>SSNP01000027.1:3879187-3992315 GCA_006937955.1 Pachypanchax playfairii
GTCACAGTAAAGAGTGTTTCTGAATCTCATCACCCGGGGAAGGAAGTTGTTTCACATTTAGGCTGTTTTTGTTCTTCTTCCTGTTAGCAGGAGGTTAAACATCTTCTGGGCTGGGTGAGAGGGATCTGTGGGGGGGGGAGAGACCCTGATGAGTTTTTACTTCACTTTGCACGTTCTTCCTGTCAGACACGTGGTCATTTGTCACATTAATAAGTGATGCAGCTGTGATTGGTAGTTATGAGAACATCTAATGCTTTTGTCTTTCAGGAAGGGGAAGTTCCTTTATCACTATGAGAACTATGGAGCTACAGCGAAGGATATAGCAGAGTGGCTGAAGAAGTAAGTATAGTAATGATCTCACCACCTACAGAAAGATGACATGATGTGTTTTAAAGAGTCCCTTCCATTAAAAACAGTTTTTCTGAGGTTTCTGTTGAATATTTTAGCTCCACAGGTGTTCTTACCTTCATAGTGGGTGAAAACAGGTCAACAACTTCTCTTTCAGTTTTAATCTCTCAAACTACGCAGGTGGTGATAAAACCCGAGTTCTCCCGAGTTCTAACAGCCTGTATCTGTTTCATCACAACTCCTTTGTTCGTTAGTATTCATCAGCTCCTGCAGTTGAAACCACACCTAGCATGCTGCTGGCTAAAAGCTGTTAGCATAACACCTAGCATGCTGCTGGCTAAAAGCTGTTAGCATTAGACGTAACAAACAGGAAGACACGACGTCTGATGTTGCCATGCGCAGCGGGGCGGGAAACAGTATACCTTGCTCTCATAGGCTAGTTTGTTAGCCAATCTGAGTCCAGCAAATTCAAATAATGAATATTAATGAGTTTTAGCTCGAGGCCTGACGAATCTTGACGCAGACAGGTTGAAAGGTCTGTTAATCAGTGTTTCCTGATGTTTTTTAGATATAAAATGTTTCATATTACTGGTTAATACTTAAGAAATAACCACAAAGTCCTGAAATTTGTGTTGAGATGAGAACTTTAGGTCTGAGGTGTTCTTGAGCTTTGGAAACATCAGTACCAGTTTCATAAGATCTTAATACTTTAACTAATCAAAAGATCTAAACTCCACCTCCTCCATCAAACAGAAAGATTAAACCTGCTCTTTCATCACGTTTTCTCTCTGTTCTTCTCCCATCACATCTTTTGTTGCCTTTCCTCACTCTGACTCACCTTGCTACAGTGTCATCAATCTACACCTGCTTTGTTCTTATCTCATTTTGTCTTCACGCGTCTCACACACTGCCTGTTGGTTCTCGTCTCTATCTGGCTGGTTCTGTCCACGAGGCTGGAACCAGAATATCAGGCTTTCACACCAGTCGCAGGTTTTATTCCAGACAGTGTTTTCAGCCCAAAAATGAAAACTCAAAGCTTTCTGCATTCTGCTGATTTAAGACTCTAAAGTCTTATATAATAGTGGCTCAGGCTGCAAAGCAGTTAGGTAACAGAACAGTTAGCATGTTTTAGATGCACTCAGTCATACTGAAACAACATTACAACAAACAGTATTTAATCTCTGGGCTTGTTCAATGCTGAATCTAAAATGTTCATTTTCATGCAGATGTGTTCAATACAGCTAAAAGATGGAAAACCAGCATCACACATCTCCATCTTTTCAGTTTATGGTGACAGAGATGTTTTTTTCATTCAGAGATGCTGCAGACGGGGAAAAGCTGAAAAGTGTATTTTTTATATAAACTCTGCTGAACAGCTTTCCAGAATAGATTTTTGTGCTGCTTTTGTAGTACTCCAATTTTCTTTCAATCTACTCCTTCCCCATTTTCACCCAACTTTGTCTCTCAAGTTTTGATGAGGTTTTTCGTTTTCAGATTCACTTACAACTTCACTTTTCCTTCTCTATTTACTGGAAAGAACTGTATTTTTTACCATTTGTAGGAGTTCAAAGTTTTTTTTTTACTTAAACCAGGTTTTGTTCTTTTCTTTTATTTCTACCTTAAATTGTTCCTTATTTTAGCCTTAAAGCTGTAGTAAATTAGAGGTTAGAAATTACAGTTCCAAAATGTAGAAGCCTCTTAACATAACTACATCAAATTGTCTTATTTTTCTGACTTTCTGAAATTTTAAACATGTAGAAGTTAAGACAGAAAAGTTTGTTTCCCTTGTGTTTCTTTGGGATTTAACTGTAGCTGCTTTTAGTTATATTTTTCAGGGTCATGTCAGTAAAAAGGTTAAAGTTAAAATGACTGTCGCAGCCGTTGGACCGTTTTCCATCTGTTTTGATAAACTCTGTCCAGTCAGCCTCATTTCAATCCGTTCCAGCAGATGGTAGAATTCCTGTAAACTACAAAACGGATTCGACAACTTCCGTTTGGTTCTAACACATGATCAATAAATCCCAGAGCTGATCGATTAATTCTTTTTCCTCTTATGATGAACAACCACTATATTCACTTATATTCAGAGACTGAAGAGTTTTTGAGACCCGGTATTATAATCTGATTGATTATTGACACGTGCACGTATTGAAAAAACCTTCAACTTTAGCAGCAGTGTTATTACTAAGGGTTTTATAACACAAATGGCAGTCAGTGGGAATTTTTTTACTAAAACACACCAACCGGATTTGTGATGGAGAAATCCAACTGTTTTATTTTCCACAGCAGCATCAGTCAGCAGCTCGGCAGTGCAGAGTCCAGCAATATTTCTTAAAGCTGTTGTACTTTTAAATGTCAACTCTCCTTAAAAAAAACACATTTTTATGTGCACTTACTCCCACTTGGACATCTGGGCTTCCGTAGTCGTTCTGTTTTAATAGCAGCGCTGTCTGTCTGTGTTTTATTCATGTAACTGATCGATCACAGCCAATTATGTTTAATTAGTTGGTGTCTGTTTATTATATATCTGAATATACAACAGGATGGAAGACTTTAGTGAACACAGATGATGTTATAAAGTCTGGTAGCTCTGCAGCTCAACACTTTCTGTGTGTAATAGGCGTGTCTTGTTTTTACCTGCTGCCGTGTTCTTTGTGCTCCAGGTGTGTTTTCAGCTTTAACTTGCAGAGTTCTAGTGTTTTTAAAGGATTTTCAGTCTCACATGGCTTTAGTCTTTGGTTCAGGTCTGTTTATGTAATAATGAATAAAGATTTGTGTAAATATTCTGGGGATGTGCTCTTGTTTTCATCGCTGTCCACTTATTCTTGGCTTTCCTGCAGCATGCGCCGTCATAGAGGTGGAGCTGCTTTGGCCGTGTGTCTGTGTGTGAGACGTTGGGTGGAGTGTCGCTACATCTGGGTCTAATTGTCTTTTTCTTTCTGTCAGGTCTATATTTTTCATACTGATGCCAAACCAGCTGGATTTAATCGGCTTTATAAAATGTCTCATTTCTTTTGCCTTTGCTATCTTCTGGTTTCAGCCCTCAGCCCCCCCAACCAAAGACACCTGAGGTGCCGTGGTCCGAGTCCGACTCCCCGGTCTTCCACCTGACCGATGAGTCTTTTGACAGCTTCCTGGAGAAACATCCTGCAGCCCTGATCATGTTCTACGCCCCCTGTGAGTAACAAAAAGGAGCAGAGCCTATATGTTGTAAAAATGTTGATGTAAAATGTTTCATTGAGGGTAAAAGAAAAATAACAACTCTTTATGTAATGCGTTTGAGTTGAAGTGATCTTCTGCCTGGTTTTGAAAAGAATATGAGAATAAATAAATAAATAAATATGTAAGTTGGTTAAAATCACTTGGTTCTACAGTCAGTGAACTCAGTGGACAAATACAGGACAAAATGCAGGTCTGGAGCTTGGGACGTCCATCTCAGTTCAGCCATTATTGGACAAATGTTTCATCTCAGATTTGTTATTTTTTTGGAGCCATATTGGAATTATAGAAAATGCAGAAAAACAAACAACATCAGAATCTACGTCTGTATTTATCAATAAATTGGGAAGATCTTTAGTAATAAATGATGTTTATTACAGAGCATTTCTCACTCTGTACACCTCAGACTTTCAGTCCAGGTCAGAGTCCTGCAGAAATAGTCTGCAGGTGTTATTGGATCAGAGATGGACCAGAGACTGAGTCCAGAGACCTGGTGGACCGCTTTGTGTCCTGGTGTTCATCATCTCATGTTGAATGTGAACAAGACAAAGGAGATGATTGTGGATTTTAGGAAGAGCAACAACATGCCAACACCCATTTCCATCATGGAGAAGAAGTGGAGGAGGTGGAGGAGTATAAATACCTGGTGTTCACCTGGACAACAGACTGAACTGGAGACAGTCCAGTCTGTTGTAGGAAGGGACAGAGCAGACTGGACTTCCTCAGGAAGTTTAGATCCTTCAATGTTTGCAGCGAGATGTTGAAGATCTTTTATAAGTCTGTTGTGGAGAGTGTGATCACACCTGTAGTCACATGTTGGGGGCGGAGCATCAGAGCAGGTGACGTGAACAGATTGATAAGGAGGGCTGGTTCTGATCTGGAGTCTCTTGAGTTGGTAGTCCAAAGGAGGATGAAGAACATGATGGAAACCTTCATCATCACAACAATGTTTTTGTTTTCTTTTCTATGGAAACTCTTTAGGAAATCAGCTGTTTATCATTTTTTATAATTTGCATGATTTATTTTTTGTGAAATTGACTTGACGTCATCAGCAGAATTCATAATCAAGATGGTAAAAAATATTAAAGTCAAAGAGTAAATGTTTTATTTTTTAAATAATTTTTTACAGCCAATTTTCAAAACTACCTTTTTTCACGTTTATAAAAATGTTGAAAGTTTAAAGAAGTATTTTTCAGTCTCGTCCTAAAGTGTTCTGTTTCTAGTCACGAGTAAAGAATCGCCCAGAGAATATTTTCAAATGAAAAATATGTTGAACAGCATATCATGGGAGCTTCTCGTTCCTTCCTGCCATGAAAAACACTCTCCTAAACTTCTTCCTCTGGGTTGAGCTGATATTCAGTTACACAGATAATTTCACTGTTTGATGTCACGGTCTGCTTCTACAGTGTGTTGGAAAAAATAACTAAAAGGGCTTAAAAACAAAACCAAAGCCAATTCTGATCCATCCCATAGTAATAACACCTCATTGTTACCACATGGTTCATATAATCCTGCTTGTCATTTCAACACATGCACCACATTCGTATTCTTGCTCCAGACACGTCCACTGAACTTTGTAAACCTGCCAGTGTTTTTTCTTATTTCCAGATTGTTTTATGCTGATCACGCCTCTAATTGTTACATAAAGCTAAATGTTATTTATTTAATATCTATAATGATCCAACACTATATCAATCAGGTTTCAACCATTCCTGGTTTTTTTGTTTCATTCACGTTTTTGACCAAATCCCCAATTCTGTCTCAACGTCTCTGTCTCCTGATGTCCTAACCCTGTAATAATACATTTAACAAACAGACGTGACTAGAGTGATGGTCAACATACAGTAAAAGCAGTAGTGATTCCACATGACTTTGAGACTTGTAACTTGGTGTGTGATCGTCAAGAAAAGGACAGATCACAGGTTTGTTCTTCTTCCTGCTAATAGACTGTATTTAATTATGGAGGTTTTGTGTTTATGGTTTAAGGATGATAAAATTTTTTGAGTGAAATGAATAAAAAAGTCAAGAAGAAGGAACACAAAAAGCTTCAGAAATCCCAAGAGCTGAAAGATGTAATAGAGAAGTTGTAGAAAGTCAAGGCCTCAGTGGTAATGAGAGTACTGGGTGCTGTGACACATCTGGGTTGTTTATGGATCAAACAGATCCCAGAAACAACCTCCTAGATCTCTGTCCAGAAGAGACCTCCAACCCTGAAGGTGATCAGGTTGGTTTGGCCAATCAGAAGTTGTTTCCTTTGCTACATTCCTGCAGGTGTAAATGTAGTTGAACCTTGTCTGTTATCCTGCTGCTGTTGTCCAGGTGGTCCATATGGACTGTGATATTTCTGCAGAGCTGTTTAGATCAGTCGTGTATATCAAAATAATGTGCCAAAACCCGAGTGCTGTTGTTATTCTATAACATATAGTTAGTCTTTATGGCCCCATTCACAGTGGATGACAACCTCTTTATTAAAGGTGACATACCTGATTTCAAATTGCCTAGCTTAGAATGTCACAGAACTCCCAGCCCCTCCCGTTGGGTAGAATTCCTAAGCCACGCCCCCCCCAGGTTTGGAAACACACGTAGCCCAAGAAGACGACCGAGTGCAAGACACTGGTCCGCAGTTCATTCAAGTACCGTAACATGGCGGAATCACCGGTAAGTTAAAACAATATAACAACAAACAACTGACATTAATTTTGGACATTAACTTTGTCCTGAACCTGACGTGGAACCAGCCGGCGGCTGTTTCTCCTGCTGTGACATGGTAGAGCGGCGAACACTCCCAGCAGTGGTGTGCTGCAGTAATATGTCTCAGTTTATTAGGAGCACAGAAGCCAAATAAATATGGAAGTCCGTATGTCTGGAGAGACTGTCCAATCATTCCTTCTGGGCCGATTCATTTGATTGGTTGATGTTTTTAGACAAATAAAAGAGAACCACTTAATTATTTTTTTGTTCGTTTTTTTTTTTTTTTTATCTTCACAACATATTTTCCTCCATGCTGTGTTATAATGTTTTTAATGGGCATGAAAAAAAAATATGTTAAGCTAATTTGTTATGCAAATTAAGTATAGCAGCTTTAAATGACCTATTAGAACTTCTCTGGATTTCTACAAAGTTTTTAAACCTTGTTGTTGTTTTTTTATCAGTTTATATGATTTTCTGCATTTCTAAAACATTCTCCGTCACCTTCACCACACTCTTTATGTCAGCAGCAAGTTCCCATGAAGATCCAACAGATGTGCCCACAGTCACATCACTCTCAGGGCCACAACGCTCAGACTAAATATAGCCTTTCCATCACGACTCAGGAATACCTGTTGAATCTTTGAATGTCATTTTAACATCTTTTCTAGACAACGTAACTCAGTTGTTCTCCAATGTCTTCAATGCATTTGTTCCAGCATACTTTATTCTCCATGATACTCGAGTTTTTCAGATCTTTAGTGTTAAACCTTTCCTGTTGAGTCAGTAATGGAGGAGGAGACTGGTGGACATACCACAAACAGGACAATCCTTCACACTGACCTGATCTGCTCTGGAAGCAGTTTACTCCTCTTTCTGCTGTCGTGTTGCAGTTTCACAGCGAACAGCAGACCTCCATCATCAGCACCTTCATATCAAAGCTAGTTAGGTGAAACAAGCTTCAACCAACATAATGAATTCACACACAATCAGACGTCTTTATTCCAGTGACCCGTCAGGTGTAGGTTTCTTCCACACAGTGACACGATTACACTTCATACCCAGTAGTTTCCTCTCTTCAGCAGAACGGACACAGATATCCAGACTTACTGCATCAGTGCAGTTTGTTAATGACTCTGCTGTCAAATTGAGATTGCTCTTCCAACCAACACTATCAGCCTGTATTTCTGTCCATTGTCACTGTCCTCTGAGCAGCACAGCGGGGGAGTTTAGCGTGCAGCTCCTCACTGTGGTAAAACCAGCAAATGAATGCCATGTTTCACTCAATGAGTTTGAGCGATTATGTCCTGAATGAAAACAAAAGGTTCTTTGTGTTCTTGGCTGAAGAACAGCAACATATTAAAAACAAAATGTTTAATAAAAACACAGAGGAAGATGGTGGAGATTCCTGTATGTATGTCAAAATGGGATATGATGACATGATCAAAGCGTGACATGAGCTGCAGAGTTAATTCACCTTTTCTATTTTTAGTACAGTCATTGTTTTTACAGCTCTGATGACGTGCAGTTATTCTCTTATTCTGGTCTCTTCTCCTGAGTCAGCAGTATCTTAGTGCTGTCCTGTAAGCCTCCCCTTCCTCGTGCACATGCACGGACTCTGCTCCTCATGCACCACTTGCATTGCATGCAGAACAAGGCTGACACAGAACAAAACAGACATTTGGTTCATCACTTTGAAGAGTTTTAGCCCAATCTGCAGGATCTCACACTACAGTGAGTTAGTTGAAAGAGACGCAGCTTTTCTTTCCTACAAGTCATGTTATATTTGATTTATAGGCAGCGCTGGCTCTGCATTGTGTACTGAAGAAAGTAGTTCCTGAACTGATATGACAAGGGCAATTTAATCAGTTTGGAAAAGTACCAAGATTGATTCATGCGTCTGTCTCACTGTGTTGTAACCACATGACTCATTTTGATCAAATAATATAGATACTGTGTTTATATGCATTTAAAAAAACATTTTATGTTTAAAGATGCAAGTCAATCACTGGAAATGTGTCACTAAATACAGCAGATTACCTTCAATAAACAGTTCGGTCGTTATTGTTGGAGGAAAAATGTTGATTGTAAGTATAAAGATGAGTAAAATCAAGTTGTACGGCGGTAATTGGGATGTTGCTCTTTTATTCTTCCACTGATTGTTTATTTAAATATCAGTTTTACATTCCAAACACCCGCCTCCACAGGACAGACACAATTAGGTGACCAAAAGTTGACCAGTTTTCTCAGATCTCACCCCAAATCCCCCAAAAACTTGTTTCTGTGTTTCTTTGAGTACTTATTGGGAGACCAACAGCAGCTGCGTCTTCCTGCCAAGACCACCGAGTTCATTGAGTGCTCACTGTTGAGATCTCTGCAAGACCAAGAGAGGAATCCTCCTCCAACCAGTCTGAAACCGTGTGTCTCCAGGTACAAGTATAGGCTGATTCTGGATCTTCTGTCAGTTACTGAAGATAAATAATCCAAATTGAACAACAAAGCTTTGATACTCGGTTCCCTCCTACTAGGTTACCTCTTGCAGAAGGGTTGGTCCTAGAATCACCTAAGCTGGTACCAGCTGGAGAGAAAGACTTATGATACCACTATGAATTTTAATGAATGCTCAGAAATCTTCAACGAACCCTTAGAGACCATAATGATCACTAAAAGATCTTTGGAAGACCTCTGAGATCATTAAGTACTGAATGTGGAGACATCTACAGTAAGCAGTATTTGGTCTCTTGGTGGTTGCCTAGTGGTCTGTCCTGAAGAAATGAGTCTTTACATATGATCATGGTTTTACAGTTTTACTATACAGACATGGCTGAAAGTGGTAAAAGTGTTTTCTTTGATCTTTTCCCGTATTTCCTCTCAGTCAGGCGCATCTGCCAGAGATGATGAAACATTTTTAGAGTTAAAATCCTCTTACACCTCTTTTATTTTCATTCTTTATTTGACCTTTTTATGGCTCAGTCTAAATGCATTTTGAATTTCAAACCACTTTCAACTGCCAAAGTCACATTTCTTTAATCCCCTTTCACACATGCTGCATATCTGGACTGATATCAGAATGGTCACCTTGTTGCTGTCCAGCTTTGTTCTGACCAGTTTCTGTTGCTGAGCAGGGTTTTATGTTTCTTTAGAGACTAATGTCCATCCATGCCAACATATGTGTTATTTTAGAGTTGGGAGTGGGTCTGAACATGCTGTTTTACATTTTGCTGTGCAGCTTGAACGCCAAAAGAAGTTAGCACTGATGTCATGTGTTTCACCGCCCTAATCCATCCCTTATATCCATCCCATGGCACTGAGTGGCAAATAGTTCAAACTGCTGTTTCTCATTGAAATGCAGATGATCCAGTCGACTGATTGAATAGACTGATTTAAGGGTCTAAACTCAGACAACAGAACATCTGTTAGATCTAGATTATGAATCTGATTGTGTCATTCAATCCTGAATCTGGTGCTTTTTATTTTTTAGTCCCACTCTGAACCAAGTCTTGCTCAGTTTTTTAGTGACATTGTCACTCAGAACATGTCAGTATGTCACAGAACATGTCAGAAATAATCAGACATGACTTCACACTGCTCACAAACATCAGAAACTTCTGTTGTCTCATTTCCAGTTTCCCCTTCAACATGCCAGCAATGAAAAGCATCAGAAAATTACAGCTGTTCTCGAGTCGATCCAACGTGACAGCCGAGGACGTGATTCTGTGTAGAAATTTAGTTGTTTGGTTTCCAAAAGTAGATTCTTCACAGAAAATGATCAAATTTAATGATACAAGTTTTGCAAGACTAGAGGTAATGTTTCCATGGACTAATGATGTCATTTCACTGTTTTAGGCTGTTCACATTTTACTCCCATACGGTCATTAATCAATGTGCTAAATTTAAGTTCAGGTGTTTTTAATACAGATTTATTGTCTTCGTGTTTCTACTGCTATTCATTTAATTTTCATTTTACATATAATTTAATCTGCATGAGTCAAATTTTCTGTTTAAAATGTAAAAAAAATGCAATATACTCATTGACCTGCCCTTTACTCAACGTTTTTTTTTTTTTTTAAGGAATTGTTTCTAAAACTGTCATAAAAATAAAAATACTATGTGGTATGTTGTTGTTTTTTTGTTTCTGTGCTTTGTTTATTCTAATTCTATGACTAATGTTGAGATTACATCATAAATCATGTTGTAATTTCTGGTGTTTTTGAAACTTTAGGGTGTGGCCACTGCAAGAAAATGAAGCCAGAATATGATGAAGCTGCTGAAATACTCAACAAGGCTGCAGATGTAAGTTTCATGACCTTTACTTGTGTTTACATGTGTGCAGCCTGCGTATCCACAGAGCTTTCAGTTTCAGATTTCAAATTGAACACATATTTTCATGGTTTCCACATTGGGCCAGAGGTTGTTGGCTGTTGCAGGTGACATGCTAGTTGTCCTGCAGCACAGTTTTTGGTGGGTTTCTGATTTGGGCTTGTTCTTTTTGGTAACTCTACACTCTCTAACCTGAAGCAAAGGCACGGAAAGTTCCAGCTTGTTCACTGTAGCAATGATCTCGTCTGTGAGCATCCCACAGGGTGGTGTTTGGACCTTGTCCTTGTGGCTCTCTGCCCAGCTCAGGAGGTCAATAGGAAAATTCTTACCATTATCTAAAATGGATGGACTGGAGCTCTTCACCCTGAGCTCTTAGGATCCGGCGTATTGTACCTTTTTGTCTTCCCTGCATTGCCATTAGTATTAGTAATGCATGAGGTCATATTATAAAATTACATTTTTTTCTTTTCCTGCAGTCTGCAAAAAAAACAGTCAAGGACAACTCACTGATCTACTTAAAACACTTTACTTGAAAGTGTTTTTTTTTTTCTTTTTCAGCAACCTGCTTTGAAAGACATTTGCATAATATCTTCATAATTTCTTTCTACATACAAACAGAGAATGAACATCTGTCTTGTATTTGTCAGTTTTTTACAAGTCAGCTGGTTTCTGGGAGAACACTGGGCTTTTCAGTTGGAAGTCTTAAAAAACAGTTAAAAGTAAAGGTTGTAAGAGTTGATTTTTCTTTAGAATGTTTCTATAGGATTGTGCAGCCTAATTAAGATTAGATAATTTAGTAGTCATTTTATTTGTGTTTGATATGTTATGAGACACATTCGTCTTTTCCAGTTATTTGTTGAGAGTCCTGCAGGAGCTTCAGCAGCCTTATCTCCTGAGGAATGGAGGTTGTTTTTCATTGGATGAATCAGTGTCTTCTTTCTAAAAGCAGGAAGTTACAGTGGGGCAAAAAAGTATTTAGTCAGCCACCAATTGTGTAAGTTCTCCCACTTAAAAAGATCAGAGAGGCCTGTAATTTTCATCATAGGTATACCTCAACTATGAGAGACAAAATGAGGAAAAAAAATCCAGAAAATCACATTGTCTGATTTTTAAAGAATTTATTTGCAAATTATGGTGGAAAATAAGTATTTGGTCACCTACAAACAAGTAAGATTTCTGGCTTTCACAGACCTGTAACTTCTTTAAGAGGCTCCTCGGTCCTCCACTCGTTACCTGTATTAATGGCACCTGTGTGAACTCGTTATCAGGATAAAAGACACCTGTCCACAACCTCAAACAGTCACGCTCCAAACTCCACTATGGCCAAGACCAAAGAGCTGTCAAAGGACACCAGAAACAAAATTGTAGACCTTCACCAGGCTGGGAAGACTGAATCTGCAATAGGTAAGCAGCTTGGTGTGAAGAAATCAACTGTGGGAGCAATTATTAGAAAATGGAAGACATACAAGACCACTGATAATCTCCCTCGATCTGGGGCTCCACGCAAGATCTCACCCCGTGGGGTCAAAATGATCACAAGAACGGTGAGCAAAAATCCCAGAACCACACGGAGGGACCTAGTGAATGACCTGCAGAGAGCTGGGACCAAAGTAACAAAGGCTACCATCAGTAACACACTACGCCGCCAGGGACTCAAATCCTGCAGTGCCAGACGTGTCCCCCTGCTGAAGCCAGGACACGTCCAGGCCCGTCTGCGGTTTGCTAGAGAGCATTTGGATGATCCAGAAGAGGATTGGGAGAACATCATATGGTCAGATGAAACCAAAATAGAACTTTTTGGTAGAAACTCAACTTGTCGTGTTTGGAGGGGAAAGAATGCTGAGTTGGATCCAAAGAACACCATACCTACTGTAAAGCATGGGGGTGGAAACATCATGCTTTGGGGCTGTTTTTCTGCAAGGGGACCAGGACGACTGATCCGTGTAAAGGAAAGAATGAATGGGGCCATGTATCGTAAGATTTTGAGTGAAAACCTCCTTCCATCAGCAAGGGCATTGAAAATGAGACGTGGCTGGGTCTTTCAGCATGACAATGATCCCAAACACACCGCCCGGGCAACGAAGGAGTGGCTTCGTAAGAAGCATTTCAAGGTCCTGGAGTGGCCTAGCCAGTCTCCAGATCTCAACCCCATAGAAAATCTCTGGAGGGAGTTGAAAGTCCGTGTTGCCCAGCGTCAGCCCCAAAACATCACTGCTCTAGAGGAGATCTGCATGGAGGAATGGGCCAAAATACCAGCAACAGTGTGTGAAAACCTTGTGAAGACTTACAGAAAACGTTTGACCTCTGTCATTGCCAACAAAGGCTATATAACAAAGTATTGAGATTAACTTTTGTTATTGACCAAATACTTATTTTCCACCATAATTTGCAAATAAATTCTTTAAAAATCAGACAATGTGATTTTCTGGATTTTTTTTCCTCATTTTGTCTCTCATAGTTGAGGTATACCTATGATGAAAATTACAGGCCTCTCTGATCTTTTTAAGTGGGAGAACTTACACAATTGGTGGCTGACTAAATACTTTTTTGCCCCACTGTAAATAGCTTACAGGCAGGGTGAGACGATCTGTTACAATACTTTGGACTTTTTATTCTTTCATCTCTCCTGAAAAACTGATTCTTAAGAGGGGGTTAGACCCAGACGATTCTCTTAGCCATTTCTACTGCATGTTGCAAGGTTTTCCTGTCATTAACACCGCAGCTACCAAACCAGGAAATGATGTTGCCAGTCAAGATTCTCATTAGTGTCTAAGAAAAAAGTCCTCAGAATTTTAATGGGAATTCTGTCACACTTCACTCTTCAGAGAAAGAGATGGATTGTTGTCTCCAAACCAGCTCACTAATTGTTCCACCTTAGCTTGCTGATGAGTACCACCACTGCTGAGTACTACTACTACTACTACTACTGTCATTTAGCAGACGCTTTTATCCAAAGCGACTTACATTGAGAGAACATACAAGCAAGAATTCAAAGAGAAGGAAAAAAAATATAAGGAGGCGGACTGTTTGGAGTCCAGTTTAATTCCGACGCTGATACATCAAGTGTATCAAAAGTCATCCAGAAAACGTAATAGGCTGGTTTCTGATGTATTTAGAGCTGTCAGCAGAGTGAAGACCTAAGGACTGAATACACATCCCTGGGGCACTCCTTTGCTTGGTGTGATGGAGTGTGATGTGTTACTACCAACACATAAACTGTTTATTGTCTCCCTAACAGGAAGTCCAAAATCCAATTTAGGACCAACAAAACAGAGACAGACTCTTTAAACAGGAATGTAGAACATTAACTGTCCAGTCAAATAAGACATTTAGTATTGAATTCTCCACTCCACAGTCTCAAAATGTCAGAAAAGTTAAAGTACATTAATTTTTACTTTGTGCTTGTGAAAATATATTTGTGTGCTCAGAGCAGGCCTCCACTCCTCTGAACATGATGCTCCTTAAGACTGTTCTACTGTTCTAGGCTGTTTGGGTATGAAAATGCTCTTGACCATTGAAAGTCTTTCAACCAGCTTCATAAGAATTGGTAGAGCAGTTTTCATTTGCTTTGTTTTGAAATCAATGTCAGATGAATGTAAACTGTTTGTTGCTCATTAAAATGTTTATTTTTCAATTTAAACTATTTTGTTGTTCATTATAAAACCTTAAAATGTAAATCATTTAGGTCTTTTATAATATTATAACTGGATAAATTACTTATACTTTGCATAACATAAATAAAACTAGCTGTTGCTTTTTCCTCACAGAGTCCGGGTGTGCTGGCTGCAGTGGATGCCACAGTTCACAAGGCTGTAGGAGATCGCTTCAAGATTTCTGGTTTCCCCACTGTCAAATACTTTGAGAATGGTGAAGACAAATACACTCTGCCTCATCTCCGAACCAAGGATAAGCTCATTGAGTTCATGCACAAGTGAGTCACCCTCTTATCAGGCAGGTGTAGGTTCTTCACATTGTCTAACAAACACATTTAAAACACAATATCATAAATGCAAATGCTGTTATCAGATGATAACAAACATTCATTTATTCATTCATTCATTTAATATTCAGTATAAGTTCACCATTAATAAACATCCCAAATTGAGGACATGTAAAGGAGTTACTCCTACTAAGTATGTAAAATGTTTCATAATCCGGCTCGTCACTTTCCAGTTTGACCCGGATCTTATCGTATGTATGTAATTAAGTTATGGCATTTCCTCTATATAATATACATGATGGTTCTGTCTGCAGTCCCCAGGCTCCTCCACCACCAGAACAATCCTGGGAGGAGAAGCTCTCCAGTGTCAGCCATCTTGGATCAGAGGATTTTCGAGAGGCTCTAAAGAAGAAGAAACATGCTTTAGTCATGTTCTACGCTCCTTGTAAGATATTTTTGTTTACATGGGATCTGCTATATACCTATTAACCAAACGATAACATCATCGGGCCTGAGAATTTGAAGCTGTAGCTTCGTATGGTTTCTGAATATTCCCGAATCTCCTGAGAGAAGAATCGAAAAGCCACCAAATCCTCAAGGGAGACAAATAAATTACTAAGAATATTGAGAACAGATCAGCTGTAGCTCTCCCATCTTACATTTTAGAGTTCCTAGAAAACAGTATTTTAGATGTCAATTAAAAATAAAACTGAAATAACCTTCACAAACTGTAGTTCTCCTATTCCCCTCAAAGGATTTTATAAAATCTCTTTCATTTATAAAACTGAATGAATCTGCACATGTAAACTGAACTACATCAAACTTTTCAACACACTGGAAGAAATTATTTAGTTTGTTTTATGAGACTGATAAAGGTGTTTCATTTTCTGTATGTCTGTTTAATAATCTGATCTAGTTCCTGTTTTCATGCGCTTCATCTGAGGAAACTTGTTTGCTTATCAAACACACATGCAGACACATACCTGCACTTCAGTCAGGCAGCTTCCTCTGTCAGCTCTTTGGTCTTATCTTCTACAAAGAGACACTCCAGATGTCCATCAGACAGAAACAAGCTGCTGTCCTCTGTCTCCGCCCATACCATCTGCACCTCTCTCACTGTCCTCTGATTACTGTCGAGTTCCTATAAAAAGGACTGCAGACGGTTTTAAGGTTCAAGATGTTTCATCCTGACTTTATATTGAAGATTTTAACCCATTGTGTCAATATGATATGTTTTACCTGTCCAGTAGTCGCTTCTGACCCAGACAGGAGGTGTGATTATTTGTCAGCATATGAAACACACAGTGGCAACGATGAGTGAATGTGCAATCATCAACTTTTGGGTCCTCATAAAACCTGCTTCTGTCTGGAATTTAAAAACACAGGTGGTGCAGGTAGTGTAGTTTGTGTATGGTGGTTCAGGTAGTGCAGCTCGTGTACGGTGGTGCAGGTAGTGCACGGTGATGCGGGTAGTACATGTTGGTGCAAGTGGTGCAGGTAGTGCGCAGTGGTCCTGGTAGTGCAGGTAGTGCACGGTGGTGCAGGTAGTGCACGGTGGTGCAGGTAGTGCACGGTGATGTGGGTAGTACATGTTGGTGCAAGTGGTGCAGGTAGTGCGCGGTGGTGCAGGTAGTGCAGCTCGTGTACGGTGGTGCAGGTAGTGCAGCTCATGTACAGTTGTGCAGGTAGTGCGCGGTGGTGCAGGTAGTGCAGCTCGTGTACAGTTGTGCAGGTAGTGCGCAGTTGTGCAGGTAGTGCGCAGTTGTGCAGGTAGTGCGCGGTGGTGCAGGTAGTGTAGTTCGTGTATGGTGGTTCAGGTAGTGCAGCTCGTGTACGGTGGTGCAGGTAGTGCACGGTGATGCGGGTAGTACATGTTGGTGCAAGTGGTGCAGGTAGTGCGCAGTGGTCCTGGTAGTGCAGCTCGTGCACGGTGGTGCAGGTAGTGCACGGTGGTGCAGGTAGTGCACGGTGATGTGGGTAGTACATGTTGGTGCAAGTGGTGCAGGTAGTGCGCAGTGGTCCTGGTAGTGCAGCTCGTGCACGGTGGTGCAGGTAGTGCACGGTGATGTGGGTAGTACATGTTGGTGCAAGTGGTGCAGGTAGTGCACGGCTGCAAGAATGTCCTGGGTTGGAAACTCAACTGGGTCCTTTCTGTATGGAGTTTGCATGTTCTCCTTGTGCATGTGTGGGTTTTTCTCCTACAAACCAAAAACATGAAATGTTGCATGTAACGGACTGGAGACCTGTCCAGTTGTAACCCTGCCTCTCGTCCAGTGGCTACTAGAGATAGGTACTCGCTCCTCTGGATCCTGAACAGGAACAGGCGGGTACAGGATACTGATAACAGCTTGTTGAAATGTATTAAAATATTGATTAACACAAAAAACAAGGACTCATTTAATGAGAAGAATTTACCTGAGATATTTAGTTTTCATGTCTTTAGTCTCAGTTTCTAAAAAGGTGTGAATCTATGTAAAATGTTAATAAAAACAGTATTTACAGATTCTCTTAAACACATATTTTATTCCCAGTAGAACTAAAACACCTCAGATGTTAAAACTCATGTAAAAAATATGTCATTTCATAGAAAATATTAGAAACTGCATGAATTCACTTTCAGTGTGCTTCATCAGAGTTTTCACCCAGAAAAGTGGAAACTGCTCATTTCAAGTTCCCGAACATATAAATGTTCATTTTATTCATTCAAACATTGTATCACTGACTTTCAGCTTCAAAATTAAACGATTAAACTAAGTGTTCCTGAATTAAAGCAACTTACTAAGAGTACTTACATCAGTTTTAACAAAACTCTGTGATGTGTTAATGTGTAAGCTGTATTTAGATACAGTTTGGTGGTGTTCAAGAGTCAGTGTAAAATCAGAAAGTTAAAAGCCGTTACAGCAAGTCGACCAGGCAGTTATTTAGTATTTAACTGAGTCTTTTACTCTAACTCACTCTGTAATTATGAAAATAATACTTCAATTGAAAATGTGCTGACAGAGGAATGAATGTAAAACTATTTTAAAAAAATGAACTTTTCTAGGTTTAGCTTATAGGATCTGGGATCCAGTGATTTTTTTAATTCTTTGTTAACAAATAATAAAGTCTTATATATTTGACATCTGTTGAATGTTGTCTGGGACTTGAAACAACATATTGTGTAACTGTATTAACCCGTTTGATTTCCTGCAGGGTGTCCACACTGTAAAAACGCCATCCCTCACTTCACCGCAGCAGCAGAGCTTTTTAAAGAGGATCGCAAGGTCAGTTTGCATTTTCACATCTGTAGTTATACACAGCTGTGTGTCTAAGCTGAGTACAATTTTATCATTTCATCGAAAAATAAGAACATACATCTGATTTAACTCTTGATTTTTGCTCTCAGAAAAAGATTTTCACACCTCATTTAATTAACTCGAGCCCGCAGCAGCAGTGTCCAATCCTGGTCTCACCAGTTCTCTAATTACTAAATATTAAAGTTCTGTCTGCTGGCAGAGTTCATGTGTAAGATGTGTTCATGTTAAAATCAACATACACAGTTTAATAGAGCAGCCAGTCAGGTTGTTGAATACACCTGTCACATCTTTGTTATAGTCTCATCGTCACGTCAGCTCCATAAACCCTAATGATCATCTGATTGTTCTTTTTTTAAAGCTGATGGCATTAAAGTGTCTCTGCTTTCAATAACAAATCAAAAATCATTACTTCCATTTTATTACAATGGGTACAATAACCAATATGTTTTCTGCTTGATGTAAAATTCTAAATCATTTAGAGATTCTGAGCTTATTTTGTATAAAAACATGAAGCAAATGACTGCTGAGGAGATTTGTGCAGGAACTGGCAAATAAAAAACAATATGGAAAAAGTTCCAAGGTACAGTGAATGTAACATGATTTGTAAGTCAAAGATGGAGGATTCCTTCCTTCCTTCCTTCCTTCCTTCCTTTCTTCCTTCCTTCCTTCCTTCCTTCCTTCCTTCCTTCCTTCCTTCCTTCCTTCCTTCCTTCCTTCCTTCCTCCCTCCCTCTCTCTCTCTCTCTCTCGCTCTCTCTCCTCTTCTCTCTCTCTCTCTCTCTCTCTCTATTCTCTCTCTCTATTCTCTCTCTCTCCTCTTCTCGCTCTCTCTCTCTCTCTCTCTCTCTCACTCTCTCTATTCTCTCTCTCTATTCTCTCTCTATTCTCTCACTCTCTCTCTCTCTCTCTCTCTCTCTCTCTCTCTCTCTCTCTCTCTCTCTCTCTCTCTCTCTCTCTCTCTCTCTCTCTCTCTCTGTGCCTGTCTGTCACTCATTTTGTATGAAATGGACTCTTTAATGTTGATCTTCAGGAAGAGACTCTTTAAGTAAGAGATATCTTTAAGTACCCAAATGTTTAGATTTTAAAACAGAGTGTTATTCTGCACACGCTTATGATGAATACATGGAAACATTTCTTCACAGCAGTTGCCTGAAACAACAAAATATTTCTCAATTTTTAAAAATATTTTCTCTCTGTAGTCATAAGTTTGATCTTATGGTCATATTAAATGTTTTTGTACATTTAGGGGGTTGGAGGTTATTGAAAGTTCATGCAGTCACAACAGGACATCCTCATCCTTCATCATCTCCATTCCGTCTCATTACTTTTCCTTCTGGGGCTCGTGTCCCGAAACACTCCCACTCCTTCTCTTTCCTCTTATTTCCAAACCTCCTTAACTTTGTGACTCACACTCTCTCTGATAAATACACACTGAGAAATATGGGTAAATGTCTGGCAGTTCATGTGGCAGCAATATATCATCAGAAAGAGGAAAGAAAAAAACTTCATGCTCATGGATTGTAAAGCATCAGTTTGACATTAATTGCTTATTGAGCACAAGACTTTATCATGTTCTCATTTGTTGAGAATTTCTCAAAATTGTTGTCAGATGGTTTGGAACGCTGACATATTCTCATCAACATAAAACTTTAGCAGATGATGAAATGATTTGTCCTAATTCACAGTTTGAATCCTTCATTTCTCACTTTTGAATTAACTGCTTTTTGTTAAAGAAAATATCTGAATAAACATTAATATTAACCAAAACTCACATTTTTGGTGGCATCTGAACAGTTATTAAATATTTACTGTGAATTTTAAGAGAAACTTTTTCTAAAACCCATAAATGAGTTGTTGAGATTTATTGTCTTGGCATCACAACAGCTCAGGGCACATTGGCATTGCTACGCTGTTCAGCGGTAAAACTTCGTCATGTTCCAAACCCCTCGGTGGAAACATCAAAGCTTCCCAGTTGGGAGACTCTGTTCCCCGTTATTTAAATACTCTAGTCTAAGCTGTCTTCCTGCTTGTTGTTTCCTTAGTTGCCAGATGAGGTTTGAAGTTTGGTTTGAGTGAGTCTCTGTTTACTTGGCAATCTTCACTATTAATCAAGCCAAGTCCCAGTGTACTTAACCGAGCTGCTGTTGATCTCAGTCTATTAGATGCCCTTGCCTGATTTACCAAAGACAAAAACAAGATTAACTGCTGCACTGAAGATAAATGATTAAAAATAGAGATTTAGCTGTATAACAGTGTGAGAGATGCGGAAGTAGTTTGGACTAAGATCTTTTGTCCAAATTTCTTTCAATAGAAACATTTAAACTGGAAGTTTTCTGCTCTGATTTTAAGTAGAAAACTGTTGGAGATTTTAAGGTTTTACGATGTTGGTAAAAGGTCACAGGTCATGCTGCAGGAGTAAGTGAGAAAGAGACCTGGCCTGAATCAACACGTCTGTGTTTATCTTGGAAACCAGTTGGTTTACGACCTGTGACTGTTGTCCATCCAATGATGTGTTTGTTTATTACACTCTGACTTCATTATCTGACCCACACTTGTTTCCCTTCCTTGCTCCATCCAGATGGGAGGTGTCTTTGTGAATAAAAAGACAATGCAGAGGTGAACACATCAGAATCGTCTCCACACCTTGGTTGGGTGTTCTCCTTTGCAAAGCTCATTGAAACCATACCTCTGTCTCTGACTGATGGTCTTTTTGATAGTTATTTAACTTAGGGGTGTTAAAATATCCTGACAAAAACTGCTTAATGATTTAATGATCCAGCTCTTCAAAATATTTAATAAACATGATCAGATTAACTGGTTTTAACTATATTCACCTGTTAAAATATTATTCTATTGTTTTACGGTTTTTAATCAGTACCTTATTTTATTCTGCTTGTTTTTATTTTAAGTTTTACATCTTTTGTTCTGCTCGCTCACCTGAACACAATTAAGGTGTTTTTATACATCAAATAACTGATTACAAGTAAACCTACTTAAAAATGAATATATGGACTTAAACTATGTAAATCAATACCAGTAACAACTTGGGGAAAAAGGACTTAGGGTTTTTTAATTCAGCTGTGGAGTTTAAATTGTAAATTAAATGTAAGAAAAATTGAAAGCAAACTAACATTACAGTACCTCCTATTATCTGATGCTGCTTGTAGCCTCTTAGTGTCTCACCATGTATCACAACAGTTTTCTGATCACTTTGCTTCAGAGTGTGATGCTGCTGGATTGAAACCCGGCCAGCTGATAATTTTGCTATCCAGTAAATAATGCGATGTAGGGTCCTCCAGCACTTAAAGATGGATCAATAACCGAATTAGCTGCAGATGTTTGATGAACAATGGCTCCACAGCTTCATTTTCTCCTGTCATATGACTGTAACTCTGACTGATGAATGGTACGATGGAGTCAGTAGTTACATTACAACCCCGGTTGCTTCTGCCATCAGCTGCTGCTGCATTAGTTTTGTGTTCTAACTCAGACTCACATATACAGAGAAATTATAAATATATTTTGATGAACTGTTGGGGAAAGATGATACTCACAGTGGTGTCAGCTAAATTTCTGCCTTTGCAAGCTGAACCTGCTCAGTCTGGCTGAGTGTGCACAGTTTGCACGGTCACACGACGGTGAAATCCTTCCTTTGTTGGAGCACAATGAGGCCTAGTTTAAGACTTGTGATTAAAAGACCATAAAGGACGTACTTGTAACTTTTTTCCCCGATTTGTCCTTTTTGTACTCAAACGTCTTTTCTTCTGCTGCTGTAGTTAAATTCAACATGTTTCTATTCAACAATGTGCAAATTCTTAACCTAAATAAACATTTTGCATATAATTTGTCACTGAAAGGAAGTTTTAGTTCCTTCGTTCTGAGGATGTCCAGAAAAAGTCAAACATATTTTCCTCCTGTCCTTTTTAGATTCCACTTCAGCACACAAAGGTGCGATTATTTGACGGTGACAAGTTCAATGTGCAGTGCTCAGCACCCCGAGAGAGGGTGACATTTCAGCTGTCTAAAAGGACACGCTGAGTGAGCTATGTATCAACGAGGTGGCATTTACGCCTCATTGCGATGGCTTGTCACTAATCGATGCAACAGCCACGCAACACAAGTCCACCTTGTTGTGTTTTGTGTAAGATAGATTGTTGTCTGGTTTCCATCCAACAGTTTCTATAAATGGATCACAGCAGCCGTCAAGTTTAAAAAACCTAAACGTTGATAAGGTTAACGTCAGATTAGCTGATTACAATAGATTTTTAGGCACTTTTGTAATATATAGTGTACACTTTGATAGGATTGTTTAATTATAGTCTTGATAGTAATGTTGAGTGTATGGATATAGGGACATGTCAATATACTGGGGGCTTTTTCTTTCATCTCTCCTTAAAATGATCTCTGAGGAATGAAATGAGACCCTGAAGACATTCTCAGAGTCTTCTTGTCATTGTCAAACCAGAAAGTGACTCAGCTGATCAGGATGTTCTTGATGGTGCTTCAGTAATGAGATGGACTGCATGAAAGGACAGAACCATGAACCCTGTAACCAGAAGGAAGTTGAAGGTTCCCCAACGTTCAACTACTACACAATAATATATGGATGTTTACAATCAGCCCTTTAAATGTGTTGACTTTAGGGTTGTTGTCTCAGCACTTGCTCACTAAAGGTTCTGACAAAGACAACAGAGTAAATAGTTTAAAGAGGCCCTTCCATTAAAAACAGTGTTTCTGAGGTTTCTGTTGAATATTTTAGCTCCACAGGTGTTCTTACCTTCATAGTGGGTGAAAACAGGTCAACAACTTCTCTTTCAGTTTTAATCTCTCAAACTACGCAGGTGGTGATAAAACCCGAGTTCTCCTGAGTTCTAACGGCCTGTATCTGTTTCATCACAACTCCTTTGTTCGTTAGTATTCATCAGCTCCTGCAGTTGAAACCACACCTAGCATGCTGCTGGCTAAAAGCTGTTAGCATAAGATGTAGTAAACAGGAAGAGAGAACGTCTGATGTTACCATGTGCAGCGGGGCAGGAAACAGTATACCTTGCTCTCATAGGCTAGTTTGTTAGCCAATCAGAGTCCAGCAAATTCGAATAATGAATATTAATGAGTTGCTGCCCGAAGTCTGACGAAGCCAGCCGAATTTTGACGCAGAGAGATTGAAAGGTCTGTTAATCAGTGTTTCCTGATGTTTTTTAGAAATAAAATGTTTCATATTACTGGTTAATACTTAAGAAATAATCACAAAGTCATGAAATTTGTATGAAATTACCTCTTTAAACTTCAATATGAGCATCACTAATTTTATAATTTAAGTAAACATCCCCTGCAGCATCATAAGCATTTAACAAACTGTTCAAACTGATGGCAGCAACATTTCTACATTCTACAGACACACATGTAGTTTTTAACCATATACACACTAACAGGTAACATGCTGTTCATGTTTAGATCATGTATGCTGCTGTGGACTGCACCAAAGGACAGAACCATGAACTCTGTAAGCAGGAGGGGGTCGAGGGCTACCCAACGTTCAATTACTACAACTACGGCAAGTTTGTGGAAAAATACAACGGCGACCGTGGAGTAAGTGGTACTTTTTAATACTACACACTTACAGCAGCTCGATATCCTTTTAATTTATGATTTAATTTTCATTTTTTTTATTTAAATTGAAATATTTTGAACCCACAAATGTTTCATTGAGATTGTGATAATTCTCTGAACAAAGTTGAAGAAATTTGGTCCAAATTCCTGAATTGTTTGTTTGCACCACAGCAGTGAGTCGCAGGTTTTGGACAGGTTATGACTGCTTGGATAACTCTAGAGTAGAAACGTGTAAAACATTAAAGAACCAGGCGTATATATTAAAGGGGCTTTGGGAACATTACTGTTTTGTTTGCAACATGAAAAGCGTGTCTGAACCGTTTGACAGACGGATGGACAATCACAGCTGGACTGAAATATTAAATAATCTGGATTATTTATGGCAAACTGTAAGAATGATGTGCAGCTCAGCCACTTTTTTTTTTGGAGTATTAGACAACTGGCAGCGGAGAAGAACTCCGTCATGACGTTTGATATAAATTCTAGAAGAATGAGCTAATTTTTGGCAACAGGATTTCTCAGTTCTGTGGGGTCGGTGACAAAACTCAGGATTAGAAATGTTTTTTCAGGTTGTGAACAGCATCCAGGTGATTGTAACTCACCTTCTTTGCAGGAAACGGGCTTCACAGGATTTATGCGCAGCCTCAGAGGCCGAGACCAGGAAAAGGTAGTGAAGAAGAAGGAGGAGCTCTGAGGTCCACGTGCAGGACTCGGGGTGGAGGATGCACTGTGACCCTTGAGCCTGGCTTGGACCAGATCAGCACTGAAGTGGGAGACTCGATGACCTCAGTGAAAGGCTATTTTTTTAATACTGTGATGATCTTGTTTGTAATGAGAGTACTTACAGTCTGACCACCCACTCAAGACTTGTTTTTAATGAATATCCTGATGGGCACAAGATAGATGAGAAAAGTTTCTTTTGTTTTGATTTTTACCCCAATCACTGTGACTGAACATGTTAAACTACACCCTGTACTGTATCTATGCAATAGTGACCCCTGCTGAGTTCTCTGGGGATCTGTGTGACCTGACTGGAGTGGCTGCACTCTCCGAAGTTCTTAACCTCTCGTGTCAACTTGATGCTTTTTGAGATAAAAAGACACAAACAGCATTTTTTCACAATCAAAAGGATGATTTATGTTTTTCACCACTTCCATTATTAGTTCCTAATGTTTTAATAAGAGGAAGGGTTATTTACAAGAACATGGATTATGTATAACAGCCTGGAGGCTAAGTGTTGCATGTTGATCATGAAACATCAAAAACCCTGTTTTCTGAGCAAATCAAACTGTTTCCCACAATCCTCTCTGCCGTCACATGCAGCTGGAACTATTCAGGCCTTTGACTCATTTCAGACATTCAGAGTTTTTGTTTTACTGTGTTTTCTGTCTTTATTTTGTTTTCTGCATAACACCAGGGACTCGCTTATAAAAAGACCCTCTGGACACTTTCCTGCCACGCCTTGTCCTGGATCTCAGACCGCTCATGCCTCCAGACGCTCTTCCACTTCCTGCATCAATTGCCATTAAATGACATCACTCTGAAGTCATCGTTAATATGTTTTTTGTTTTGTAGCTTTTTAAAAAAAATGTTTTGCCTTTTCTAATTTTATTCCACAGCCTCTCTTAATATTTAACGTCTGTAGCCTCACTTGTGTTTTATTATTCAGATCTTGGGTTTCTTTCATTATGAATAAGGTTCTCAGGGATAGTGTAACACAGTTAAAGGGAATACATTTATAATTTTCCATTCCAGCTGGATCGGTTTGAGTTCTTGGGTCACTAAATGAACTGTTTACATCCCAGAAACACCCACTCATAGACATGACATGGGTCAAACAAGGTGTTTATCAGCAGAGATTACTCAACCCTTTATCGTTGAATGAGATTTTGAAGAGCTGGTCGCAGGTGGAAGTGTTTCAGTTCTTTAGTAGTGCGTGTTCAGTGTGACCATTAACATTCCACGCTGTAAGAACAATGGGATGGAGGGTTGCTGTAATTGGAAGATTTCTTTTTCTATCATGATGCAACAATGACTTTAAAAGACTCTGTTTGGTTTTTGTTTCGTAGCTTCCACTCTTTTAATCATCCCTTCTCCCAAAGGGATCCACGTTGTGTGTATTTCTCACACGTTATGCCAAGAAGTCAGTGTTGCTTTTGTTGTTTGGGTTTTTGTTTGTTTGTCTTTCTGTGCCCTGCCATATGTACAGATTTGCCCCTAAGAAAGTAAAATAAAGCCAAACATTTCCAATAAAAATGGGATGTGTTTGACTAGCTTCTACGTAAAAGAGACGTATTTGCTGGATTTGCAGTTTTTTCCCAACAAAATCTTTTCATGAACACTTTCAGAACTCATTTTGGATTGTGACTCCTGAGATGCTCTTCAATAGATGAAACAAAGATAAAAATGAATCATTTTGTTGATCTCTGTGACTGTTTCTGAAGTTTCAGCATGACTTTGATACATTTACACTGATGTGAATTCACTCAGCAAATAGCTGAAGTTATTGCTACTGAATTTAGTTCAGACGTTTGTGTCAAACTGAAGAGAAAACAAAGTAGGAGGACACAAACAGAACTAGACTGTAAGCTTGAAAGAAATGGACTCTGGCCTCGTGGAGTCTCGGTGCTAATGCACAGCTCTAGTACTGCAACATTGTTCTTGTTTGTTGTCTTTTAATATTTCCTCTGTGTCTCAGCTGTGCATATGCAATGATTTATTTAGAAATGATTCCAAACAGCTGAAACTGGCCACACATTCACTCTCTGAGCTTCCAAATTTAAAAACATAACAAACATGATCAGTAAAATACTTCCTGCAGGATTGGGGTTATAGGGAGGGCAGCTCTTATAGCACAGGTGTCAAACTCCGGTCCTCGGGGGCCACTGCAGGTTTTAGATGCTCCTCTGTTGAGCAGGTCGTTAACAGGCTTTTATGGAACATGTTGATCAAGTTAATCAAATCATTTCGATCAGGTGTATTGAAGCTAAAGAACAGTTTAAACATGCAGAATAGTGGTCCGTGGGGGCTGGAGTGTGACACCTCGTCTTACTGCATCTAACTGAGGATGTGACTGCAGATCTGTGTCCAGCTGGTCCAAATCCATCAGTCCTCTGTAGATAGCGTGTTGTCATTGGGATGCAGCAGTGTTAAATCTCAACAGGCTGATTAATGATGTGAGCTCAAGCAGAAAAAACTCACTTTGGGGATGATGAACCTTTTCATACCTGGCAGGATCTTTTTTCTTTAAGGTTACTTAGATTTTTTTAAATAAATATAAAATGAGTATAAGAATCATTGGGTTTAGAATACAACACTAATACCTGGTCTGATTGTAACATTTTAATCAAGACATTTTCCCTTGGTGGATGAAAGTACTCCCTGATATTAGTCAGTTACATCTGTATAGGCCTAATATGTGTTTTCCTGGATTAGTTTGCAGGTTTTGACAAATTAGCTCAGACATTACAAATCAATGAAGTAAATGCTTGGGAGAGTTAAAGATTTTCTCTGACAAACACTGAGGTAGTTTGTTTGGATCAATCGATACTGAGAAGAAAATGATCCTTTTTATAGTATGTAAATAATTCAAGGAAAATGCTATTGAACTATTTAAAATCCAGGCAGACGAACAACAGCCAGTAAAACCTGAGATCCCTTCACCTGCAGCAGCAGTGGTGTAAGTCCCGCCCCCTACATGTAAACAAATGGGACATTTTCCAGAATAAAAAACTAAAATGTACCTCAGATAATCTCCAAATATTGATTCATGTTATTCTGACTCTGCTGCTGTTTGTAAAAATCTTCATCTTTCCTGCACGTTTGGTAGGTATCAGTTACTGATGTTTAAAAACAGCATGTCTGTAGCAGAGTGGGCGGGACTTTCACTCTCATGTCGCTAGTGCCCAGGTTTGGAGACTAATTATTATAAAAGTTGATGAGAAACTGGGCTGAACTCAAGTTTGTAAGGTTTATTCACAAATATTAATATTTTATTTTCTAAATCAAAGTCTGCCTCCTGCAGATTCTGCTCATAATATTTCTGGCCCCTGAGATAATTTTGTTGGTGGCCCCATATTGATGTTTCTGAAGATAAATGAGGGTAAAATGAGCAGGAAGTAAATCGTTCATGTTTAAATTCATTAATATATTTAAATATTTACTGCAGTTAGCTGAACACTAGCAGTTTTTACTCTGGTCAGATGCTGCTTGAATATTCTGAATCATTTCCAGATAATTTGTTTCAGTTCTTACCGAGTTTGGGAAAAGTCCAGAAGTTTCCAGCCTCCTTTGCTGAGTCTCCACCACAGAGTATTAAAATAAATAATTTCTACAGTTTTTTGTCTGAACAAGCTTTGATCTGTTGTTCTTACAGTTCCTGTCAGGTGCTGTCAAGTTGTCAGGACTGACCATGAAACACCGTCAGTAGCTTTCTGCACATGGTGGCTTTAGTTTGTCCACTCAGTATTCTCCACATGCATTTCTTAGAATCTGGTCAGAGTGTGTTCACAGTCACCTTCCCATCCAAGGAAGAATAGATGGTTTAATTATTCCTTTATATTCCTTCCATATACAACAACAGGTTATTCTTCCAGAGATCTTCTTACAGCATTTCTTACACCTGTTTTCCACAAAGAGGCACATTTTAGAGTTACACAATAAGAAGGGATCTATTTGTAGTGCCTGCAGCAAATCTCTGCACTCCAGCTCTGAGGTGATTCAATGAAGTCCTCAAGAAGTTATAGAGAAAAAAATGAAATTAGATTCAGCAGAAGAGACATTCGATTCATGGTTTGCACCCAGATAAAGCTCAACCTGCCTAATAAATGTATATTATTCTGTCTAAAGTTTTATGTCTGTAACACAAACTGTCAGGTTTGTCCAAAAATGTGTTTATACACCTGTTTTTTATCCACATATTCCATTCTTATAAATATAAAATGAAAACTCTTAATTTTAAAGGACGTTGTCATCATTCCAGGCGAGACTGATGAGGTTGAATACCAAAAATAAGAAATAAGATCTGGCTCAATTGGATGTTTTACATAATTCCAGAAGTTTCAGAAATATGAAACCTGTTTAACTACAAAATGACTTCTATTTCTAAAAGTGTCTCAGTCAAGATCCCTGAGCTCAGAATGAAATGTGTTGTGATTACATCCAGGAGAAGACAATCAGCAGTGATGTATGAATTTTGTGAGTGTGTGTGTACCTGTGTTTAGACTGTGTCACTGCAAATGACAACACTGCCATCCTCACCTGCCACTTTCTGCATTAAACACTCAGAGACCTGTGGCTATTCATCAAACTGTCAGCAGCACCACACATCCATCATCCACTTTCCCTGTGTGTCTGCTTCTCTCTCTCTCTCTCTCTCTCTCTCTCTCTCTCTCTCTCTCAGGCTTTCTCACACACACTAATAGGACTTCCCTCAAGCTGACACAAAGTTGAACTCTGAAGCAATTGAATATGTGTGAAGGACATGGCCGGTAACAATCTGCTTCTGCTGTTCTAATTTTCGTTGCTTCTGGTTTTTTTCACATTTCAACAGGAAATGTATGAAAATTGAAGAAAATGTTGACGTCAGTGAACGCCCCATTCAGATCTAAGGGAATCACTAAAGCTTGGCAGCTCGAAATGCACATTCATTATTCATTTTTCATGCTGTAGTCTTAATCTTAAAAAAAAAAAAACTTTGCAACATCAGATACTAAAAAATGGGAACAATTTTCTCGTGGGTCTTGGTGGAAACTAAACTAGAGCATCAGAATGAACAAACATCATCATAATAATAAAAGAAAGAAGACCTAATGAGAATTTAAGCTGTGAAACTTTGTTAGTTAATGATCATGAACTCATGCATGTTAACAGTCTGAGTCTAAAGATAAGGACTCAGCAATGTCATTTTTTTTTTCTGTTAAATCGTAAAATCTGATAAACATTTCATTTGTTTTGTTTCCATTCAGCAAATCTTGAATAGACACAATCTTTTAGGAACTCCTCTGTTTTTCTTGACTGTCAGATTTTCTTTTTCCTGATCCCCAAAAATCTGCAGTTCCCATTTCCTGTAAAATAGCATTTGGTGAGAAGGGATCCGTTTTTTAAAGTGACTCTGTTGCTGTTGATTTGGGGTGTCTGGTGAAAACTCTTTCAGACTGTACTGCATGTGACACTATCATCCATGATCAAATAGTAGTCAAATGGTCTAATGATAAATTATTTTCACACAAATCAGTTGAGGTTTGGGTACAAGCTCGTCTCCGGTGGACAGAGATACAGCAGTCTTATGTTGAATGAAACCATGTCTCTACTTGCTTGTGACAAAAATGATCCATGGGTTGTTTGATGAGACAGACTGTAGACTGTAACCCAGAAATGGTGCAAAATCCAGTATGTGATGGTATCAGTGTCCATGATATGAGTGATTTATGTATTTGTGATGGTATCAGTGGTTTAGGAATGAATATCGGAAAGAAGAAGTTTACCATCAAGGTAGTGGGCTCACAAGTTTCATGATGAGGTAAATGTGCATTTCTCTAGACTGATTCTCTTAGATGTTTTAAAAACATCTTAAAATAGGAGTTTGTGTTAAACTTGTTTTCCTGCTTCTCAAACATTCAAGCAATTGGAGATGAGCTTTAATTTAACTGCTTCTCAGATTTCCTGCTGTTGCAGAGGTTTATCTGAAAGTCTGGGGCTCTGGGTGAGAGACAGACTGGGGGAATGTGACTACTTTTTGCTGTGTTGCTTTGCTTCTGGGTACTCTTGATTAAATGTGAATGATTTTTTTTTATTGTTGTATCGGTAGAACGGTGTCTATTTACCTTAAACACAATCGTTCAACAAATTTGAGCTGATCTGTAATTTTACTGAAACCCTGTAGAAATATTTGAATTTATTTTAAGTATAATTGAATTAAATTTTAAGTTTCTGTTGTGTTTTCTTTACCCACAATGCACAGCGGAACAGACACGCCACGTAAACATTGCTTTACACCATTTATTGCCCGTTTTACAATAAACGGCTAGTCGGGTGGGCGGAGTTTACACTTTATTTCAAAAGGCGTATTAGCTGCAGAAAAAACAACATTTTGACCGTATGACAAATGTAAAAATAAAGTCATTTCGATACTAGGGTCAAATTTTAAGGAATACAGTAGGTGAATCTGTTGAAGATGATGAAACTCTGTGTAAACTGGTAGGTTGTTTCCTCCCTCCCCGCTCGTGGTCACTTCTACCCGGGTCAAAGCTCGGCTGACTACAAACGAACGTGCTCCATGAACATCCGCTACCTGCTGTCTGCACACTTTTAGGTCTGCACGCTACAGATATCTGCATAATGCTACACTTTCTCAGGTAAAACTTAAAAGATATTTCTTTTAAGATTCAAGTTTAATTTAATTAACACTTATTTCCATCGTCGTGGTGCAAGGTATTTATCTGTTAGCTTTGTAGCCAGATTCCGCTAAGCTAATGTTGTTAGCCCTACAGTCATTCTGTACCAGACTAACCATGATGTTTCTGTATTTTTTAGCTATCCGTGACATGTTGATAGTATTTTAACTCAGAGTCAAGATTTTGCATAACAGGAAGTAGTTTTAGGGCGCGTTTCTGTAGTTTTGGGTTTGCAGATGCACGTAAAGCTTGTTCTTGTGGGTAGGATGTTAGCTAGCCTGAACACCAGTCTATCACTTTGTTTTATTTTATTACTCTTTTCTTTTTTTGTTGTTTTGAGCTTCATGGTTTTTAGTTTAGGATCCTTTAGCAGTGGAGCTCTCCGTGGTTCTGACTCCGCCGGCCGGATCTCCAAGAACCCGATACCACAACCGAGCTATAAAGTCCGGATTAGTAGACGTTTGTTGTGGTATTTATTATAAGCACTTTAACAGAAACGAAGGAGGCCAGAACAGAAGTTACGATGTATGTGATTATTCTATTCCGTCTGAGCTAACGTGTTTATATCTCCAAGTCATGTGAAATGCACAGGATACATTCTATTAAATGACTTGTGTGCTGCTCAAGTATTAGAATGATCAGTTGGCTGTAAATCAGATATTTTCCACTTGGTTGTGAATGAATGCAACAGTTCTCAGTCCTTTTTTATACCTTAAACTGATTCAATGTCAGACTATATTTTCACGGACCTCCAACAAAATAAAAGGAAACGACAGGCATAAAAACTAGGGTATTAATAACATATTGATTAAAGTGAATCCAGTGTGTACTCACAGCTTTAGCAGCATCCTTGTAGCATCTCGCTCTCTGGTCAATATGTTCATGCTTAATGAAATCTGAAAGTGGCTGGCGCTGAATGAGTTAAACATGTTTTCAAAAATAAGATGCACAACAAAAACAAATATAAAGTGCATAAAAAGTATAACTCACCATAACACTGAATCAGTGGGAGGCCTGAGCCTGTTTCTCTGTAACGAAACGGTAGTGACACAGGAAGTGGGCTCCTGAAGCCCAGTTTGGTTTTGCTTACTGCCACTCCAAAAAACACACACAGACAGGATGTCAGAAACAGCAACATGGTTGTGGTGTAACAGTGTGACAATCTCAGTGTTTTTTGTCATGACTTTAATCCAGATTACCAGCAGAGCTGTTGTCTCAAACATACTTTAAGGTCGTCTCCAGCTGTTTTAAAGCAGAACTAAGTAAGTTTTTTCACCTCAATAAATGTTTTCTAGAGTCCCTGTGGGGGTAAACAAGGACTTGGCGGGGTGATTCGTGGGTCCCTCTCCTCCCTCCGGGGTCTGTGTCCTGAAAGCAGCACTTGCAACTTTCAGTGGATCGGACCCGACTAATCTCGCGAGAACAGACCTGCTTTACGGCACTCACACTCACGTACATAAATACAAGCATGAAGCCCTTGCCGTTGTTAGCAACGCCACCCTTAGGAGCTCAAAGATGACAATAATACTCACCTGTGGAGACATTTTCTTGGTTTTGTTTTTCTTTCTTCTTGCAAAAGCGTTCTCTGCGCGTTGTTGCGGCGGGGGTGGGGGTGGGGGGGTCTGCAGTGGCGGGGGAACGTTATGACAGTGAGCTTTCACAGGGGACCAGTAGGGGGCGAGCGAGAGCAAAACTTACTTAGTTCTGCTTTAAGGTCCTGGAGCACAAAGGTCACCTGTCATGATAAATCCATATTTTAGGTGATCATGATTCAACAATAATAAAGAGAAACTCTGTGAAAAAGGCCAATTTCTAAAACCACTGCTGACCTGAAGGAGAGCATTCAGACATCAGTTTGTAATCTTAAACTCTGATTTAGGTTCTACACGGATGCTTGATTTGTTGTTTCTGTCATGTTTGTTTGTGTGTTCAAAGTTTTTCTCCCTGGGAGATTTACTGGTTCATAGTACATTATAAACACACTCCATCATCTTTCCTCTCAGAGGAAGAATTGAAAAAGTCACTAATGGCAACTTCAGTGCAGTTCCGTGTCAGGACAGTGATGATTTGACATAAAACATGTAGCTGTACGATCCCTGATGGTAAAAACACAGACCAGAGTTTCAGTTTGAACTGTTCATCCACAGGTCTTCAGTGAGGCGGACTCATCTCTAATATGTCAGTGGTGGTGTTTGCCTCTGTGGTTCGGGTCTCGGATGGCCTGCCTCTCTCAGCGTCCACTGACTACGAACAGGACAAAGATCTTCAGGAAACAAAGAGGACGCTCAAAGGTCTCTCCAAGAAACTCCACCAGTTTCCAGACCGCTGCACATTCAAGTCTGGCCCTTTCAATGTTAAGTACGTTTTCTGGTGTGTTTTTTTTATCTGAACTTTAGAAATAACTTCTACAACATATACAGACTTCTGCTGTCATGCATTATGTTAATAATTCTTCCTGGACCATAATAAGCTTTGGTTGCTGACAGTTTCCTAATTGATCTTTGACCCATATCAACAGTTTTGCTGAAAGATTTCTTCTAATTTGATTAAATTAGCACCCAGAGGGACGTTTATGCTGTCAGACGTCTTATAAAAGCCCCACAGGTGTCCTGGGAAAAGACTTTGAAACACATTCAGCCAGTATGTGTTGTGAGCTAATTAATATATTCATTAATTAATAAAGATATGGCCCTAAAAACAGCTCGACATCAGCCTCTAATGAGCTCGCCATAACTCTCAGCAACAAGGGTCTCTTTTTACTAATTATTTTACTTGTTTGTTTTTCTTTAATTAGCTTGATTCATCCAATAACTGGAAAGACAGAATAAAGCAAAGTGTTTCATCTCATATAAATATTTTTGTCTTTTTCTTTAACCCTCTAGCAGGTTTTATGACACTGAATCGTCTCTGTGAGAGGAACTGTTAGAATTAATGTACAACTTTCTAACTTTATAATTTCTTTTGCTTTGCATTTTAATGTGTTTATATGTTTGTACTTATATCTAAACAATAGATCTTGTAGTATTTATTATCAAATCTCTGAATGTGCTGCTTTAAATTCTCCAATTTAGCATATAGAGTCTCATCTAGTGTTTATTAAAAATAATAAAGAAGATTCTAGTCTTTCTGGATTTTATCATTACTTTAATGAGATGTGAAGCTGGTCTGTTTAGCACGTCCACAGACTTTTAGAACCAGTGTTAAGTTGGCTGGTTCTTCATGTGTTGGGTAGTTGGGATGAAGAATGATACTTTGATTTGAACTTTTTTACCAACACTAATGTTCTGATTTATTATTCTTATACCAGAAGCAGCAGAATGTGTTTTCATCTCTCTAGTTAATGTTCATGTCTGTCATTTTGCTGTTAAGCAGCAACATTTATAAACATGTTACTGATCATATGAGTTCAGTGATGCAACATTTCCTCCTGCTTAGAGCAGAGAGGAACTTTCTTTAAATAGTTCCTTCCATTAAAAACAGTTTTTCTGAGGTTTCTGTTGAATATTTTAGCTCCACAGGTGTTCTTACCTTCATAGTGGGTGAAAACAGATCAACAACTTCTCTTTTAGTTTTAATCTCTCAAACTACGCAGGTGGTGATAAAACCCGAGTTCTCCCGAGTTCTAACAGCCTGTATCTGTTTCATCACAACTCCTTTGTTTGTTAGTATTCATCAGCTCCTGCAGTTGAAACCACGCCTAGCATGCTGCTGGCTAAAAGCTGTTAGCATAAGATGTAGCAAACAGGAAGAGAGAACATCTGCTGTTGCCATGCACAGCGGGGCAGGAAACAGTATACCTTGCTCTCATAGGCTAGTTTGTTAGCCAATCAGAGTCCAGCAAATTTGAATAATGAATATTAATGAGTTGCAACCCAAAGCCTGACAAATTTTTACACAGATAGATTGAAAGGTCTGTTAATCAGTGTTTCCTGACGTTTTTTTAGATATAAAATGTTTCATATTACTGGTTAATGCTTAAGAAATAACCACAAAGTCCTGAAATTTGTATGAAATGGCCTCTTTAACCAAAAACAATTACAGTCTGTTTGAACTGTAATTGAACACTTACTGAAAACTTTGTGATGTTTGAATTGCGAAAAGAGTTTAAAATGTTTGAGTAAATTTGAGTCGATCTCAATGGAGGAAATGCTGATGTAACTAAGATGAGTGATTAGTTCATCTGCACGGTGGAGCAGTTGTGGCACTGTTGTCTTACCGGGAGGGGGTCTGGGGTTTGAAACTCACCTGGGGCCTTTCTGCATGGTATTTACCTGTTGGATTATCTGTGGTGACTCTGAATCAGCTCCGTGTGTGTGCGTGCACACGAGTGTCTCTGTGAGACCCTGTGACGGACCAGTGACCTGTCTGGGTGTGACCCCGCCTCTCACCTGGTGACCGCTGGAGACAGACACCAGTCTCTGAATAGGAACAAGCAGGTGTGGAAGATGGATAAAAGGATATTTCTGATTTTGTTTCTGCTTCTCTATCAGGATCAGTTTGTGTTTCTCAGAAACCTGCTGTATCGGATCAGAACCAGGTCTTCTCTTCTTTTCAGCTGTATCACTGTATAAAGTGTCTGAATGTAAACAGGATATCAGCATTTGTAACTCGTCATACTTAAAATAGTTTCCCAGGTTTTTCTTCAGAGAAACGATCAGCGTGCTACATTAAACATGTGATGTTTGTGTGTTGGTTTAGTTTCACGTACTCTCTGGGTGTTGGATACCTGATGGTGTGCTCTGCTAGTTACCCCAATGTGCTGGCCTTCTGCTTCCTGGATGAGCTGCAGAAGGAGTTCATCGTCACCTATGACACTAAACGTATCAGTACCGCCGTGAGGCCGTACTCCTTCATTGAATTTGGTAAGTTTTTGGAGTTTTATGTGAACTTCTCTCTCTTATTCTTTGGAAATCAAACCAGCACTTAGGTGTATGAAGCTGTTCTGCGATGGCCCGCCTGCGACAAACCACGACTGAGACGCTCACCTGAACCAGGGCAGAGAGAACGTCCCTTCTTACTGATGACAAATCGACTCAGACAAAACTCAGACTTTTGGTTAATTGTTCGTTAACCCTAACTTTACGTTACAGATAAGAAATCTGTATCAGTTCATCTCTTGTTTGGCTCCCTGTAGTAATAAGCAGCTTATTGTTGTGCTGACTCTCATCTCCAGACACATTTATCCAGAAAACCAAACAGCGCTACAACAGCCCTCGCTCCCTGTCCACCAGGATCAACCTGGCTGACATGCAGACAGAGATCAAGCTGCGACCGCCCTATCAGCTTTCCCCAGAGGACCTGCAGGCTATCAACGGATTCTCAGTGCGCACAACCTCCAAATACAAGGGCATAGGTAGGACTCGAGCTGCCTCGGCACGCTCCAACCTTTTTGACATGTTTTCAGCCCCGAGAGTTTCCACAAACCGAGTGACGGGTTAAAATGTAAATGCCTGCATGATGTGAGTGAATGCATGTGAGAGTTGCTGCTTCATGAGTTTTATATTCAGCTTGTTTAGCATGTGGATCTGTCTCAGTGTAAAGATTTGGATGTGTCATCACACGGATCTGCAGCTGGGAAGAACAGAGCCAGTTCTCCACATTCACAGATTCTCCAGAAATCCTCCTGTAGTCACGAGTTAAACCAAAACATTATGACCACTGACAGGTGAAATGATAAACACTGATCATGTCGTCATTACGGCACATTTCCTGACTCTTATTTCATGTTGTTCCATCAGGAATCAGATGGGTTTGGTGAAAAACCACATGCTGCAACATATTGTGTTAAATAAAATGGACTAGATCGGGGATTCCCAAAGTGTGGTGCGTGCACCTCCGGGGGTGCGTGAGCTGCCACTAGGGGGTGCGCGAGGTGAAAATGTAATGATAATAATTACAAAATACAGTGTTGTTTCCCCACACAATAAAGATGTGTAAATACATATTTCCTCTGTAAAATTTTAAACACTGACAATTAAAATTACTATTAAAATGCAAAAAAGTTCTTCTTCTACTACTACTACACAATTTATGTGCGCACCTAGCTTGTTGCTTCTACTTCTTTCATTTTCGCAAATATGCTCAGTTGGCTTAAATCGGGGAAACTGTCAGTTGAGAAATTGAAAGACAAGATAAAGGGGAGGAACCAAGAGAGAGACAAATCAAAGGCAACAGAGGATAGAACTGCGATGAATCCGGAAGAAGAAAAAAAGCAGGAGTACTGGAAATACTCAGCGCTCCTCTATCTGTTTCTTCATCCAGCTGCAGGCTGAGCCACGGCGCTGCTGCTCCACTTGAAAACTCAGGTTCCTGAGCCATGTTTTTTTTTGTATGACTTTATTGCAATTTAATTCAAATTATTGGCGTTTTAATGTTATTTCCATAACTTGTGTTTTTTGCCCTAAAATTGGAAGCTTATATATAACTTTTTTTTTTTTTTAACAGTGTTTCAGATTAATTCAAACGCAGGAGCTCATTGTTGTGATCATTAGATCATCATTAGATGTGGTTTTTGTTCATTTGAGTAAACATGCCGTCTTTAATATAGCCTAAATAAAATTCAACATCCTTTCAACAGTAACAAAATGCTTGTGGCATTTTTTTGAAGATGCGGGGGGGTTGGGGGTGCTTCAACACGGCCGGGACATAAAAGGGGGTGCGTGGCAAAATAAGTTTGGGAACAGCTGGTCTAGATGCCAGATTAGCTTTGGATTTCTAAACATGATGGTCCCAACATTTGAATGAGTCTCTAATCCTGCTCAGACTCTGTGATGAAAGTGACCCACAAAGCGTCGGTACTACAGTAACCACATGCTTCTGGGACTGAAGTGGATGCTTTGGCAGGGAAAACAGTTTGGCTCTGATTCCAGACCAGCGCTGATTCTAACACTGCTGTCTGACTTTTCAGTACCTGAAGAGTTCAGATGTATTGTTTCTGATACCCACAGGTTTACTGGATTCCATTTATCAGCTACTCAGAGATATTTAGGTGGCGAACAGGGATTGGTTGTCAAAATGTTGCATTATTACTGTATATTAATATAGAATTTCTTTAATCCAGCATTAGGAAACCAGCACTTTATCTCCAGAGACTGTATTGATTGTTCTGTCATTACCTAATTGTAGTCTCTGCCCAGTGTGAGAGATGTGGGCACCATAGCAACCTTTCCAACCCCCACGTCTCACCCTGCATCATATAAACACACCTGTCTGCATTTTTATTAGCATAGCAGCAGCATTGGCATCTATACATATCCATAAGGAGTAATTATGTTGAAGAATGTGAAATAATGTGAAGTGTGTTCTTGTAACCACGTCCCTGTTCTGAAGCAGCGAGTGTCTCACAGTGTTCCTCCTCGTATCATTCAGAACATCTCTCTCCATGCTTTGTTCTCTCTCTGTGAACCTTACAGTCTCTTTTCTCAGAACATAAATCATTTTGTCCTGAGGGATGAAGTTATCTAATCTGATAATGGTGACATATTACTTCCTCCTGGTGCCAGGATGTCTTGGAATTTAAATGATTAAATAAAAAGTTTGCATGTGCGGCTTTTATTTGGGATTTTAAAGCTTGTATGTCCTTAGTTTCATGTAAGTGGTTTTTAATTTGACAAATCACTTCTTATGAAGTGACAAATCTGGTCCAACAATTTAGTCTGTGATTCTACATTTTTCCAGCTCCTACTCAGATGTTGGAACCAGCGACGCTGCCTGGCATCGTGTCCTGTGTGCTGAGTGTGCTGTGTGGAGGGCTGAACCTGCTGCGAGGCGTCCATGCCATAGAGAGCATCCTACAGGTCAGGACATGATGGACATCAGCAGACACAAGAGACAGAATTGCAGTGCAATATTTTGAATCATTTCTGATGATACTAACAGCTTAAATATGCAAATATTGTTATTTACTACAACAAAGTTTGCCACCAGCTCGTCCCTGCTGCATCATCTGTTGCCCTGAAACCTGAAGTCTTGCATCATTTTCAGAGCATGATTAGATGAAAGTGAATGAAGGAATAAATTACAGAAGGAAACCTCAACACTCCTGTCATGCCTGTTACATACGTGATGACTCACCTAGACATAAATAGAATCCTTCTCTCTCTACCTTCTCTGTCTTTTTTCTAGAATGATGACGAAGACTTTAATTATGTGATTGCCTTCTTCCTGGGCACAGCAGCCTGTCTGTATCAGGTAAGTGATAGACTGCCGTACAGGCGGCCCCATCGCCGGCTGACTAACAGCACTGCACTTTACAGCTCAGCAGCTTGTCAGTTAGATAAACATTGGCCTAAGCTCTGAGCCTTTCAGGCCAATTCTCCCTCTATAAATCATCTGCATCTATTGTGCAGCTCATGAAGCTAAATGGAACGACACGAATAAGTAGATGTTTGAGGAAATCAGTCATTTAATGGGATTTCTTTTTAAAGACATAGTGGTCAACATGCTGTTTGTGCAGCGTTTGAGTCTGTTTTCTTTTTCCTGTCAGTGCTATCTGTTTGCCTACTTCTCAGTCTGGAGGAACAGTAAGTCCTTCCTGGCATTTGCACTCATCTGTCTGTCCAACATGTATCTGTGTGAACTGAGGAACATTTGGCAGATCCTCTTCCACGTGGCTGTGGGGGCCTTCATGACGCTGCAAATAAGACTGAGGCAGCCGCTCGGAAAAGCACCAGACTACAACGTCTGACAAAAGGACGCACACAAAAGGGACAAATGGACTTTTCTTCAGGTGCCCTGCACGTGTCCAGGAAATACTGAGTCGCGGGACGTGATGGACACAGAAACAAGCGTCTCAGTTCAGAGAGGGGAGAAAAGGTTACGGCTTGGAGCAGAAACTCTGAATCATTTACTGGACTGATCGTGGACGCTGTCTATTCTCCACCATTGAGATGGTGATTTCTAGGTTCTTTTAGCACGCCATAAATTTTACTCACAATCCTGCAGGTCGGATGTCCAGTTTGTCAGACCAGGACTCACCCATTGCACCTGCACAGATAAGTGTTGGAGTTATATACTGTTTGAAAAAAAAAGTCCAGATTTCACAGAATTTCTTTAGGAAATGCAAAACTCCTTTACAGTTCAAAAGATTGTACTTTTACCAACAGAAAGAATGTCTTAATTAATTAATACAAATGATTTCCATATGTGGTCATGGTGCAATCAAATAAGACTACATTTTAAAACATATCCAACACATATCTGTTAATCTGGATGCAGCAGAATGAAACATCTGGAACATTTGTCAAGATTACGACATCCTAAGAAATAAACCCTAAAACAATAAATAAAAACACACTCAGTGTTTGTTTTTATGTCATGGGACTTTTATTTTGGAATGCCGTGTTTGTTTCCATGTATGAAGAGATGAGACTAAGAAACAGCAGCTCATCAGCTGGCTGCTGTTTCAGAATGAATCTGTCTGTTAACCACGTTCGTTCCTTTATTTACATCTAAAAACAAAGAGATGAAGAAATTTAATAAGAAGCTTGTTTACAAACATCCAATCAGTAGAAGAAGAACCATTAAGTTTGCTCTGGGTAAAAAATAATTGCTTTTCTTGAACTGCATCAACCCTTCCATATCATTTTAAATTGTATAGATATACAAATGTACACACGTGTGCGTGCATGTGCGCATACACATGAAAACTGCTTATTTTTCCTGATTTAATCTTTCATGACCCGTCATGCTGAACTATGCAACTTATTTAAGCTTCTCAAACTCGACTTCTACTCTTTATCTAAAGGAGAAACAGTTGTAATATCTTTAAGTTTTTGTTCATTTTGAAGGTTTTCTTTGCTATTTATTGATTTTTTTTTCCTCGTGTGATCAGTGGACATTTTTACATCATCATTCATTTGCACCATTTTTATTCTGATCCATAAAATTGTCTGTCAGACTTAATGATGGATATTTCAAGAAAAAACATTGTTAAAACTTGAAGATATTTAATATTTTATGTTCATCTTAACAAGAGTTGATTAGCAGAAGCTTTAGGATTTCTGTCTGTTTATTAAAACTGGGTTGGAAACTTGCAATTAATACTTGATCACTCACCCGTTTCTGCTGGTAGAAGAACACTCGAAAGGAACTGAGGTTCTAAACACACGAACATACTTATTGTAGTAAATTCTTTTAGTGAAGAATATTTATTATGTTCTGTTAATTTTACCTGTTCAGTGGGCCAGTGTAGAAAGACTTGCATATATTCTGGCTCTACAGATGGTGCTCCAATAGCTGTAGTTTCCAATTTAGTATCCTTTCAAAATAAAACAGTAATTGTGGAAATGCTGGAAAAGCCCTGTGGTGGTGAGGAAGCTACCTACTGTGTCGTGGTTATGTTGGTGCTTCCTGATCTGAATATTATAGTTTTCTCTTGTGCAAAAAGTTTCCTATTAATTCAAACAAACGCTCCTTCCTTGTTTTACACACGTGATTGTCATGTGACAGAGATTTAACAGGTGTGTGTTACCTTCAGTACATTTGTAAAGTTGTTTTGTGGAGATCAGCTGTATTTCTCTGTCACTGATGACAACACGAGTCTGGTCTTTCTCATGGACGTCATCACATTTCTCATTATTTATCGGTGCAGCTTTGTTCCAGGAAGTGACATCATCATGATGTTCAGCTTCCTGATCAAGTGGATAGAATTACATCATGTCTTTACAGTCATTATTCACATGTGCCAAGTTTGTCATAATGTTTCACAGGAAGAAGTTAAACGTAGAACTGAGTTGAGTTCTGCAGCTGGACGTACGTCTGGCATCAGATCGCTGTTACCGCCTCATTCTCATGCAATTCATCATTTAAATGGTTCTTGACTATCCAGAGTCACACCCACATGACCTAATGGTGGTTCTCACTCTGTGGTTTGAGCTTTTCTGAATCTGGATGTTCTACATTCTGCTTCTAACATTTACAAACGGTATGTTGGTGTTTTGAGAGAAAGTCAAAGATCTAAAGATTGATACTGAGGTCAGTGATGGACAGGGACTGTGTAAAACAGGAAATAGGGTTTTTACTTTGGACATTAAAAATCTGAGACTGTATCTTTGGCTCTCACCAGTTTGATGATAATAAAATAAATCAGTAAATTATGAGAAAAGTAATTCTGTGTATGTTGTACATCACTAAAGCATTTCATATTTATAAGAAAATATTTATTAGAACTTGGATGCAGGACAGCTGGTTTGTGTTTAACTCTGAAGCTCCTAAACCTCGTATGACTCCGTTTTTTAACCTGATTTACACGCTGAAGTAACAGGTTGTCTCACGATTCAGACGCAGCACTTTGCACAAGAAATACGATTATAACTAATGTTTTTTATCCATTTGCCTCATTATAGGTAAGATTTATTTTAAAAACTCAGGATTTAAGAGTGTTTTTTTCCTTTATAAATGTCATCCTTTATGTAAACACACACAATGGGGAGTATTTTGCTGCAGATCTCATACATTAAAGGGTTAATTTTCTTTGTTCAACAAAGATAAAATGATTATAAGTGAGGATTTGGTTTAACTACATTTGCATTTCTGCTGTTCTTCTTGCTTTAATCACTTTCTCCTTTGAGTCTCACTGAAACCAGTTATCGACTAAAACTGACCAAAATTCATATCAGTGGATTCAGCTGACACTTATTACACTATAATATAAATATATAATGCGATGAATAAACCAACAGGCAGGGTATTAATCTGCAGTTTAGGTTGCTGCTGTTGAAGCTTGAATCATGACAGAAGACGAAGGACATTGTATAAAGAGAGAGATGTAGCGCTTCTGCCATCTGCTGGTGAGCTGCAGGAACACGTGTCACCAAAACAAGCGCTCTGATACCAGGATTCAGTTTTACAAAGACTCTCAGTAAAAAGCATGTGGACTTCCAATATTTACACCAGAATGTTTGCTGAGCATCTGAGCAGATTTTTCCTGATGAATGGGGGTTTTGTCTGCAGCTTTGCTCTACTGAGACAACAGCTTGCACAAATAAAACTGGTATTAATTGGAATCCCTCAGAGAACCGACAGCATGAGCAGAATATGCATGAAAAAAAACTTCAAGCGACATCATGTACATTTTGAAACATTTCAGCAGTTTATTTTACTGTGTAAAAGAAGACAAATGGTGTTTAGCGAGACAACAAAAACAACCTGTGGTTTTCTCCCCAGAGCTGTTTCCGTCACAGATGCTGCTGTTTCCCATGTTCAAGGCTTCATGAATCAAAAGCAGGTAAACTTTATCTGTAAATGTTTGTGTTGAGTTTTCTGTCTAATGGCACAGTCAGACCAAATGAACTGTTAACAATGGAGCTCATATGGATGTAAATTGGCACAGAATTTAATGTTGTTTAAGGTTGGTCACAAATTAAACAGGTAAACCAGAGCAGGACTGGATCATGTGGAGAGGAGTCGCTTCTCATCAACATTTGAAGGACAAGGCTGGTGCAAAATTTAGTTTCCTTCCTGTTATTTAAATTTCATGAAAAGACCAAACAAATTATATTTCAAATATCTCCTCCAAACTGTCACTGATACACATTTAGTCATTAATAATTTATTAAACATATTTCAGACATTGAGAGAGTCTCCTTCCAGTCTGATCCCCACTTTCCTCTTCATGTGTCAAAGGGTCCTTAAGCAAGATACTGAACCCCACATACCCCCAATCAGGGCCGGCTCTGGGCATAGGCAGACTAGGCAACTGCCTAGGGCGCCCTCTGCTGGAGAGGCACCAAATTTTCCTTTTCTTTCTTTTTTTTTTTTTTGGACAAACTGTTGTACACACTATTCATCTCATGTAAAGAGCAAAATAAGTAATAATTAAATATTATCTATATCCATTTATTATCTGTTTATTTTAGTATAAATATTTTTTGCAATGTAATCCATTTATTGAGTTACGGTGTTTCTGTTCTGGGCAGTAGGGGGCGCCAAAATCCTTTTTCGCCTTGGGCACCATGCAACTCTGGGCCGGTCCTGCCCCCAACTAGCATATCATGGTCTTTAAGAGTAAAAGTACTTTGACTAGTCAAAAAAACTAGAAAAAAAAATTAGAACATTTACCACTCTGGGTTTATAGTCATCTTTGTGAAAACTAATAGGACTGACAACAAAAAATCTCTAAAATGTATCTTGCATTTTGTGCAATTAATAATTTTTCTAATATGTTTAGATGGGATGTTTTAAAAAAAACTGATTGTGAGAAGATAAGTGGGCGGGGCTTTAGTGCATAGACTCAGGTTCAAGAATTACAACATGGTTTAACTGATGAAAGATGGATAATCACTGTCTTAATAATTTTATATATCTAGATGATTCCACATGTAAGTGGACAGTAATGGAACCAGCTGATTGGCTTAGATTTCAACCAACATGCTGAAGCTGACAAAACTTTACTGCTTCTGTGTGTATTAAAGTCCAGATCTGTTCCTTATTGGTTTTTAATTGTTGTAGTTCAAACTTTATTTTTGACAAATGTCAAAAATTGCCTCCATCATTTAAATGGAACTTTGTAATTAATTTCTACGACATCTGCTGGCTGAATATATAATATAATTGCCTTTTTAGTTGTTGCTGAGTTTCATTAAAACTTTCTCAGATTGTGACTCAGTTTTTATTGCTATGATTCTTTTTGTTGTTCAATGTTAAAAACATGAACATATTTAAATTTGGTCTTTTCATGAGATTCACTGACATTAAGAAAACAAACTGCTGGTTTTATTGTTAAAGTTTCAGGCTAATGTGACTGTAATCGCAGGGGAAACCCGACTCTGTCCACACCGCCGTTTATTTCTATATCCTGCAACTCATTAGACAAGCTGGGATATGCTAGCATGGCTGAAAGGGCGGGTTTTTATGTAAGAACATGCTGAGTCATGATGTAATACTGAAAATGATGAGCGGGAAAAACAAACAGCAGATAAAAGTCCACAGTTCCATGTGTTCATCTGTTTCTGCCCACAAGATGAGCTGCATCATCGTTGGCTCTATGGAGTCCGTATTGAAGGCCTCATCGGAGATCATTGGACATTCACTGGGTCGTACCATCTGGCTGAGCAAACGAAAAGCCTGTGGAGGAGTGCACGAGGAAGTGGACAGCTGAAAGCGCTGGAGTGCAAAATGGCTTTTGAGCACCAAGGCTGTGATGTGTTTCAAGTCCTCCAGTCTGTCCTTCAGAGTGTGAAACTTCATGAAACACACTGATCCAAAACTCAACTACCTGCAGAAAATATAGATATACACTCCATTTATTGGGACGAAAGAAGCACATGGTGTTGATCTGGTGTCAATAACAACAAAAAAAATAAAACGATCAGCTGTGGGCGGGATGCTGGTAACACCTGTGAAGACTTCTGCAGTCTCAGAGCTAATCAGTGTGTACACCTGTAGTTTATAGATAAGTCTGAATATAGAAAATATAAACTCTTATTAGATCTCAAGAGGTTGGTGCTCCAACATTAAAATACAAAATGATTTCTTTTGGGTTTAGAAAAGTCTTTGAAGTGACATCCTATTTGTGTTGCAGGTGTGTTTCTGACACGTTAGTGTGAGGTTTTGGTTCAACGAGCTTTCTTTAAACACTGCTTTGTGTTTTCTACCTGTTACTTCCCCAAAAGTACAACCTGTATGAGACAAACCTTGTGCAATAAGACAACTTACTGCAATGCATTGATATATGGAGTGCTGCAGTGCTAGCTTCAGATTATACCTGTACCACAGCAACATGGACAGATGTTTTAGCTCATAAAATCCTTCATACATAAAAACTCTGGGTTTTACAACAACATATTTTCTATAATCAGCAGGAGAAAGGCAGAGGGAAGAAGAGGAGGTGACTTAGTCCTGCAGGTTTTTCCAAGATCCTTCAGGAAACCTGGCAGATTGCAGCTCATCAGTTTCTAACAGGATCTTTTTTTCTCTCTCTTCAGAACCCAGCTGGGTCGAACCTGTCTTTATGTTCTGATTTGACATCTTTGGTCTAAAAGGCAAAATCATGGCCTTCGTCCAGCTCACGCTGAGCTTTGGGTATAAATCCTCACATCCTAAGAGTCATCAGGGTCAAGGAGGCGTCGCTGCTGCGTGGAGAAACACTTCAGTCTGCCACACGCCATCAGAGGTCTGTAAGCCAACATGTGCACAACCTCCCATCAGCTGATTGTCATTTAGTAAAGGTTAACTGTTGGGTGGACCACTGATGAGAAAATATGTCATCATTTCTCCTTTGCCTTTGACTGTGACGATGCCTCGGTACTCCATCGTGTAGTTATAGGAGCTCAGTACCTGGTACAGATCTGTCGTCACCTGCAGGCGGAGTCAGAATCAGATTTTATTTTATATTTTCAGATTTAAAAACAGTGTTTTTACATTCTAAATAACAAGTCAAGCAAAAGTTAAAAGAAAAATGAAATAATAAATGTAACAAACTCTGTCATTTTAATCTATTTATGGGTTCTTAGTTGTTGAGAATAAATCAACTTATCTATAATAATAAGACAGGAGTATAATAAGAAATCAAATAATTGCCTCCTATTGGCTGGCAGTCCCATTCTGTTCAAACAGAATGTAAAAACACCTGCATAGATTCAGACTACAAGCACTTGTAAATGGGATCTGAAAGCGTCTCCTTTCAACAGCAGACTCTTTGTTCTGGAACCTACTGGTACATTTTGTCTGCAAAACAGTGTTAAACTAATCATCTACCTAAAAAATGATGGTTTTAAAAATGTGAATTGATGTTTGTAACTGTTTTAGATAGTAATGTGCAACCCGACTTCAGAGTTTTTAGTTGATTTGTTGCACACAGTTTTCCATATTTTGACCAAGAGATAATTGAAATTTGATTAAACAGAATTTGCATAAGAAAGATTCCAGCTGGATTATTGTGTTTAGATTAGCATTTGGGGCTGATGGGGATTTAACATGAGCTGTAGAAATGATGCTGAATCACTTACCTGAATCCTTTCTGGAACACCTGTGCTGTCCATGCGACTCGCTACGTTTACTGTGTTCCCCCAGATATCATACTGAGGCTTCCTGGCCCCGATGACTCCAGCAACAACAGGTCCGATGTTCAGACCTTCAGAAAGAATAACACAGAATGATGCAAAGTACATAAACATTCCTACAACAAGTTGGACACGATTTGCTAAAATAAGACAAACTCAATCAGCAGCTCTGGGCTCAGCTGATGTTGTCTATCAAACAGGATCATTATGTCTCTGATTCTCCTGCTCACCTATTTTCATCTTGAAATTGTTGAAAGAATGTTCGTTGATGTATTTCATCTGGTCCATCATCCTCATGGCGTAATCAGCCATGGCTCGGATGTGTGAGCGTCCAGCTTTGTCATACGTGGAGTCGTTGAGGCCAGAGGCCACCATGTAAGTAGAGCCGATGGTCTTGATCTTCTCCAGCTGACGAAACTGATCTTCACTGATGATCTAATGACAGCAGGAGAGTTTAATCAGTCAGCTGTTTGTTTTACCTCCCAATTTTATTTTATATTGGGAATCATTTTAATCAGGGAAATTCCCACCAGGAACATGACCACAGAATCATATTCTGACGCCACTCACCTCATCAAAGTCAGCTATGATTTCATTGAGCAGCCGCAGGCACTCGACTCCCTCGTTGTTGGCCTCCAGCTCGACGTAGAACTCAGAGAAGTTGCTGATGGAAGCGAACATGACGGCGACACACTCGCAGGACTGGTAGTAGAGCTCGTCGTTGCGACGCTCTCGCTGCAGGAAGTGAGCTGCGACGTCTTTGGGCAGGATGTTGTGGAGGAGGCGCCGGTTGTATGCCTGCAGCTCCTCCATCTCTTCCTTCTCCTCAGTGGCCTGGTGAAGGGATCAGGGTGAAGATCTGATTCATTTCTGGAGTCAACCCAGTGCTGTTAGGTGTGATTCTACCCAAGAGCCATAAGAATTCACACCTTGCAAATAGCACACTTCATGTAATTTTCATGATTTGACTCAAGCAGCTATAACTCAATTTTATCAACATAAAATGATTTTACTTTAAAGAGACCATTTCATACAAATTTCAGGACTTTGTGGTTATTTCTTAAGTATTAACCAGTAATATGAAACATTTTATATCTAAAAAACCGTCAGGAAACACTGATTAACAGACCTTTCAATCTGTCTGTATTAAAATTTGGGTGGTTCCGGCTCCTTCCGTCAGGCCTCGTCAGCAGCTCGTTCATATTCATTATTAGAATTTGCTGGACTCTGATTGGCTAACAAACTAGCCTATGAGAGCAAGGTATACTGTTTCCTGCCCCGCTGTGCATGGTAACAGCAGACGTTCTCTCTTCCTGTTTGCTACATCTTATGCTAACAGCTTTTAGCTAGCAGCATGCTAGGTGTGGTTTCAACTGCAGGAGCTGATGAATACTAACGAACAAAGGAGTTGTGATGAAACAGATACAGGTCGTTAGAACTCGGGAGAACTCGGGTTTTATCACCAACTGCGTAGTTTGAGAGATTAAAACTGAAAGAGAAGTTGTTGACCTGTTTTCACCCACTATGAAGGTAAGAACACCTGTGGAGCTAAAATATTCAACAGAAACCTCAGAAAAACTGTTTTTAATGGAAGAGACTCTTTAAAACAGGGATTCATGAAAAACTTTTTGTTTGATAAATAAAACGGAAGTTTCTTCCATCTGCTTGAAAATTCTCTCACAATAAAGTTAAATGTGTAGTTTTTGATTTGAAGGTAGGCGGAGATTCACAGCTGGTTTAAGCTTATCAGAAACTCAGATGTAAAAGACGTTTTTAGGATTTTTCAGAAAACCTCCAGGTTTTAAGAAGATGTAGTAAAACACTCTGGAATAGTTTAATACACATGATGGAAATTTCAGAAACTCATTTACTAAGATCAAATTGTAAAACATCAGCTTCTGGTTGAGAATGGACATAGAGACACAACCGTGTTAGCAGCTGTGACCCTGTTGATGAATATAAAAGCAAGAAGCATTGGGGCTAGTTCATCTACTGGTCACCATAGTAACAAAACCCTGACAGCATAATTGCAAGACTAAGAATCCTGATTAATAAAGAATGCAGTTCCATCTCATGAATATGAAGATTTCAGCAGTGTGGCACAAAGGAAGACAACTAATCAGACCGACACCAACCTGCAGCTTCCAGAGGAAGTCCAGCCTGGCTGTTGACTCCACCTGCTGAGCATGAAGGTAAAGGGCAAGAACGAAGACTGTGATCACCACAGGGGTCACGATCTTCAAAGGAACCTTGGTGTCTACTTCACAGCTGCAGGTCAGTCCACACACAGACACATGCATTAACTTCTCAGCTGTTTTATGTCCAGGTGTATGTTATATAAATGATCCATAGAAACAGGTGTTACAACCAAGCTGCCCTCTAAATCTCAGATCATTAGCGTTAGCATCTGTTTCCAGCAGCTCATTATAGATTCATTTGTGTGGTAACGATGCTGCTAGTGTAACAGATGAAATCAGACTCACCTCGTCCCATTTATGTGCTCACTGTAAGGGGAGGAACAGGGAAGAGCCAATCAGTTAGGAGGTCTCTGCACACCAGGTCAGAATGAACTACACACCCAGCAAGAAGGAGGACACTCACTCATAGTTTATGGCATTAGCCATGACCAGCAGGTCCTGGTTGTCAAAGAGGCTCACTTTAGGCACCGCCATGATGAGGACGTAAAGCAGCCCAATCAGGAGCATAAGGAAGAGTTTCCCGATGCTGCTGACCTGCAGGAAGACGGAGGAGGCCAGCAGGCTGAGCAGCACGCAGGAAGTGAAGTACTGAAGGGTAAAAAGACGAGCAAAGAGTCAAGCGTTATGATGTGAAACAATTCTGACAGATCAAGTTACATCTGATGCAATTTAAACCATCTGATCAAACGTTTGTTTTTATCATCACTGTGCAAACTGATCGTTTCCAATAGGAACCATGTTTCTCACATTTGTTCCTAAAATGTATTCACTTGTCAAAACTTCTACTGTACACGTACTTCAGCTCTATTTTCTGTCTTTTCCCTTTTCTGCAAACAGTTTTTGTAAAACAATAAGACATCCATCCATATGTGCAGGGTAGTGCAGTCAGTCACCCCGGACGTGTCCGTCACAGACAAGAACAAACATTCACACCTAAGGCCCTGAAGAGAATTCATACATGCACATGGAGAACATGCAAACTCTATGCAGAAAGATCTCAGCCGAGTTTAAAACCCTGGATCTTCTTATTGCAAGACTACTGAGCTACCAGCTGCACCACGTTATCTCTGTACGCTTTACCAAATGAATGAACATCAAAGGGTCGAAGTATGGACACGTCTTTTTGATTAAATCTTAATTATTATTAAGATTATATTATAAAATTATTAAACTTCTCCAACAAACCAAGTTAAAGGGAAACAATTTTAACATTTCCATAAAAAAAGCAACATGGCCTTTGTTTTATTTGTTAGTTATACTTTACATACATGTTTATAGTGCTGTTGTTGTGTAACACTGTGAATAAAAAGTAAAGTTTTAAGAGGAGCAGTAAGAAATCAGGTGATCTAAAGGAAACATGTGACCAGAAGGTAGACGTCACCTCAGGAAAGCTGCAGATCAGGACGTTATCTCCACACAGGGTTTGTTGTGATTCCAGGCTGAAGTTGAGTGAAACGGCGTGGCAGGCGTTCACACTGTTCAGACTAATGTTGAGCTCTGACTTGATGCAGTTTCGCAGGTCCTGACTGCTGCAGGTGAACTGAACCAAGTCAGTCGTTAGTGAGTGGGCTTGAGTCAGTGAACTTTGACCCTTAGTGTTATTAACTCAAGATAACTTACAATATTAATGACAGCAGAGAGAAAGACGATGATGATGGTGAAGACACCGACCATGGTGCTGTTCAGCCTGGACTGGACTATCTTCTTAGAGAGACTCTGTAGCGGGACTGGGAAGATCTGAGGCGACAGGAAGACGTATTTAAACACTGATCAGCTGTTTTTTGACTCACATGGTCTAATTTTTTTGCAGGCCATTAAAAGCATGTGACAAATTTCTCTGTATGTTTACCAAAATAAAAAAAAGTATACATTATAAAAACACTAACGTTTTGCTTTAATGTTGTATTTCTGGAGCCTGAGCCTTCACACCTGAAAGTCCCACCCGCTCACCTGCCCACAGTCTCGAGGTTTTTAAACATTTAATAGTCAATTACAGCTAAATCCATTAAAAAATTACATTTGAAGATACAACAGTAAGTTAGAGTTACTTAATAATATAAGAGAGAATATTAGGAAGGCTGGGTGCAGAGTCTGTTTCCAGACCAGCTCATTAACCTTGGCAGTAACATTAAAATCTGATATAAAACAATAATACTCCTCTGTGCTTTTATTCTGAAATCTTAAGGTAGAAAGTGTTTTGCTGTTTCTACAGATGTTACTCACCACAAAACAGCAGTACACAGCTGAGATGAACATAACAGCCACGAGGATGATGAAGCTGGTGATGAAGAAGCCAATCATCAGCCTGGAGCTGGAGACAACACAGAAACAGGACGAGAGTCTATAATCTTTATTTTGATGTGAACAGCAGATGTCTACGTCCTCATGTCTGCGCAACAACAGCAAGAAGCGTAAACAAGAAGGTTAAACTGATCAGGGCTGAATAAAGAAGGAAGGTGGTGAGAAGACAGAGACGATTACTGTGGAGGAAAACAGGTGAGGACACATGGAGGACAGGAGGAGGACAGGGGAGGATATTAGATGAACAGTGGAGGACACATGGAGGGCAGGGGAAGACAGGAGGAGACCAGGGTAGGACCGAAGAAGTACAGGGAGGTGAGGAGACGGAAAGGAAAATAACAAGTGAGGACAGGTGATGGACAGGGGAGGACAGGAGATGGACAGGGACAGGAGGAGAAGAGGAGAACACAGGAAGACAGTGGGAGAACAGGAGGAGGACAGATAAGGACAAGAGGAGAATGGGAAGACGGGAGATGGACAGGGGAGGACAGGAGGAGAACAGGAGATGGACAAGGACAAGAGGAGAACAGGGGAAGACAGTCAGAGAACAGGAGGAGGACAGGTGGAGGACAGGAGATGGACAGGGACAAGAGGAGAACAGGGGAAGACAGTCAGAGAACAGGAGGAGGACAGGTGGAGGACAGGTGAGGACAGGAGGAGCAGCTCGAGAGGAGAAGTTGATGCAGAAGAAGACATAATAAAATCAACTCTGAGGATGTAAAGAAGAAGAAGAAGAAAGATGGAGTCTGAGTTCTGCTGCTGCGACGTTCATATTAATTATCAGGATAAAATGTAAGTTTGTTCTCTTGTTTCCTCAGTTAGAAGTTTATAATAATAATTATTATTATTGATAATTTATTGATCTCTTTTGGGAAATTATTTTCTGCATTGGACCCATCTGTATCTTGCCCAAAGGTACTTCAGCATGTAACCTGTTGGGACCCGGGATCCAACCAGACCTCACTGAGGTCCCCTGGTGATGTGAAAGAACTATAAACCACATGCTGGTCTGAGAGAACCATCTCTTCGGTTCTCATTCAGTTTCTCTGCAGCACTTTAAAAAAAGTATCTGAAACTTCAGGATTTGGAACTGATTCAGTGTTCTGATTCTGTCACTGCAGCGCTGCTTTGACAATCAGCTGGTACCAGAACCAGGAAACATTACTGTCCGATGAGCGAGTCAGAGAGCCTAATCAGAATGAGTCCCTTCCTCTGTCTGACTGTGATTAAATGTGACTGGTGTCTCATGTATGTTCTGCATCATGACTTACAGCGGTATGATGACGATCTGGATGAAACAGATGAAGAGAAAGACGAGGGAGGCACAGGCCACGTACGCTCCAAACCTGGAGTCCACCTGTTTGGAATACTGCAAGAAAGGGGGAGGAGTTACATGTATGACATCACACTTTCTAACATTTAGTCTGATTAATGACTCAATACTTGAATAAAACTTGAGTTTCTAAAATCAAAAAGATTCTAATCGACTTTATTATAGTTCTAATGTGGATTTAAAATCTTGAAACTCTTTTAGTTAAAAAAAATTGAGAAAAAATGAAATTTCATGTTTTTTTTTAGAATTTAAATCATAAATGTTTCTGTTTCATTTAAAAGACACTGACAGCTGATCCAGTAAGCAGCACGCTGCAGATACTCCTGAAACCAGATGAACAGAAGCTAAAAAAACAGATAAATCATCTGCCAGATTAGAAATACATGAGATTATTAAGATCATTTAAAGATAATCACATTCTACATTTTTACACAAAATTAATAAGGATTAATGATTATAAGATTACAGATGATGAGGAGTTGCATTAGAAACCAGAGACATCAGAATGTCTCTGTCATCTGCTTTAAGTCTCTACGTCTCGTTTTACTGAAGAACTAAAACCTGAAAAGCAACTTTTTTCTCCCTCGTCCTAAAATTCTCCTCTCCGCCTGTCCTTCACTGTCTGAAGTAGTTTACTTCCTCTGGTTTTAGTAGAAGTTTCTTCCACATTTGAAAGCCCAGTTCCTCTGTTCCTGTTCCACTTTGCTCTGGCTGACTTCCTCCAGGGACAGAAAGGAAAAAGCTTTTTGAACGGGTCAGACTGCTTGTCATGGCCACTTATCAGCTGATGTCCTTGCAGTGTATGTGTGTGCCGTACCTTTTTCTCCAGGTCGGGCTCTCTGAAGGTGAGCAGAAACTTTCTGACATGTTCCGAGCGTAGACGGTCGATGCTGCGAGCATCAATGGCCCGGCCCAGGAACTCGTCCACCTCGTCCTCTGGGTTTAGATTTTCTTGTGGGTTCCTAAAAATAAAATGCCTGAATAAAACAAGATGAGACAGATTGATATTTATGTCCCAGTCAAACTGAAAACAGCTGCAGCTGAACCGTCTCCTCTGTAAGAATATTCATCCTTGATTTAGGTGAGTATGTCTGTCCTCTCTGTCCAACCTGTTTCTATCATAGGAGTCCAGCTGAGTCTGGACCTGAAGATCTGGTTCTCCTGTGTTGTACCGTGTGTTTGTGGAGGTTTAGTTTCTCTTCTGTAGAGGTCTGAACCTCCTCACCAGTCAGTCTGTGTTCGGGGGGGAACCAGGTTCTGTCTAAAGGTTCTGTTTGGTTTGAAGTGCACAGGGATGTTGTTGTTTGGAGTAAATCCTTATGATTCTCTCTGATGTTCCAGCATCACGTAGTGTGACAACATGTTGTTTTTCTTCTTCTCTCTGTTCACGTCTCTGGAGTGTTCTCCTGTCAGAGTCTCTGCAGGTCTGAAGATGTTCTGATGTGTTTGTGTTCTTTATCCTTCTCTTACAGATGGAGGATCTTATGCATCTACTTTACATTTGTCTGCATGAGAAGTGAGATGTGTTCTGTGACCCTGAGTGAAGGCTGTCAGCTGGAGTTCTGCAGCTCAGCGTGACGGTAGAACAAACTCACAGGAACCGAACGCTTTGAAGGACCAGGAGAGGACGACCTGTGAATAAATGAGATCTGTTCTTTGATCTGATGGAGGATTTAGGTTTAACATCCCGTCCTTCTGTCTTTCTGTTCTCAGGATAAAACAGATGTTTCTTCACCAGCAGAGATCTTCACAGCTGGAGAGTCCTGGACCCCGAATATCAATAAGACTTCCGTGGTGTGAGACAAAAAATAACTCTAACTGCAAAAGAGCTTTGTCAAAATGATGAATACTGCTGTTTGTGTCGGTGAGTCATAACCCTCCTGAGAAACATCTTTAACTGGCTTTTACAGGTACAGGATGACTAACAGCAATCCAAGGACACCACATGACTTTGAGTTCAGTTTTTGTTGCTATAGTCACAAAAAAGATTAAGTTATAAAATCTATCAAGACAAACAGACTGAAAACCTACTCAACTAAAAACTGCACAAGAGATTTTCTTTTCTAGTTTTTCTGCTTTGAACAAACAAACAAACAAACAAACAAACACCGACTGACTTCTGTCTTAACTCGGTTTATAAACAGGTACGAGAACCAGACGTCACGGTTCTTTAAAGTAACATTATTTATTCTGACATTACACTGACTAATACCAAAACTTATTATAAACAAACTTTATACTGAAGATGAGTAGAAATAATCATGATACTCACTTGTCTTTGGGATCCTCAAAGCCCTGTGGGGGGGGTGCAGAGAATTAACAATTAACTGTTAGCTTTTCAAAAACAACAGAAATAAATCCTTACTTTTACACTTTTGTGTCATTTATATCAAATATACAGAAAGTTTGTTTTTGTTGTAGTTGATGTTTAGAACATTAGTTTGATTCTTGTTTTAGAATTAAGACATTCAGCATTAACATTAAAGCTATAGTGCGTAACTTTTACATGTCCGTGAATGTCCGTTTCAGCCAAGCCACTATCAGAGGAGATGACACAATGCAGATTAAGCCGATCGGCTCCTCAAACATCTCACGGTATTTTTCAATATATATAATTTTTACTTTGCGTGTCGGGTGCGACATTCCCGCGCTGTCGCACATGAAATTACGTCTTTTATGTCACAACAAGAAAAATAATAAGAAATAGAACGCAGTGTCTCGTAGCAGCCGGCAGAACGTGAAGGTCGACATGGCGGAGAATCCAAATAAACAGCCGAGAGACACTTATCGGGAAGTGGATCCTACCACGAAAAAAAAAAAAAATTCCTGGACGTTCGGCAGAGGGACTATTGGCTAAGAAGGAAAGTGACCGAAGGAGAAGGCAAACGCGAATTTGTATCGGCGTCGCTTTTCCTCGGTGGAGAGAAGAGTTCGGGCTGATGTTCAGGGGTGCACATAAGTGGTCCGCAGGTCCGCACACACTGTCAAAATATAAAATGCGCACCAGATGAAACCCAGAGCGCCGAAGTTCCAGCTGATCAGCTGATTCTGTCTCTATCTGTGTCAGTTTGTGTCTGTCAGTTTACCAGTGTAAGTTTTTCAGTCAGTCAGATCAGTGTAGCTGATTGCAGGATTCTGCATCGTGTCAAAACTGAAAAAATTCACTGAATAAGACAAATAGATCATTGTGGCCCCAACAGCTGACTAATAAATTTCAACACCAAACTGTTAAATGTAGATTAAAGTGAACAATCAAACCTGTAAACAATCCAACCTGAACTCTGAAGGTTTTTTTACCAGTATTTTTATATTTTACTGGTTTCTCTTGATTTTTTCAACAATGAAATGATATTTATTGAAACAAATATAGAGCCAGGTAAAGTAAACAGACTGAATTTGAAGCTTGATTAAGACAGATACCGGTTGGAATAACAACGGCAGAGATAAAGCGGTGGCAGCTGGGCTTACGTCATATGGAAGCGCCAGCTTTATTGTTGTAATGACGCAAAAATTCCGCTAGGGGGCGACAGAAGTTACAGAAGTTACACACTATGGCTTTAAATTACTGTTATTTTGTTAATATTAATGTAAATAATGTTGTAATATGATTTAATATCATCTTGAGATTTACCATAGTGTCATAACTTCTACAAATTACAACTTTTTTTTTTCTGTTTGTAAACTGTGATAAGGAGCTTTGGCACCAAATTATCATCACGACTGCAGCACATTTAACAACCAGCTGCAATGCTGACATTATTATTTAAAAATAACAGTTATTAATGGACCTGATGACATAATGATTAGTCTGAGGCAAAGAAAATTAAAGACAGCAAGCAGGGGAGGAAAGGTTTCCTGTGGGTGGAAGGAAGTCACATGATACATGTTCTGCAGTTTATCTGTTTCTGGGACAAATTTATTCACTCTACCATTCTTTTTTAATAGACACATGACTTTTTATGATAATGGTTCAATGCATCTGTCTGCACATAAGGGAATGTTTCTTTAGCGCCCCCTAAAGGTAAAACATATGAATGGTTTTGCAGATTAAAAGCTCAGAAGCTGAGCTTCTACATGCACAAGCTGTGAGGATGTCTGGATAACAGGGATAAGAATTCTAACATTCCCACTTCGTAAACAGCATAGATCTCATGTGTGGACGGACTCATACCAAACCTTTACTTCCAGCTGTTTCTCCAGCTTCCTGTTTCTACAACTTCTAACTCTTAGTGACTTTTTTCTTACATGTTTTATCTTCAGAGGTTCTATTAATAAACAGAAGGAGGAAGACAATGATGAACAATGATAACAAGAACACAAGCTAAGCGTGTGTCTGCAGACCTTTAAAGATCTCTGATGTGACACAGGGTGTAAAACTGATGTCAGTAAATTAATTAAAGAATCACTGAAGTCACAAAATTCACTCATCAAGGAGATAAACTAGTTATTTTGTAGAACTGTAGTAGCTGTTCTATCAAAAGGACACATTAGAAATCAGTCTGGCGTTAATGTGGCTGTAGATCCACTAGGTGGTGCTATTTTCTTTCTTTTACAATCATTTTTTACTATTATTTACCTAATTACAGCTAAAAGTATCAGAACGGTGATTAGTTACTATACAACATACAACAGCAAGGGAAGAATTATCAGAATCAATTCTGAAAAGAATGTAGCTGAAGAGGAATTTTATTTTCTATTCAGGAAAATTTTCATTGTGTTTACAGGAAAGAGGCAGGACTCGAAACTTCAATCAGATCCAGCCACAAAGAGACGCTTGCTTCATTCCAGCTTTAACTTCCATCCTACGTTCCCGTGTCTAGTTATTTTACATGTTGATGCTTTTTAATTAGTTTCAGTATGTGTTAAAACTGTTCGAAGATACCTAAGGGGCTTGAAGATACCTAAGGGGCTTCCAAATTTCAAAATAAAAGCATCTGAATGAGTCAGTTTGGAGAGTCGTTTCAGCTGCTGCATATAAAAATAAGATGAATCATCACGTCACTCTGCTGCTGCATTTTTCACTTGATTGTTGCTGCCTACGTGCTGCTGTCGCCCCTTTAGAGCCTCTTACTGCCAGGGTGTTCTTAAAGTCCATCCCTGCTGCTCGTCAGGATGCAGATCAAAGGGTTACAACTGTTAACAATGTGTTAACATAATCACTAAATGGGGGCTGCAACAAGCTTTTTGTAGTAGAGTCACCTGGCTGTGGAATCTAATAACACTAAATAAGTGTTATACTGCTACACAGCAGAGGGTCTAACAGCGTCCTCTTTTCCTCACCATCCTTTTCATCTCCTTGGACAGCTGGTTGTAGAAGGGACGGTCGGTCCAGTGGCCGCTGTTGTGGGTTACAGAGTTGGTTCTTTGTCTGCTCATTTTGGCAATCATTGCCTTTTCTTCTTTCTGTCAAAGATGCAGAAATATTCATCAAAATCCACATTTACCTTAATTTTTTCACTACACCAACATTTTTCTTTAAACGAACAAAAAATCGGTTACTTCTATAATATATTATCAATACAGATTAATAATCAATCAAAATGACAAAAAGAGCTTCATGCATGGTGCTCCTAAATTTATTGGTGTTATAAGGAGAAAAAGGTACATTAGGAGCTGTTTTTTTTAAAATGTTAAAGTAAATAAACATTCTGAAGCTACAGAGTATCAAGTGTTTTCTTTATTATAATTCTCACAGGTGAAATTTAAGTATCAGGATAATCCTTTGGGATTGATAATTACACATCTTGAATGAAACTGTTACGTTTGCATGGAGGGCTACAGTAAATGTTGCATTCTGGTTTTACAGGTTCGGATCAGGAACTTTTACAGTGTAATATTGAACCACTTAGTTACCAGATAAAACTAAACTAATTTTCCATGTTAAATCAAAGTATTTTCTGCTAGTTGAATCATTTCAGACGTAATGAGAACTGTACCCTTTTCTGACTGCAGCCCACGATGAGGTAGGTTTCTATGTTGTTCCTCTTCAGGTAGGCATTTCTCTCTCCTCCTGCTCCGGGTTCTACATCATAGTCTCCATTCAGATAATTCAGAGTGGCCTTGGTGATGTGGATGCGTCTGAAATGAGATAAACTCATCAGAATTTTTCTCCCTTCAGTTAGTGTATAACTTGATCTTTATAAAGTTTAATAAATGTTAATGTAGACAGAGTGCAGATGGACATACCCGGCTTTTCCTCCAGCTTCCATCTGATTGGCTAGTGTGACATCATTGGACCAGACATCAAACTGCCACTTCCTGAGTCCCAGCACCCCACAGTGGACCCTGCCGCTGTGGATCCCCACTCGCATGTTCACATTCACTCCAGTCACCTCTCGTACCAGCCTGTCGGAATAAAAACAACAACAAAACAAACAATCTGCAGGATTATGATTCTAACTTCACAAACACTCGATAAGTATATGATATGATTTAAATAAAAGACAGTAATCCCAGAGCACTTTTTGCACTGGAATAGTTCGTCCCCAACACTTTTTGGGATTCACTAGTTCTCCAACCAATAGCAGAAATAAGCCTGACCATGTGTTAGGACATGCAGTAACTTCAGCAGATCTTTAGAGGGCGCTAAAGCGTATTAAAATGCTCAGACAACCTGATGCGAATAAATTTAAGAGCAGCAGACCTGATATTCACTTATGGTCCCAGGAGATAACCTACTACTTTTTTAAGTATGTCATTACATAAAGTATACTTTAACTGTAAATAAAAATAAAACCATATTTAATTTAGTTTAATTTTCAATATTTCAGAAAGAGTGCGTGCACTGCATGTTGGGAATCTGCAGCTTCGTAACTTTTTACTAATCCGGCAGATCACAGAGTATTACTGAACCCTGCAGGGGACATAGTGAGAAAACAAAACAAAAACAATAAAATAAATTCATTTTATCTCAAGGAAGTTTTAAAAACTCCTCTACTTCCTGTCTGCTGTGAAATTAGCTTCTGTAGCTGAGTGAAGCTGCTCTCCATCAACAGAAAACTTCAATGTACTGAATCTGTGAGTGTTTGTACTCTGTTCCTGCACTTTTCTGCTGTTTTAGTTTTGGAGGTAATAGTTTAATTTACGATGACGTCACCAGGTCATTCAGAGGTCATCAGCCCAGAGTGGTGAGTTTTGTCTCGTTTGCTAGTTGCGTATTATTTTTCTCTTATTTGCGTATTTGACAGGTAATACTATAAATATAACCAACATTATTCTTTGTGCTAGTTACAATATGGATATACAATATGAGATTTTTAACACCTGTTAATACACTGCAGTGCAAACTGCAACTGCTAAATAAATAAATACTTATAAATGAATATTTAATAACATGTCCCCAGCAGTCTTCAAACCACACTCAAGTTTATTGGTATTGTCCCCAACAAACTGAGGCCCTTATATATATACAGTACAGACCAAACGTTTGGACACACCTTCTCATTCAAAGAGTTTTCTTTATTTTCATGACTATGAAAATTGTAGATTCACACTGAAGGAATCAAAACTATGAATTAACATGTGGAATTATATACTTAACAAAAAAGTGTGAAACAACTGAAAGTAGCCACCTTTTGCTCTGATTACTGCTTTGCACACTCTTTGTATTCTCTTGATGAGCTTCAAGAGGTAGTATTTATATATATATATAATAACTGCTAACTGGATCATTAATCTGACTAAAAACTGAACACAATGACTGAGGAGGTCTTTGCTCTTGACTTGGTGCAGATTAATAATATCACATACAGTGGGGCAAAAAAGTATTTAGTCAGCCACCAATTGTGTAAGTTCTCCCACTTAAAAAGATCAGAGAGGCCTGTAATTTTCATCATAGGTATACCTCAACTATGAGAGACAAAATGAGGAAAAAAAATCCAGAAAATCACATTGTCTGATTTTTAAAGAATTTATTTGCAAATTATGGTGGAAAATAAGTATTTGGTCACCTACAAACAAGTAAGATTTCTGGCTTTCACAGACCTGTAACTTCTTTAAGAGGCTCCTCGGTCCTCCACTCGTTACCTGTATTAATGGCACCTGTGTGAACTCCTTATCAGTATAAAAGACACCTGTCCACAACCTCAAACAGTCACGCTCCAAACTCCACTATGGCCAAGACCAAAGAGCTGTCAAAGGACACCAGAAACAAAATTGTAGACCTTCACCAGGCTGGGAAGACTGAATCTGCAATAGGTAAGCAGCTTGGTGTGAAGAAATCAACTGTGGGAGCAATTATTAGAAAATGGAAGACATACAAGACCACTGATAATCTCCCTCGATCTGGGGCTCCACGCAAGATCTCACCCCGTGGGGTCAAAATGATCACAAGAACGGTGAGCAAAAATCCCAGAACCACACGGAGGGACCTAGTGAATGACCTGCAGAGAGCTGGGACCAAAGTAACAAAGGCTACCATCAGTAACACACTACGCCGCCAGGGACTCAAATCCTGCAGTGCCAGACGTGTCCCCCTGCTGAAGCCAGGACACGTCCAGGCCCGTCTGCGGTTTGCTAGAGAGCATTTGGATGATCCAGAAGAGGATTGGGAGAACATCATATGGTCAGATGAAACCAAAATAGAACTTTTTGGTAGAAACTCAACTTGTCGTGTTTGGAGGGGAAAGAATGCTGAGTTGGATCCAAAGAACACCATACCTACTGTAAAGCATGGGGGTGGAAACATCATGCTTTGGGGCTGTTTTTCTGCAAGGGGACCAGGACGACTGATCCGTGTAAAGGAAAGAATGAATGGGGCCATGTATCGTAAGATTTTGAGTGAAAACCTCCTTCCATCAGCAAGGGCATTGAAAATGAGACGTGGCTGGGTCTTTCAGCATGACAATGATCCCAAACACACCGCCCGGGCAACGAAGGAGTGGCTTCGTAAGAAGCATTTCAAGGTCCTGGAGTGGCCTAGCCAGTCTCCAGATCTCAACCCCATAGAAAATCTCTGGAGGGAGTTGAAAGTCCGTGTTGCCCAGCGTCAGCCCCAAAACATCACTGCTCTAGAGGAGATCTGCATGGAGGAATGGGCCAAAATACCAGCAACAGTGTGTGAAAACCTTGTGAAGACTTACAGAAAACGTTTGACCTCTGTCATTGCCAACAAAGGCTATATAACAAAGTATTGAGATTAACTTTTGTTATTGACCAAATACTTATTTTCCACCATAATTTGCAAATAAATTCTTTAAAAATCAGACAATGTGATTTTCTGGATTTTTTTTCCTCATTTTGTCTCTCATAGTTGAGGTATACCTATGATGAAAATTACAGGCCTCTCTGATCTTTTTAAGTTGGAGAACTTACACAATTGGTGGCTGACTAAATACTTTTTTGCCCCACTGTATTACTGCTCTGTAAGGGGCTGCACGGTGGATCAGGTGGTGAAACTGTAGCATGGTTCTGGGTTCAAAACCAGGCTCGGACCTTTCTGAATAGAGTTTGCATGTTTTCTCCAGGGACACCGGCTTCCCACAGACCATAACCATGCTACCATGTTGGCAAATCTAAACTGTCCCCTCAGTGTGTGTGAGTGCTTGTCTGTTTATATGTGTCCCTGTGATGGACTGGTGACCTGTCCAGGTGTAACCCCGCCTCTCACACAATGACAGCTGGAGACAGACACCAGTTCCCCGTAACTCTGAACAACAGGATTAAGTGGGTAAAGATAATGACTGCTTCATCATTACAGCTCACCTATGAAATGAAACACTGATGAATCAATAATCACCTGAAAAATAAAGGTGATTCATCCATTCATTCAAGTCCTGCTTGAACCCCAGACTCATCTCATTAGATACAACCATTAGAGAGAAATATAAATTACACTTTGAACACATTCATCATGTTCAGTGACTTACGAGATGGCCTCTATCATGTCCAGCCCCATCTCCACACAGCAGTGGGCGTGGTCAGCCCTCGGCTCAGGCAGCCCAGACACGCAGTAGTAGCAGTCTCCCAGGATCTTTATCCGAAGACAGTGGTTTTCCTGTCACATGTGACAGAAACACAAAATTAAATAAACACTTTTCCATAAACAGTAAAATGTTGGTGTAAAAGGAGCGAAAATCATTTCTGTTTTAAACGTGTAAAAACCTGAGAAATCAAAACAAGTGATTAGAAAAAACTCTATTTGGGATTCATTCCCTACACTTTTATATTAAAATCAGATTTTTCAAAAAAAATAAACACACGTAGGTTTACACTAAGACAAGTTTGGTTGTTTTGGGGTCCAGTAGACCGCCTCAGATTCTTCAGGTATTTGAGGTGTGTGGAACGTAAACAGAACCACGACAAAGTCAGCAGCTTGTTTTTAAGAGTTTCTTGTAGAAACGTTAAAACTGTCCAGAAAAACAAATTGATTTCACAAACTCAAATCAAGAGGGAGAAACAAACATTTGGAAAAGAACAGAAATTTGAATGTTTAATTCTTTAATTTATTTCTTTAATTACATCAAATAAACTTAAACCATTCTTGGTCCTCTTACTTCTAACGGTCTTATAAAAAATAAATCTTTATCAAACCCAGACACATGAACTCAACTGGGAAACCTCCATCTAAAACCATCAGACAGCTCAGTTAAACCATCATGGTACAAGGTTGTGGAGCAGCTGCCTCCTCCTCCTCCTCATCATCATCATCATCATCATCAGATGCTTCATCCTCACAGAACAACAACACAGCTCTGAAAATAAAACATCTTTCTAGTTAATAGATGTCCTGAATCATCATCCCTGAAGAACACTGAGGTTCACCAGACAGATGCTGAGATCTGCTCAGCAAGATGAAAATACTTCAAGTTAAATTCCACAAAAAATATTGAATTCAAAATAAAAACAGAAACTGAAGGATAAATATAATTACTGAGTCTGAGCATGAATTCTAAATACTACCTGCAGATTTCAAAGATCTCTCAATAGACTGTGAGTCAACCGTATGTGTGTGTGTGTGTGTGTGTGTGTGTGTGTGTGTGTGGGTTTGTATTTCTGACCTCCTGGGGACCCGTTTCCTGACTTTTACTATCTTTCTGGGGTCCGAGGGTTCTTGTGGGGACCGAAGCCTGGTCCCCATGAGGGGGACTCCCCTTTTTAGGGTTAGGGGTTAGGTTTATAGGTATGGTGTGAATAGAGTTTTAGTTAGTCTTAGGGTTAGTTATAGATCAGTAATGGTTAAGGTTAGGAAAAGGGTTTGGGTTAGGTATAAATCTAGTTACTAAAATCAATGGAAGTCAATGGACGGTCCCCATAAGGATAACAAAACACACTTGTGTGTGTGTGTGTGTGTGTGTGTTTGTATTTCTGACCTCCTGGGGACCCGTTTCCTGACTTTTACTATCTTTCTGGGGTCCGAGGGTTCTTGTGGGGACCGAAGCCTGGTCCCCATGAGGGGGACTCCCCTTTTTAGGGTTAGGGGTTAGGTTTATAGGTATGGTGTGAATAGAGTTTTAGTTAGTCTTAGGGTTAGTTATAGATCAGTAATGGTTAAGGTTAGGAAAAGGGTTTGGGTTAGGTATAAATCTAGTTACTAAAATCAATGGAAGTCAATGGACGGTCCCCATAAGGATAACAAAACACACTTGTGTGTGTGTGTGTGTGTGTGTGGGTTTGTATTTCTGACCTCCTGGGGACCCGTTTCCTGACTTTTACTATCTTTCTGGGGTCCGAGGGTTCTTGTGGGGACCGAAGCCTGGTCCCCATGAGGGGGACTCCCCTTTTTAGGGTTAGGGGTTAGGTTTATAGGTATGGTGTGAATAGAGTTTTAGTTAGTCTTAGGGTTAGTTATAGATCAGTAATGGTTAAGGTTAGGAAAAGGGTTTGGGTTAGGTATAAATCTAGTTACTAAAATCAATGGAAGTCAATGGACGGTCCCCATAAGGATAACAAAACACACTTGTGTGTGTGTGTGTGTGTGTGTGCGTGTGTGTGTGCATGTGTGTAGGATCCTAAGGCTCAGGAGAATATTGTGTCCCATGATAACCACCTGAGTTGAACATCAAGCACATGGTCAAAATACAAGAAGTTCTACTGTGTAAGAAGCCCAGAGCGTGTGTGTGTGTGTGTGTGTGTGTGTGTGTGTGTGTGTGTGTGTGTGTTGCTCAAATACAAACAGAAGGTTCATCGTGGAGATAAATGTGCCAGTCATAACATTTCTGGTTTATAACGCCATTATGCTCAGAGATATTGATTAAGCGCACGTTACTTCTCCTCTTATAAACAAACAATATCTATTCTGTGTAACAAAAAAAATCAATATGAAATAAAATGACTTTTTAAATAAACCAAGGGTCAGACCTCCGAACTGGTCTATAAATAACTGTGTCACTGCAGAACGCTAATGGCTGATATAAAAAAGTTGAAGCTGCTTGTTGTGCACAATCTGTACTCACAACTAGCTTCATTTCATGTATAAGTAACTAGTATATTACATAAAGAAAGAAAACCTGTGTATTTAACTGAAAGTCAGATAGTGTTTTCTTGATTTAGTCACATGTCTCTCTTCTTTTCTTCCTCCGGTGATGCTGATGCTCAGCCTGAACTTGTGTTGGCGTTAAAAAGTCCATTTCATACAAATGTCATGACTTTGTAGTTATTTCTTAAATATTAACCAGTAATATGAAACATTTTATATCTAAAAAACATCAGGAAACACTGATTAACAGACCTTTCAATCTGTCTGCATTAAAACTCGGGTGGTTCCGGCTCCTTCCGTCAGGCTGCTTCGACTGATTCGTCAGCAGCTCGTTCATATTCATTATTCAAATTTGCTGGACTCTGATTGGCTAACAAACTAGCCTATGAGAGCAAGGTATACTGTTTCCTGCCCCGCTGCGCATGGTAACATCAGACGTTCTCTCTTCCTGTTTGCTACATCTTATGCTAACAGCTTTTAGCCAGCAGCATGCTAGGTGTGGTTTCAACTCCAGGAGCTGATGAATACTAACAATCAAAGGAGTTGTGATGAAACAGATACAGGCCGTTCGGACTCGGGAGAACTCGGGTTTTATTGCCACCTGCGTAGTTTGAGAGATAAAAACTGAAAGAGAAGTTGTTGACCTGTTTTCACCCACTATGAAGGTAAGAACACCTGTGGAGCTAAAATATTCAACAGAAACCTCAGAAACACTGTTTTTAATGGAAGGGCCTCTTTAAAGTCCTCAATCCTGCTGTCCAATGATTATATATGAGCATCTGACTCAATCACACTAGAGGACTCCCTTCAACCAGCAACATGTTACCAGGCTCCCGTTACACAAATATAAGAAAAGAAAATTAGCCAAAAGAACATGAACCATTCGATCCTCTCTGTTTTCTCTCCATCCTTGATCAGTGACTTTCTGTGAGAGTTCTGTTATTCACCTCCTTCAATGTCTAAAGAGGCATCAGACCTTCTGACCTCAAGCCTATGACACAACAAGCCCACCTGCTGAGGCTTTCACAACTACATGCTGTTTATACATTCATGTTTCAATGGTTTTGTCCTTGTTAAAGATGTTATACTAACATCTTATTATCATGAAATCAAAAGAAGGTCATTTACTGAAAATTAGAGCTCAGACATGTTGACATAGAAATATAAAATCTAAGGCATAAGCACAATTTTTGAACAATACACATGTGATTGCATCCTTACCGCAGCCAGCTTGTCGAAGCGTGCAAAAAGCTCATTGAGAGTCATCACCAACTCCTGTGCTGTGCACTGTGATGCCAGACTGGTGAAACCCTCGATGTCTGCAAACAGGATACTGCAGAGATACAAAAACAACAGAAATCAACTTCAGCTTTTTCTATAAAACACCTTCTATTTCTCCTCTGAGTCCCGAGGAGCAAAACTGTAACATATGAAAGTTTTTTTGATAAAGACTCTTTAAAACACAGACATTTTCTGTCTGATCGATGCAGAGTAGCTCAGAACAACAAGTTTCAGGAAAACAAACACTTTTCTACTCTGCATGTTCTGTCCACAGAGTTTAATAACCAAACATGTTGTCTGATGACACCACAATGCCGATAGCTGTAAGGATCAACATGTCTGCCTCCATGTGTCAGCTGTGTGAACGACTGCTCAGTGGGTGCAGTGCCTCCAGATAAATGTCAACTGCCACTCTGATCCAGATAAGAAAGTGTTAATGATGGATGAGAAGATGTCATGGATCAGGCTGCTGTTTGTCTTAATTAACCCCAAATCAGATTATTAACAAGTATAATTTGCACAAACAGTTTACTCATAATAAAGAAAATTAATTTAGAAATCTCTGTCGTTTTTAATTTAGAAGAATATGCACATGTAGCATAAGCAGGTGCATAATAATAATAATAATAATAACAACAACAACAACAACAACAACAACAACAACAACAACAACAACAACAACAATAATAATAATAATAATAATAATAATAATAATAATAATAATAATAATAATACTGTCTGTGAGCTGTTTGGTTCAGTAAGTGTTAGGAAGCTACGTCTGATGGAACCAAGAGATACTTGTAGAGCCGTCCTTCGTCTACATCCTCACAAAGAATCAAGTTTCAAACAAAACCTGTTCCAAAAAAAGCTAAAACAAAGACAATTAAGGTTCTACAGGAAACAAGCACATAGAAATTATCAACACACAAACAAAACTAAACAAATAGATACATGCAAAAAGAAAATAATTACTGGTAAAATCTCCAACAACATACATTGTTAGTGTCTGTCTAACATGTAGATAATAATTGAGGCTATTAAGGAGCTACATTCTTTTATTTACATAAAATGTACAAATAGTTAACCTGAGTTAAACATTTAGAAAATAAAGATTTGAAAAATCACATACAGCTGAAATACATGATTTTTCACCAAATCTAAACTTATTAACAGATTCAAGTTTTAATAACATTAAAAAGAAAATTTGGAATAAGTTTCAGCTGCACAGGAATCTCTGATTATGTAAATTACAAATGATAAACTACAAAATACAAAAAAAAACAAATACAGTAAAAATTGAAATAACACTTCAATTAAAGCTATTTAGGGTGTATATATAGATTTAGACAGACTAAAGTTTTTTTGATGGAGTATTTTCAGACTGGTACAACAGCAGGGCTGATGATCTCAGCAGGATGAATCATCTCTCTCAGCGTTCATGATGGGGTGGGGGGTGTTGCAGCTGACAGGTGGAGGCTGTAACAACCACAGTCTCAGCTGTGCAGAGACGCTCACTTTGCTTCATGTGATCTCTCAGATTAAACCTGCCATGCAGCATGTCCCAAAAAGCTTAAAATGTTCTCTGAGAGTCAAGTCTTCTGCACAACTTGTCTTTTTTCTTCAATGCTCATATTTATTTTCTGGTGAATTATTTCCCCTGCGGTAAAACATGTGATGAACCTAAGCCAAAGTCAGGAGGCATGACCCTGAACCGTGTGTTGGAACTAAAATCAAGCTTTATTCTTGGCTTCCTAATAGTCAAATAAACCTCAACCAATCTCTAAACTTATTTTAATCCTTAATAATAATCTTAAACTGAGATTTCAGACTGCTCAAAAAATAAAAAGAAGAATTTTTAATCAGAGTATCAGGTCAGTGAAACGTGTGATATTGATCTGATCAGTTCAAAAACTGGAACGGTTCTGCAGCTGGAACCACAGACCTTGTTTCCCTCCATCTGTTTCTGATTTGACTGGGGTCAGTGTCTCTACTGGTACCATGAGATCTGGACCCTTCAGAGGTTCTACAGACGGTCCAACTCCATCAGGATGGAACATCAACACATGCCACTGACAGAAGGAGTATCTGAAGAAGCTGCGGTGAACATTCTGCTGCCTGCAACATTGTTCAGCATGATGGTTTGGTGTGTCAGTGTTGGTCTGAGGAGGCAGATCCATGCAGGGACCCACAGACCTGTACCACAAAACATCCTGTCTGTCATACTGTTAGACCCTTCTCTGGTGCAGTGGGTCCTGGGTTCCTCCTGGTGCAGCAATGGGTCCTGGGCTCCTTCTGGTGCAGTGGGTCCTGGGTTCCTTCTGGTGCAGTGGGTCCTGGGTTCCTCCTGGTGCAGTGGGTCCTGGGTTCCTCCTGGTGCAGTGGGTCCTGGGTTCCTCCTGGTGCAGTGGGTCCTGGGTTCCCCCTGGTGCAGTGGGTCCTGGGTTTCTCCTGGTGCAGCAATGGGTCCTGGGCTCCTTCTGGTGCAGTGGGTCCTGGGTTCCTTCTGGTGCAGTGGGTCCTGGGTTCCTCCTGGTGCAGTGGGTCCTGGGTTCCTCCTGGTGCAGTGGGTCCTGGGTTCCTCCTGGTGCAGCAATGGGTCCTGGGCTCCTTCTGGTGCAGTGGGTCCTGGGTGCCTCCTGGTGCAGTGGGTCCTGGGTTTCTCCTGGTGCAGTGGGTCCTGGGTTCCTCCTGGTGCAGTGGGTCCTGGGTTTCTCCTGGTGCAGTGGGTCCTGGGTTCCTTCTGGTGCAGTGGGTCCTGGGTTTCTCCTGGTGCAGTGGGTCCTGGGTTCCTCCTGGTGCAGTGGGTCCTGGGTTTCTCCTGGTGCAGTGGGTCCTGGGTTCCTCCTGGTGCAGTGGGTCCTGGGTTCCTCCTGGTGCAGTGGGTCCTGGGTTTCTCCTGGTGCAGTGGGTGCTGGGTTCCTCCTGGTGCAGTGGGTCCTGGGTTCCCCCTGGTGCAGTGGGTCCTGGGTTCCTCCTGGTGCAGTGGGTCCTGGGTTCCCCCTGGTGCAGTGGGTCCTGGGTTTCTCCTGGTGCAGTTGGTCCTGGGTTCCTTCTGGTGGAAGATAATGCCTGACCTCATGTGGTCAGAGTATGCAGGTGGTTCCTGGAGGATGAGGGAAGTGATATCACTGACTAGCCTCCACGCTCACCTTACCTAAATCCAATAGAGCATCTCTTGGACATTGTGTTTAGATCCATCTGATTCTGCAAGGTTGGACCTCAGATGGTCCAGGAGCTCAGTGATGGTCAGGATCTGAGATGTACCAGGACTCCATCATCCCATGAGGAACCCCAATGTTGTCAGGCAGCAACAACTACTGAGAACCAGTTTGAGTTGCTGCAGTGACGTTTCAGCAACCTGGTACCAACCTGCTGACTTAGTGACTCTATATTAAACCTTCTGTAGGCTGATCAGTTTCATATTCAACAAATGATGTGACCTTTTGTTCTGAACACCTGACCCATTCCACATCAGTATGAATATCCAGAAGATTTTTTTTCCAAGGGTTCCTTTATTTTAGTTTTTTGAGCGGTAAGCACCACATGACCTCACGTATTTGAGTTAAAATCACAGTAAAGTCTTTTTTGGCTCTTTCATAATGCAGCTTCATATAATGCATAATGTTAATTAATTCATCTCACTTCACAAAAAGATTCAAGAATGAAGCAGTTTTCATCCAAACGAACACCTCAGTGTTCTCCTTCTGATGTGCTGATGTCAGATAATCAGTTTTCTGGTTCTGTGAATGTTTTTTAACCCAAACTGCAAAAAATTAACAAATGTGTCTTTATTAAACCAGATCACATGAATCTCAAACAGTGTCTGTCTGCCACACAAAGTCAAGAGAACATTGTGTGTTTGTTTTACGTTTCCATCCAGCAAGTCCGTGTGTTTCAACGTGTGAGAGTTTATTCTGGGTCTTTTTCTTCAGGCTTCTCTCATGTCAAGAGCACTAACTTGTTTTGACGAAGCCAGGTTTCAAAATGCACACATTTACTCAATTTGGGTCTTAAAACTGAAAAGGATTAGGTGTTCCAAGTCTGGGGTTCACATTTCGGAGAAGAATTGATTGCTTTCTGTGAACTGTTGCACAGTAGATAGAGTGAAACCAGACACTGAAGCTAAGAAACAGGTCTGTCTTGTATGAAATCAGAAGTGGTCAGAGAGGAGATGAGGAAGAAAACAAAGTGAAAGAAGATCCTTTAACTTAAACTGATTTTAGTCATCTCAAACTTTAAAATGTATGAATTTTCTCCATCAGCACAAATTCAAGGTGGGTAACAATGTTTTTATTTATCTTTGTTTGTGTGTGTGCCTGTTAGCAAAAGATCTCATGATCCCATTGGACAGATTTTGATAAAAGTTTTCACTGGATGTTCACCTACAACAATTCATTAAAGGTACAGTATTAAGAGTGGTTCTGGCTCCTTCCGTCAGGCTGCTTTGTCAGGTTTCGGGCAGCTACTCATTAATATTCATTATTCGAATTTGCTGGACTCTGATTGGCTAACAAACTAGTCTATGAGAGCAAGGTATACTGTTTCCTGTCCCACTGTGCATGGCAATGTTAGACGTTCTCTCTTCCTGTTTGCTACGTCTTATGCTAACAGCTTTTAGCCAGCAGCATGCTAGGTGTGGTTTCAACTGCAGGAGCTGATGAATACTAACGAACAAAGGAGTTGTGATGAAACAGATACAGGTCGTTAGAACTCGGGAGAACTCGGGTTTTATCACCACCTGCGTAGTTTGAGAGATAAAAACTGAAAGAGAAGTTATTGACCTGTTTTCACCCACTATGAAGGTAAGAACACCTGTGGAGCTAAAATATTCAACAGAAACCTCAGAACAACTGTTTTTAATGGAAGGGACTCTAAGTCTTTCACAGCCTTTTGCAGATTTTCTTCCAAATTGCTCTGGATTCCCACAGCATGATGCTGCCACCACCATGTTTCACAAAGGAGATGGTGTGTTCAGGGTTACATGGAGTGTCAGTTTGCTGCTGTTCTATTTTGGCTCATCTGACCAAACACCTTCTTCCATGTTGGTAAACTGTAAACAGGACTTCTTATGTCTTTCTTTAAAGACCAGTGGACAATTGACAGTTGTCCCACCTGAACCGTGGATCATTGCGGCTCCTCCAGAGTTACCACGGGTCACTTGGCTGCTTCTCAGACTAATGCACAACTCACCTGTCCTCTTAGTTTATGTGGATGGCATGTCTATAGATTTGCAGTTGTACTGTATTGTTTTTATTTTTGGAACTTAACCCTGCTATGCCTGACGTCTCTGGTGTGTTCCTTGGTCTCTATGATGCTGTTTCATCTCTAATGTTCATGACAAACCTCTGAGGTTGTATTCATACTAACATCAAAGCACACACAGGTGGATTGTTTACATGACTTCTGAAGGCAACTGGTTGCAACGTATGTATTTTAGTTAGTGGTATCAGGGTAAATAAATACTAATCAAAACCACATTTTTTAATTTTCATTAGCAAAACATTCAAAAAATATATTTATATCAAGTGAAAACAAAGATCAAATATATTTTCTGTACCAAACTACAGATATATCTCCAAGTCAACAAGAAGAAAGTGACCAGTTAAAATGAAACAGCAGGCAGTAAAACAAGCGTCTTTACCTGCTTGGAGTTACTGAAGCTAAATCGGTTCCATCAGCTGAACCAAAGCAGTGTGACAGTCCGACCTTGTGATTCCATCGTCTGGCTCCAGCACAGCCACAGGCCTGCTGCCATCCAATGACTGCTCAGACTGAGGCTCTTCACACAGACGCAAACTTTAAAAATGATATTTAAACGCTATCAGAGGTTGATTTTCCTGCTTTTTATTTTTACTCCTTAATGTTTTTGCTTCCCTATAAAAAGGTAAAAAATCCTTAAACTAACTTTTCTCTCAAATACAAACATGCTTGTGAACTTCCTGCTGTGGTGTTAATGTTTGCAGTTCAATAACTGAATGTGCAGAAAGTCTACCAGACATACAAAATACTTGCACGACAATACAACATGAAACCATGTGTTTACTGTTCAGGTTCCATTCTGGTTCCTGCTTCAGTCAGAACACGGACAACAAAGACACTGAATGTCGTTGCCTGTAATTTATGTAATGTGGTTTGGAGTGTGGCTGGCCTACATACCAGCAACAACTGCTACGGTCACATTGTTCTGTTTGCAAATATTTCTCGTATTTTCAAAAGGCCAACCAGGCAGCCAACACCTCTCGCCTAACAACAAACTGCTCTTGTGTAATCGCTTGGTCAGCATCAGTTTGGGCCTCATTTGTAAAGCAACAGCACATTATTTTCAAGATTTAACAAACACAAACGCCATGATCCATGTGATTTCTTTAGATTTCTGAACACTGACAGCAAGTGTGTAACATGTTAAACATTTAAGACAAGTTAAGACATAAAGGCTTTTATCTGTAAAAGGAGAAAGGCAGGCAAAAACAAAGAGAGAAGCAATGCATGATGGGAGTCGAGAGTCCACTAACATGGCCTGTTGAGGGATGATACACAATCCAAAGGCAACAGAGCAGACAGTCCGTCCTTTTAACTGATCCAACCTTATCCAACACTTCCTCAAACTTGTGCTTGTTTTGTTCTTAAGTCCGCTTCCCACTGGATGACAACCACGGAAAAAAATCCAGCCGAGCATGGATGATCTTTGCAGGGTCTTAAGAGGCACACGACAGAGCATGAGGTCCACAATGGTTCTGAGCATGTAAAAAGGTTTTGAATAAAGGTTGTGGTTTTTCTTGATGGTGGTAGCCCATTGGGATTCTAGGTGGAGTATGGGTTTGTCATCAAGAATGTGAAGTGGGACAAACCATTCTGGTCTCATGTGTAGCCTACTACCCTGTCCAGGAATGTCCCTGGACAACATAAAAAATATCCAACCAATGACTTGACACATCATAATTTAAACCACTGCAAAACACGAAGCTCGTTTTTAATCATTTTTGCCTCAAATGAAATTTCCCAATGCATCTAAACACAACTCGGATCTGATCCCTGGTTCCTATCATAGTGCCATGGTAGCAGGACAAAACATTCTAGCATGTAGCTGCATTTAGAAGTGGTCGAAGAGAGCCATGTCCAATAGTTGGATTGGTGATAGGACTGCTGAGGGAGTTAGCTGCCTGGTGAAGGAGTGTCTCAGTACGTAGAAAATAGCAGGACAAAAAAACGTATTTGGTGAGACCTGAAAGCAGCATCATGGATAGCTTCACACTGAAGGATGTTTTTTGAATTTGATGCAGTTCAGTCACGTTTTAATAAGTCATGTAGGTCATGAAGAGGGTAACAGAGTTGATACCCTGTGAAGAGGCCCTTAGTTTTTGCTTTGTGTCTCAGTAAGACAGTATGCAACAGAATTTTTTCCTAACGAGTCCGAACGGCCTGTATCTGTTTCATCACAACTCCTTTGTTCGTTAGTATTCGGCAGCTCCCGCAGTTGGAACCACGCCTAGCATGCTGCTGGCTAAAAGCTGTTAGCATAAGACGTAACAAACAGAAAGACACGACGTCTGATGTTACCATGTGCAGCGGGGCAGGAAACAGTATACCTTGCTCTCATAGGCTAGTTTGTTAGCCAATCAGAGTCCAGCAAATTTGAATAATGAATATTAACAAGCTGCTAATGAAGCAGCCTGACGGAAGGAGCCGGAACCACCCGAATTTTAATGCAGACAGATTGAAAGGTCTGTTAATCAGTGTTTCCTGACGTTTTTTAGATATAAAATGTTTCATATTACTGGTTAATACTTAAGAAATAACCACAAAGTCCTGAAATGTGTATGAAATGGAATCTTTAAGAGTTTCTTCTCATTATCATCCAGTCTGAAAAGCTTAATTCTTATTTTATGTCTGTCTGATGTGAAACGAGTGTTTACCATCAGTTATCTGGAACAATTTGGACCTTTGTTTTGGATTAAACGGATGTAATTATATGCTTGCCATGGTTCATTAACTGATTTGCCACTTCGGTTATGCAAAGTTCTGGATTCCTGTATTAAAAACTGTGGACAGGAGCATGTGTTTCTACAGCAGCAGCGAGCATCAACCCTCTCCCTCCACATCCCCCTCTGTTTACCCTCTTGTTCTTTCGTTGTAGCAGTGGGAGCTGTCTCATGTCTTCCTGTTGTTTCACTGCTTCTCAGCAGAGCCTCAATTACCTAAAAGCTGCTGACTGCTTCTCAACATGTCTAATCCCACCTGGTTACAGCAGCTCGTCTCTTACAACACTCACAAACACGAGCAGAACTCGATCGTTTTCTCAGAAAAAATCTGACACCAGCAACAAACCTCCATCCTCCTTTTATCCGTCTTTGTTTCCTCTATTATTTTATCCCATTTAAACATGCAAAGGGATTTTGTTTAGTTTAATGTTGAGTCTCAGAAATTCATCAAGAAATTCTCGTTTTTTAAATTAGTTTTAACTTGAAACACACAGTTTCTTCTGGACATTTTCTACTCTCCTTTCCAACATAATAAGGCTGCTGTTACACTTATGCAACTATTTTTTTCTGAAAAAGAAACATTATTAGTTCTAAAAGGACCTTTGTGTTTGAGAGCAGCAGTACGTGACTTGCTGTATTAACCCATAAAGTAAAAAAAAGGACATCAAAGTGATCAAGGCCCTCAGTAACACGTTTTTCATTGTTGTTGTTTTTTTGTCCACCTGACTGTGAAATCTCCAGGCAGTGATCCTGAAACTAGAGGATCTGCCACACACACATAACCCACTGGAAGCAGGATAATTTATCTGCCCACAGCATTTATACATCAGAATCAAACTGCAACCAGATGTGTTTTCTCACGCCACAAGGTGGCGCTAAACCAAACCAATCACACCCAAAGAAAACACGTCCACCACAGAGATCAAACCAGAACTGGAGAAAAGAACTGAAAATGTTCAAAGTTACTCAGCTCCCCATCGCTGACACAAGTGGAAAGAACAAAAACTAAAATATCCCCATGAAAAGTTGTAGAAGTTATAGTTTTAACCTTTAAAAGAAACCTCTTGATTTAAATTACTAGCTTAAGAAAAACAAACAAACAAATAGCGGGTCTCAGCAATGTTGCTAATAAATAACGCAAAGTCAACTGAACAAAACCTTTTTCATGTAGTCAGACATTAATAATTACTGATTTATTGATTTAATTCTCCTTCAAATATAAAACACAGAACAAATAAATTCAGAGTAAATAATAACCATAAAGTAAAACAACAGGGCGTATAATAAAATCAGAGCTTTGATCATCACTGGACCTCGTGAACGCTGCTGCATATCGTAACAGATTTCTGTTAAAGTTAAATGTTGCTAATCTGCTGAAAGAGAGACGGGAAGAAAACAGACCACAATAAATTCATAATTACACAGATGTTCAATTATGAAATGCAACAGTAACACATGACTCTGACAGACAGGCAGACAGACAGACAGACAGACAGACAGACAGACAGACAGACAGACAGACAGACAGGTGTCAGAAATAAAGGGAACTAGTGTGAACGCTGAATATTTGGTTGTATAAAGTTTAATTAATTCTGCAAATATTGAGAAGAAAAATGTTCCATAATTTCTTGGGGGCTAATAATTTTTAACTTAACTGTGTTGCTGGGGGAAACTGCTACAAGTTGTAAACCAATTATTTGTCATCATTATGGGTTCTTGTGTGTGTGTGTGTGTGTATGTGTGTGTGTGTGTGCGTGTGTGTGTGTGTGTGTGTGTGTTTATAGCTGAAGTGACATGGATAAGGATTAACTTTGAGATGAGATAATGAAGGTTATTGTTTTTTCTCTGTGGGAGTTTGATTTCAGTCATAGGTCAAATTAATCTTCAACTTAAGATCTTTTTTATTTTTGAACTACATCATTTAGTTTCTTAAACTGTGAATATAAACACATACACTGACTTCTGCCACCTATCATTCCTCTACCACTCATGCTCCTTCGTACTGATAGGTTCATGAGGAAAATATACATGTATAAACACAGACATGTAAAGAAAACTCAAAATAAACATTTTAGAAGTTCTTTTCTGACACGTCTAATATTGTCTATAAATCAGCATATAACATATATTTGAAGTATACTTGTCATGGTGCTCGGGGTTCTGGTAGTTTTGTGGTTTATCTAAGATATTTAAGATAATTCCTGATTGTTTGGGATTATCTTTTAGATATTTTTTGTTTAGAGTTTGTCTGCTGTTGATGGTTTTTAGACCTCCAGACTTTTGGAACTTCAGTTCTAGACAATTGGAGCTCATCAGTTTCCCTTAGTCGTCTTTCCTTCAGACTTCCTTGTTTCACTCATCACATCTGTGTTTCATCTGCTTGTTGAATCACCTGGTTTATCAGAAATAATAATTAGATATAATGTTTCCAGGATAAATAATAAATATCTTTATTTTCTCTTGACATAAAGTGGATCAGGTTTGTTCAGTCTTTTTAAAACAGCTTTCAAGTTTGAATGAATTTGTTTGAGAACCTTTTCTCATTTTTAATCCATGAGTTTTTGCACCACATTATAAGCTGAACTCTGCATGGACAGTGTGGAGTGAGATGGGAGAAAAATATTCTGGGAAAATACCATAGAGCAAGTTGTCATGGCAACGCATGCGCTTCTCCCTCCTCTCCTGCCACTGTCTGTGGGTGGGCTGCACCATTCAGGATTAACCTGGATTAAACTGTCTATGATTTACCAGATTATTTGCAACAGGATTTAAACCGGTGGCTGACACACACATTTGTTATAAATATACATGATCTAATTTAGCTGCACCCCAATTTCTTATTTTAACATGTAGGAGTTTGAAGGTTAGAACTCAGAGCTGCCTGGACTTCATCCAGACCTCATGCAACGTTAGAGTACTCGCTCTGCTTGTTGAGCTACCTGACACCACAGAAGCTGATAAACTTTATTGGAGTAATCAAAAGTCTTTTATATAATTCATATTTACTCATGGAGCTCAAAAATTGCTTAATCACTATCTTTACTTTAGGGACTTTAATTTCTCTTGGGTCTGTTCTGAATATCTGACATTTATGTCAGTTAAAGTAACTGAGAATAAAAGTTCGGTTAATTACTACTGACCCCGAATAAATAGAACTGGTACATTCACATGGTTTTAAATTAGTATTAAAATAACAGGTATTGATTTTAAACTCTCCATGATAATCAGCACAGACTTAAATTCATATTACAGGTATAAAGATTTCTGCTCTTTAATATTACAGCTGCTCTGAACTTCCTTCATTAATCGCTAAATTATTATGAGTTTCCTGAACGTTATTCTTTGGCTTTCATTCAATTAATTAAATTCCTGTCCTCATTCTTCAGTGTTTCATTTGTGCCTGATTAGAAATACATCCAGTGGGTTTTTGTGTGTGTTCTGTTCCTTTGGATGAACACGCAGCTTGAAAAGACCTTTAAACTACAACTTGCAGAAATGTGTTATTTATATCAGCTTCAGTCCGTTTCCCCCGTCAGCCCACGTCCTCTGATGTTACCTGACGTTGTCGTGCTTTTGGATGTAGATCTTATGAAACATCATGTCCTCCTGCTTGACATTTATGTCAGCTTTCATCTCCATGGCAACATGACGAGGAAGTACTGAGAGCAGGAGACGCTCCTGCAGGGAAGAGAAGGGAAGTGAGTTTGATGTGCAGGTGAGGGAGAAAAGAATTAACATACCTGAGACCTGATATTTAATAATTAATTTTGAGGACACAGTTTAAATGCTGCAGAAAGATGATCAGTTTATGTGTGGAAAAACTCCTCCTGGTTATATTTACCCTGCATAGAATTAGACCTCAACCCTTTAATCAGAAATAGTTTATTTGCTCCTTCTACCTGCTTTGCTTTAACAAATGGAGCCCAAAACATTTTTTTGTGTAAATTCAGACTTCTAACTTAAAATATACATATTTATAAATGATCCTATTGTGAAATGTGAAAACCTGTTTATGTGCAGAAAGAAGCCCCCTGCCTCGGGCTGCTGTGAACTTTTTTACAACTAGGTGTATAAATGAATCTGTATTGGAACCAACCACTCGTAGTCTAGGAGCAGTGGCTGAAACAGAAGTGTTGCAGGTTTGAGTCCGTTTCATTTTTATCATAACTATGATTTTTAAAATAAACTATAACTTGAGGCCTCAGAATACATGAAGTGTCCATGAATGAATGCAGAATGGTTCCCATTGACTGGCACAAAACATCAACCCTCAGTATGATTTGACGGATGCTGAGTGGAGGCACATTTTAACAAACGGACAAACTGACCATGACTCATTTGAAACCACTAACAAGTCTGAACTTAATAACCTTCAAAAGAGGAGACAGAAAGACAAACATCTAACATAGTGTAAAGTCTGTTATTCTCCAAATAAAAACAGATTATGTAGTTAACAGTCCTAATCGGTTGGGTGTCCCTGGATCCAGTGGGGGACAGAAGGACTCTGGTGTCTCCCACCTCATGCATGATGTTACTGAGCTGCAGAGCTCCTTCAGTGACAGACTGCTGCATCCTCAGTGCATGAAGGAAGGTTTTCACAGGTCCTTCCTACCTGCAGCTGCTGGACTCTACAAAACTGCTCCCAACAAACTAAATCATGTTTAGATCTGCTGGAATTTGCACTATTTAACTGACTTTAATAATATTTCTACTGATGTTATTTTGCACATCTGTTTTTTTTTATTTCATAGTTTATATTCTTCCACTAATTGTCTCTAACTTTGCTGATGTTACAGCTAAATTTCTCCAAATTTCTTACTTTTTGAGCCTTTTGTTGTTGGTTTCAACTTTTTAAGATGTGTTGCTGCCATTAAATTACAATTTACTTTCTATGAAACACTAAAATATCTCCGTTTCAGTACATGTCTGATATGTTGTTTATATTCTACTGGAAATAAAGTCCAGTTACTTTTTGTTTTTATTTTGACTTCATATGACTGTCATATTAGAAACAAAGGAGCTGTTTATGGAGAAAATATTTTTACTAAGGTAAATATAAGTAGCTTGTAAGTGTCAAACCTACAAACAAACAAATAAATTACTTTTTATTAGTATATTTACACTCATCATGTCATCCATCTTTAAGTTTAAACATAGATCTGAACAAACTAAGTCATATAACACTTTAGCAAACTGTAACGTGGCTGAAATTAGGACAAAATCCTGATTGATCCATGCTTTAATCTCAAGTTACAGGTTGTGTGTAAAACACATCTCCATAAAGCAGCACATCACTGGTCACACAGCCTACCTGCTGCTGGTTTTCCCTCTGGGAATGAAGGCGTGCCTGAATGCATTCCCGGGTCTCCTGGAAGGCCTGCCTCTGGGAGCCCTCAGCAGGGTAATGTGTGCACACTCCAACAATGTTGGTACAGGAGAAAATCAAGATATTTGACACTATCTGTGGAAAAAGAAACAATAAAAGGGTCTCTATTAGAACCAGAAGTCACAGCTAAGAATAGACTAAAGTCTGCAAGATGAATAAGTTGCTTGTCCTTTTTATTTCACCAACATAAATTAGACAAATTAGCTTTGACTGACAGAAAACTACATGAAAGATACTGACTGTGTACACAGAGAGAGATATGAGAATTACACAACGATCTGCGTTATGTAAAAACCTTAGAAGAGAACACATGGCAAATCTACATACATTTCTTTTACTACAGTTTTCTGGTAATTAGGTGCAGCTTATTGTACAGAACTGAGTCATGACTGCACCGCTACTGGGAACATAACAGGACACTGCCAGTGCCTGATGATCAAGGACAGAATATAAAAGTACACAGTTTTATAGGATTTGAAACTTTAGCAGAAACTGTTACATCAGCTTCCTGTTTATCTTATCGCCCCTTGCTGAACAGTTACGAGTTACCCGCATTGTTTGTCTGTAGTATTAGTAAAATACATCATGAACTACAAAACATACTTTAATAACCATTTCAGAAGATAATTATTTAGATAAAAATTAATGTGCAAAAGTTTTAAGCAGTGGAAAAAAGTCTAAATGAAACTCAGTCACTACTTGGAGACATGTCTCCAGATCTTCTGTGTCCTTCTGTCTCTTCATGTTCTCCCCAATATAATGATGTTGAGTTCAGGTCTACATGAAATAAACCTCCATGAAGCAGCAATATTTACATGTTCATCTCATCAGAACAGCTGGAGCCCAGAAAATCCTGGACTTTGTACAACCAACTCTGTTAAGAAAGAAACTGTCGGTCACATATAAATCATTATTTTCCTTTGCATCTCATCAGATATTTGGTTCTTTGTCTGTGTTGCCTTTGAGATATATTATTAATAGAACTTCTTCTTCCTGCTTTAGTTATGTTTTTCTAACGCCGGGCTCACACTGCCTACGGAACGGCTTCGGTCCGGCTTCGGTGCGGTTTTTCCGCAAGCTACCACTCACATCTGCTCCAGATAGGGAGTGCGGCCAGCTCCGGTGCTGGGTGCGTAAAACGTCACCCGCGAGAACAGAAGTTCACGTGGGTTATCGTTTTGTCGGGACTTCACGCGAGAACACGTCCATTATTTAGCAAATGTGTGAAAATGTGTTGTGCTGCAGGCTTTCGGGACCCTGTGTCACTGGGTGTGATGTAGTGTTTACATTTCCTATTAGCGCGTGTGCTGTCTAAAAAGAAGAGTCAAGTTACAATTGTTCGTACACTCGTTTATTTTGAAAAAACACCGGATATTCAAGCCACACTTCCTGTATAGTTCGTCAGATTTCATCAAACTTGACGCGGAGTGACTCCGGCGTCCGGAAAAAATTGATCCTTGCGGATTCTTTCCGTAGTGCCGTACAGCCCCCGTAACCGGACCCGCACCGCACGGAGCTACTGTGAGCCTTCAAAAGGGATTTTAATCTAACGGAATACCTGCGGGGTCCGCACCGGACCGGATCCGGATGCAGTGTGAGCCCGGCGTAAGTCTGGTTTATTTATTTCTGTGTGTTAGACAATGTTAATGTGTCATTATGTGTTGTGACTATTTGTTTTGAGGGGCGAAAGCAGGACCGGCCCTGAGCTGCCCTAGGCGAAAAAAGATTTTGGCTCCCCCTACTGCCCAGAACAGAAACAACGTAATGCAATAACTGGATTACACTGCAAAAAATTCTTATTTATACTAAAATAAACAGTAGAGATGATAGATAGATATTTAATTATTACTTATTTTGCTCTTTACATGAGATGAATGGTGTGTCCAACAGTTTGTCCGAAAAAAAAAAAGGAGAATTTGGCGCCCCCTCCAGCAGAGGGCGCCCTAGGCAATTGCCTAATCTGCCTATGCCCAGAACCGGCCCTGGGCGAAAGGCTTCTATGTGCGCCTGCACTCCTCATCAGCCCGGCGTGCACCATAGCACAATAATTGTTGTGAAGTAAAACTATTTATAACTAATTATTATTACCAATCTGCTACCTCCATCAACAAACAATCAGGAACTGGTTGGACAGGTATTCTCTTACCTTCCCCCTCAGATTCAGGATCGAAGACATTGTTTGTTTTGCCTGGTTTACCACTGTGGAATATGAGGCATGCCGCAGCGTAAAACAGCGGAGGGAGCGTCATGCCACAGTTAGCCAATCAAAGGACAGTCTCATGAATAGGAAATTGAGAAGCCAAAACCCAGAAAAATCTTGGTTTTGCTGGCCACGCCCCAATTCACTAAAGTAAAGCCGATTGAAACAGAGCATCCAGAATTTTTTTTCACCTCAATTTGGCCCAAATGGTGATAACAGCAATAATAGTGAGAAATCGATGTATAATATAAGAGCTTTAATTCTTCTAATTAAACCCTTTCCAGTCTTTTCCTGCCTGTCTGTTGCTTTCGTTCTGTTATTTTGTGCAATTGGGTCTTCAACAATTATCATCCTCCATTTTTATCATAATATTCTCAAAGGTGTCCAACAGAACAACAGTTCTCATTCAATTATGTTGCAGAGGATAAACAAAAGACTTAAACTATGGTTCTTTTTGACCAGCAATGTACTCGAGGACCACGACATCCCTCTGATGTAGCTTAATTTACATTATTGGATGATTAACAAGCTCCTGTGAAAGTTCAAGACTTTCCAAACAAGTCATTAACCCACTGAATCTTGTGTTGGAGCTCAAAAATGTAAAAAATCCAGGATAGTGGGCATCAAGGACCAGGATTGGCCATATTGTCTCAAACACTTGGTGAAGATGTAATCATAAAATGGAAGAACATGGTTTATAAAAGTACAGAAAACCTACAATATGTACAACTAAAGTCCAAAGAATGGGAAGTGTTTAAAGTGCCACAAGAAGATGTAAAAGTTTACTGAAGTTGCCGATTCAAAACATTTCGTTCAAGAAGTTTCTGTTCTAGAACTTATATGATACAACTAGATGTTTTTTCATCAGAGCCTGAATAAAACACTCAGTACATTTATGCAGAGCAAAGATATCAATGGTTAGACAAAGGTAGTGAGAGAGATACAAAGTGTTTGAAGTAAGTATTTCAGGGCTGCAGCTGTTTTCTCTCTGACTGAGAGTAAAGCGCTCTTTGTTTCTATTAGTTCACTCATGTGCCTCCCTCTGCAGCAGGAACAGGCGTCTCAACCCTCTCCTTCAATCTGACACGGTATTCATCTGAATATCTTTATACAAGACGGCATCTGTCTCATTAGAACCTTCGGCAGAGCCAACCCACATGTGACCAGCTTTAATGTTTGTAATGTGTGAATGCATGTGATGAAACAAAGATAGTGACTGTATTCAACAGGGAAACAACGCTGATGCAGAACAAACTGACTTTAGCAGGAAATTAATTAAACTAATCAGAAAATTAGAAAATCTCTGCCTTGAATTCTATTACATCATGATTTAAAGTCAGTTATAAAGAAACAAACAGAGGCTTGTCCATGCATCAATCTATTTTCTAAACCTGCTTCTTCCTTTTCAGGGTCGCAGGGGGCTGGTGCCGATCTCCAGCGGTCTTTGGGCGAGAGGCGGGGGACACCCTGGACAGGTCACCAGTCCAAACAGAGGCTTGTATAAAATAAAAAAACAACAGCATCTAAATGCACACGTACTTGAGAACAAGAGATATATTTTTTTATAAATGTAGGTTAATTGGTTTACTGTTCTTCTGTTTTCTGTTCTGTACTGGTCTACTGGTCTGCTGCATGTACACATTTAACACATTATTAAATGTCCTGCCTGGTTTCTGAAGTGCATGTGATATACAGATTGCATAACACATTACAATAGAGGATACGTAGGAGAGGGAATTGGACCACTGTGAGGGATCCTATTCTGGTGCATGCTTGCATGTGGGTGCCTTACTAACATTTAATTTTCAGCAAATAAATACCTCCAACTTTTATTGACCCAGTCGAAGTTTCCACCTCATAACCAGTTTATAAGCGGACATGTGTCCACGTGCCAAAATACATCATTTCTGTTCAATAAAAGGAACACATTAAGTCTTGGGACCGGCAGCAAGTGGACGCCAGAGGACCATTCTTTACTCAGAGTCATTGGGCTGAATCACATCAACACCATGGGACTCTCTGTCTGTCACAGGAACAAACTGAACTAACAGCATGGCTGTAACAAACAACAACAACAACAAAACCTCACCAGATGCAGAAGTTAAGCTCACCTTTTGGGAGAAATACAGAAAGCTGTGAGTTCAGAGAAAGTTCATATTTGGATATTTCTACTTTTTTTCTTCTTATCATTCACAGTTTATCAGTTCTGGACTGGATGCATGATAAAAGACTAAAATAGATGAATTCAGACCACAAGAGACTGTTCTGACCATCGAAAGTTTATTTCCCAAGATCTATTTTTAAAATTTGGCTAATGCAGATATTTACTTTAACAGTGCTATTGTGACATAACATTGATTCTATATATAACATAAACATATTGTTGTGGTTATAAATGCTGGGAAACATTCTGATAGCCCTCCAACTCTTCTGCTTATCCCTCATCTTTTCTATAAATCTTGTAATCTTTAAATAGTGTGAACAGCATCACAGCCAGAACATAAATGAACATTAAACACTGATTTTATACAAACAGCATGAAGGACAGTCGTGTGTTTTACTGAAATGACACCCATCCTGTGTTTTCTTTAACAAAAAGAAAAACAAAGAAGCCATGGTGCTGTAACAGGATTTGAATACAGTTTTAATCACATTATGAAAAAAATCTTATCAGATCTGCTTGAGTTTAGACCCTAACAGGACTAAAATATATTCTTCGTAACATCTACGCTGAACCAAACTCATGCAAGAACATGTTTGATTGCAGATGAGGAAGTATTCCACTGTTATTTAAATGAAAACTTTATCATCATAATCGGAAGTCTGTGGTTCAAATCAGACATCCAAATAATGAATACTGACATCAAATGTAACTGTTTTAATAAATAATCACACACATAAGTTTTACCGACTTGGTGCACTTTTCAGTGAAGGAGTTCACTTCTAGTGCCATCAAAGAGGTGCAACAACACTCACACATGCAGTATAATATTTTGTCATATTTTCACAACAATACATGACAGATGCCTAAGAATCTAGAAACAATGTCTGGAGACAATGATGCACATGATGACGGAGGGACCCAGTGTAAAACTCACTGAAGGAGAAAGAGCTTCCTGAATGTCTTCCACCTCCTCCAGCCTCCCTTCCCTCCCACATGCGTACATCCTCTGACCCACGCCAACTACAACGTCTCCCAGGTGGGTGTCCATCCCGTTTAACACTTGTTTCTGCAGTACTTCACTATGCAAGGTTTAGAATGGTGCCTTTTTATGCTAAAGTGTCATGTACATTATTTTTAGATTGTAACAAATTATTTTAATTCCCTTCATTTGAATAAGTAAAATTGGTTCAACATATTAATTCTTGAGATACAAACTGCTTGTTTGAATAAATCCAAATGAATTTTAGGGTGTTAATGACATGAAAATACATTCTTCTTTGCAGTTGAAGCTAAAGGTTGATGTTTGATGTTAATAATATAAAAAAGTATAAAAATCTGAAAAAAACTGCAGGAGAAGGTAAAAGAAAAACAAACTTAAAGCTTTAAAATGACAAAAAATCTATTGAATGGTCTTGAAACTGCCCAAATTATATGTTTAAAAGTGAGCTAATGCTGCTTCCAGTTATCCATGCAGCTACAGCTGTGCTTGGTGCTTTACAGCCCTCTCACAGAATCCCGCCTACACACTGTCATAGAAACAGCATGCATCAGATAAAGTCTTTCAACAGGTCAATACAAATATTCCCCAGCCGCAGCCTTATTCTATTAATACTACCAGCACTCAGTCAGGCCTTATTTGGAAACCATATGGGCTTCTTCTCAACACAGAGACTGAAAAAACACCATGTTTAAAAGTGAGATTATCCCAGGATAAGAACACAAAAATGTACCATCTAATAACAGCAGTAAAACTCTTAGTTCTCAGGTTGTTATGATTCTATGTGTCCAGTCATTTTCTCAAGGGAATCATGCATATTGTTTTGTTAACATGAGTGACCATGACTCATGTTCATGAACCATCTAAGCTAATGTTGGTCAAGTTTTACAGCAAATGATTCAAACACAAACTAAATTCAGCTTCAAGTCTCCAGGTAACCAAGTAGCAGGGAAATCTGTAATGCTGCTCCAAGCAAGGTGCAGCAGATAACACCATGAAGTCCCATCTGAGGAGCGAAAACCTGCTGCAACACTCAAGGCAAAATAATACACAAACACATGAGAACAGGAATTTCACATGTATTTTATTCATCTACAGCTTTTGTACTTTAATCTGATTCAGAAGTTCAATAAATAATGAAATCTATGTTTAGATTATGGGGAAATATCGTTCTCAGACTTGTTATTTAATAGGAGGCTTGTGAAGCACATGAACACCAGATTTATAAAACCACATTTTAAAATAAATCAGCTCTGGAGAGATTCTATTTACTTTACATGTTTTAATAATATCTAACCCTGATAGCTGCTGAGAGTCAGCCATGTAAATGTGGGAACCCGTCTGTGTTTGTCTCCCAAGAATAACTGGACTGCTTTCAAAAAAACATTCTTACATGTAGTTGACCAGCGTCAATATGGTCGTCACACCTAATTGAAATTAGCTAAAAAAATAATAATAATGATATTGATCTAAAGATTCATGTGGTTGTATGTGAGAGTCATTCTGAGAGTTAACAGATCCAATGACCTTTCATGTCCTTCTGTCTCAATCCAGAAAGTGAGAGTGGTGAATTTGATCACCTGGCTTCAACTTTTGAGACTGTTGTCATGACTGTTGGGCAGATCTATACATATGTGATCACAAAGCAAAGGTCAAAACCATCAAATGACCCTCACTGCCGAACCAATCAAAACCCATGGCCGATAGGTGAGTTCTAAGGGCTCCTTCAGAGCTGGAGACAAGGTGGGCCTGGAAACACTGAGGGCCAACCTGTCCCGTGGCATCAGAGAAGTCTGCTCAATTAACTGAATTACATCTTTGCACATGACAACGCCCCAGCACAGAAAACCACACCCCTTCCTGCCAACCAGGTGTTGACACTAGAGGTGTGCATCTCTACCTGCCTCACGATTCGATCCGATTCTGCCTAAAGATTCGATTTAATTCTGCAATACATCACGATTCTTCGCACTCAATTTTTCAATAACTTACAACAAGCAGTCGGATATTGTTTTGAATTCTTTTTTATTACGGTATACCTGACAAAACATAAATCTTTCCACTGAAGTGAACGACCATTTTTAAAGTGTGCTGCCTATTACTTAAATAAAAAAAATGTATGTATAAAAAATTTAATTTTCAGTACAGCAGCTATAAGACAGGATGTAGTATACCAAAACAAATAGCATAGGCTTAGCCTGTCTATTTAAAAGTGCAAATATTCAAATAAAACAATTCCTTGTTTTTCATTCAAAGTGTGCTGGATAAAACATTTTTAGCAGCTTAAAGACAAGGACACTTGAGAACCTGGATTGAGTGGGAATCACGATTATGTCACATGCTGCATCGATGCAGAATCGTGCACGGCCGAATCGCGATGCATCTTAGAATCGATCATTTTTCCCACCTCTAGTTGACACCATCCCCAGCTTGCATGGGGAGATCCCTTAGCAGGATTACTGCACAGGAAGTACCAAGTCCTGGCCATATCTATGCAGAGGAACTCACAGATGTCTCTGTATCTTTTTTATTCTGTAAAGCACCTTGAACTACAATGTCTGTATGAAAAGTGATTTATAAATAAAGTTTGATTTGATTTATGGAAATCAAGTTGTTCCCACATGCTTCAAAGCTACCCCTCCAATAGACCTCTACCAGTTTGCATACCGGTCTAGTCTCTTAACTGATGATGTCATCTCTACTGCCCTCCATTCAGAACTCATACATCTCATACATTAAGGACTCATATGTTAGAATGCTGTTCATAGATTTTACCTCAGCATTCTAAACAATTATCCCCTGGGACTCAATTCCTCATCAACTGGCTGTTGGACTTCCTGGCTGGGACCATAAGTAGTACAGGTCAGTAGCAATATATCCATCAGTGCCATTATTCTGAACACCGGGCCCCAAGAATGTGTGCTGAGCCCCCTCCCTTTTCATTCTGCTGACTCACGACTGCACAACAGGATTCAATTCAAACCTTCTCATTAAGTTTGCTGATGATACAACCACGATGGGTCTCATCAATACTGGAAATAAGACCTGCTACAGTAGTGAGGTGAGCCACCTGACCAGGTGGAGCAGAGGAAACCGTCTCCTTCTGAATGGGAAGAAGACCAAAGAGAGTGTTGTGTACTTCAGGAGAGCCACACCCAGCACTCTCCTCTGCGCTGCTGTGCAGAGGGTGAGCATCACCAAGTTCCTAGGTGTGCACATCTCATTGGACCTCTCCTGGAACAACAACACTTCATCACTGGCCAAAGAGGTTTGGCAACATCTCTACTTCCTCTGCAAACTGAGGAGAACCAGAGCCCCCATCCCCATCATGTGCACCTTCTACAGAGGCACCATTAAAAGTTTCCTGACCAGCTGCATCACTGTGTGGTACAGAACCTGCACCGCGTCCTGCTGTAAGACCCTCCAGCGCATAGTGAGAGAACAGCTGAGAAGATTGTTGGTGCCTCTCTCCTTCCTCCAGAACATTTCACAACATCCATCTCAACCACAAAGCCCTCTGTATCACAGGTGATCCCATCCATGGAGTCTCCAAGCCTGGACCAGCAGACTCAGTGACAGCTTCATCCACCATGCTATCAGGAAGCTCAGCTCCCTTCATGCACTGCCCCTCCTCCCCCTCCTGCCTCCTCCTGTTCACAAGAACGCTGGACTATGACTCTCCACCTTATTGAACTCTGGTCTGCACAAGCCACCATAAGCAGCATCAGACTGTTCTGTGCTGCTATTTTTACACAACCGCCACTTTATTACATTCTCATTACTGCCATTTATTATTTTTATATTTATATTATCTATACCTGCTACAGTACATGTCTTATTGACACTTGTAAATACCATCTCTTATTTTTTCTTTTTTTATAGTTTTACTTATTTTTTGTCCCGTTCATTTTATATTGTATCATGACCCAAGAGAAATACAACTTCAGTCCTCTATATGTCTTGTCTGTATAGTAGAATTGACAATAAAGTTGACTTTGAAAACCTGAAGTTTGTTAAAGTGCAACTTCCCCCCAAATCAACTTTTTTTGCTGATAAACTCCATAAATGAGTGTTTAATAGTCCTGTCTACATTTCTGGGTCTTTTTTTTAGTATTTTTGCACTTTTTTATAAAACTATTCATTTTATACCAAAAACCATTAGTGGAGCGCCCTCTTCAGGTTAAAAACGTGACACTGCACTTGAATTGGATCGGGCATTGCTATTGGCTGAGACCTTATTTTCTTTAATCATAACGTCATGATTCTGCCGCTGCTGAATATAAAGAGCAGCATCTTGGCCACACCTCCGCTCAGTAGTGAGTGAGTTTGAACAGGAAGTGCATACGACCGTTATCAGAGTTCATTTTAGTGTTTGTGATTGTGTGAAAACATGTTTTTAGCACATTACTGAAGGGTTTTCTCTTCATGCTGAGATACTTTGATTTATACCTTGGACACCTCTTTGAAACTTTTGTTGCAGACAATAATGTGCAGCGGTCGCGCACGCAGATGAGGCTGAGTCACAGATATTACACGAGCTAATCAAAATTTAGCTTTAGCTTTGATCAACAATATACTACGAAGGTACAGGTCCCATTCTGGCTGCAGATGCTGCTGTACGAACCATCGGCTTAAACCGCTAGTGCGGTCGCGCGCGCGCAGCTGCACCTGTTTGCAGAGTCACACGATGTAACTGGAGCTAATAGCGTTGGCTAACAGTGTACCAGTAGAGAAGAGCGTCACTCTGTGCCACCAATCCGCTGCAGGGCGAACTATCGGCTTGAAACCATACGGCTCAGAGCTGCTTGTCTCATCCAAATATTCCTCCATTTCACCTGTCCCTCTCTGGCGCGCGTGTCAGGGTTAGTCCACCAGTCACTCCCATTTATCATGTTTTTTTTAAATCTCAGACTGTATCCGGGGAGGACGGGTAAGAGCAGACATTTTCTTGTGCTAAGTAAAGACGTTGGGGTGAGCAGCTCCCTGCACGCTGCTCCAGCTCTCAGACAGACTGATTAAAGGCTGGTGCAGATGTAAATGTGCGTTCAAACCGACGACTTTGTCAACGTCAAGCAACGCTGATAACGCTCCAAATTTGACGTTTGAAGTTGAAGCTCATAACGCCTGCCAGTCAAAGCGCATAGGCGTTAAAGCTTGTAAAGCCTGACCGAAAGAGCGCGAAGGCGGGGCTTCCTTTGTTATCGGATGTTCGGAGCTATGGCGGATCATATTGAGACAGTGGCTTGGATTTATTTACTTCATAGATCTAGACAACCTCGACGTCGGGTGCACCAGCGCCGTTTGTGGATACACCCCATTCTTCAGATGCGTTCGGAGTTATGTGAGTTTAACCATTTGCTCCAGGAGCTACGTTTTCCATTTTGGTTGATCCCGCTTCTTCCCGGCTACGTGCTGTGACGTCTTACGTCACTACGATGAGACGCTCTGATTGGTTGACATGCCACTTCAAGAGCGTTAAGAGCGTCAAAAGTTCAGCTAGCTGAACTTTGACCTTTTCTAGCTTTTCTAGCTTTCAAGCGTCAACGCCTGAAACGCTAGAAAAGCTTGAAAAGTTGCCACTCATAATGCTCACAAAGCGCCGCAGAGCCGTTGACGTCTGTCTGACGCCCGTCCACCATAGACTTTACATATAAACTTGCCGCTTATGAAGTTGATGGTTGGGCCGGTGTGAACGCACCATAACTGTTAAAGACTTTCCTGTTGCCATCTGACATTTACAGCTGGTGTGAGAGGCCACAGTTGTCAAGATTTCATCTGTTGCACGGCAGCGTAGCACTTCTCATGTTTGAAACCAAAAGCTCCAACCCATTCTGATGTCCTGTGATAATAAAACAACTATTAAGAGGCTTTGTTCAAGATAATTAAACAAACATGTTAGCTGAGGATAATTATATTGTTCAATAATAAACTCAGTCATGGCAGTTTTTTGGCTTCCTTTTTGAATTTGTAACGCAGATTCAATCTTCGTCATGTGAGAGTCCTTTCTCAATTGAATATTTCTTTAAACAAAAAAAAAACTTTTGAAATCTTTAAGGATTAATTTGGAGTATTAAACTGATCAAAAAGCTTTTATGTTTTAAAAGTAAGAGTTTTATTTTTCCTTTAAAGCTCCCTTCAGATTAATTTTATTTAGGGAAGTTAGCATTAGGAAATGCAGATGCTCTGGCCAAAACAACAACCAGGATGTTACTGGTTATTAATCTTTTTCATTATTATTATTTCTGGCTAAAAATATATAAATTTAATCTAACTTATCTTGTTACTAAACATATCTATGCCGAACAGTTGGCCCCTATCTTCACAAGAATCTTCAACACCTTGCTGAAGCTTTGCAAAGTCCCACGCTGCCTCAAAAGTTTTTCCAGCGTGAAAAAAAGGGAGAAACTTGAGTCGGATCGCCGGAGGTAAAGATCGGTTCGGCATTTGAGAAGTAGAAAATGCTGAGAGAATCTTGGTATGAGAAAAGACCCGCAGTCAGAGTAATTTTTGCTTGAAAGGTAATAAATTATTACTACGTGGGGAAAAGAGTTGTGTCAGATTCTGTGAGCGACTGTACTGAGTGAGTCATCTTCTCAGGAAGAAGATCTTTGGTTGGAACGCTGGAACACCTGCTTGTTAAACTGCTCGTTAAGCTGCTTGTTAAGCTGCTCGTTAAGCTGCTCGTTAAGCTGCACAGGCAGAAAAGAAGCAAACGCTTATTCAGAGCCTGGTCTGGATTACACTCGATGCATCTGTGTGTCTCCTTGGACTCTCCCGAACTCTGTGAAACCCGGAGTCATCTGAACCTGTCTCTCCTCTCTCTCTACCTGCTCATTGCCCTGAGTTTGATCATTATTGAAAATAAAGTCAGTTTTAACAACTCTGAGATCTGAGCCCAGCTTGAGTTCTGCATGTGGGTCAAATGCTTATCTGAGTCCATAAAAAGTTGATGCTTCCAGAGGTTTCCACATATTTCCCGTAGTAGAAACATTTTTAAGCTGTCTGACGTGATCACAGCTGATTTGGTTTAAATATCATAACATCACATTTATTATCTCAGTCAAAGTCATGCCTGCAAATACCTGGGCCTCATGTGGCAATCGCGAGCCCACCAGCAATTATATATTGTTTGAGTAACAGGAAAAAAAAGAGACCCTCCACATAAAGTTATTATAATTTTATAACCTGAAAACACTGTTAACTGCAGCACAACTACATGTATAAACATTTAACTAATGTAAAAGTTTCATCTAAACATTTTAAGAAAGTTATAAAAACCACAAGATTACAAAAAAATTTGAACATCTTAAATCATTCTAACATTTGATATTTGGAACTGAACAGTTACATCTTAAGTTTATTTTCAATTTCAAATAATTTACAAACCTGAAACTGGATCAAAATATGGACTTCCACACGAACGAACACAAGTGAAATTATTTACTCATATCTCTCTTTAAGTCAGCAGTAATGCTGCTATTTAAATCTATCTATCTATCTATCTATCTATCTATCTATCTATCTATCTATCTATCTATCTATCTATCTATCTATCTATCTATCTATCTATCTATCTATCTATCTATCTATCTATCTAACTCTGTTGTTTCTACTCATTCTGAACATTCATGAGTATCTAGTCTGTTAACAGCGCATCATCTTGTCTGTCCTGTGTGGATGTTCATGTGTCTCTTTAAAGTTGACTTTTTTCTAAATCTTTTTTCACAAACATCACAACAAAACGGTTTCTGACCCGTGTGGATGTTCATGTGCGTCTTTAAATTTGACTTTTGGCGAAATCTTTTTTCACAAACATCACAACAAAACGGTTTCTGATCCGTGTGGATTCTCATGTGTGTCTTTAAATCTGACTTTTGTCTAAATCTTTTTTCACAAACATCACAACAAAACGGTTTCTGATCCGTGTGGATGTTCATGTGTGTCCTGAGATGACCTATCCTAGTAAACCTTTTACCACATTCATCACAATTGAATGACTTCTGTCTTGTCTGCTCATTCCTGCACAAGTTTGAATTTTTCTTCACTCTAAAAGGTTTCTTGTATCCAAAACAACTTGAAGACCTTGAGTGACTGATCACATGTCTAAGTAAAGACTGGTTGCTACTAAACTGTTTACTACACTCAGAGCAGCTAAAAGTCTGGTTGTGAGCGGACTGAGACCTGCTCACCTTCCATTCATTGTCACTGTATTCAGTTTCTGATTCAGAGTCTGATACGGGTTTCAGGTGAGAGTCATTATTGTCCATATACTCTTCCTCTTCATCATCCTCACTGATTTCAGTGTCTGAAGAGTTGGAATCATCTTCGTGAGTATTTAAATCTGGATTCCTGGTAGTTTCCTCTTCTCCACAGGGTGTCATCTGATCAGCTGATCTGCTGGTTGAAAGATCTCCATCTTCTTCTGTTTGGTGTTGATGAAGCTGTGAGGAAAGAGGATTCTCTTCATCACTTTCATTCTTCAAAGAAACTACAATAAGAGGAACTGTGGTAGCCTCAGTCTCCTCCTTCACATTGAACTGCTCTTCTTCCAGACTGATCAAGAGTTCCTCCTTTTCCTCCTTTATGTTGAAGGTGTCCGGTTCCTGCTGGTCCAGAGCAGGTCTCAATTCTTCAGGAGCTTGTGGTTGAATCAGCACAGTCAGTTGAACATCTGCAGGGATCACTGAAACACATGTACATTAAAGCCATAGTGCGTAACTTCTGTAACTTCTGTCGCCCCCTAGCGGAATTTTTGCGTCATTACAACAATAAAGCTGGCGCTTCCATATGACGTAAGCCCAGCTGCCACCGCTTTATCTCTGCCGTTGTTATTCCAACCGGTATCTGTCTTAATCAAGCTTCAAATTCAGTCTGTTTACTTTACCTGGCTCTATATTTGTTTCAATAAATATCATTTCATTGTTGAAAAAATCAAGAGAAACCAGTAAAATATAAAAATACTGGTAAAAAAACCCTTCAGAGTTCAGGTTGGATTGTTTACAGGTTTGATTGTTCACTTTAATCTACATTTAACAGTTTGGTGTTGAAATTTATTAGTCAGCTGTTGGGGCCACAATGATCTATTTGTCTTATTCAGTGAATTTTTTCAGTTTTGACACGATGCAGAATCCTGCAATCAGCTACACTGATCTGACTGACTGAAAAACCGTTACACTGGCAAACTGACAGACACAAACTGACACAGATAGAGACAGAATCAGCTGATCAGCTGGAACTTCGGCGCTCTGGGTTTCATCTGGTGCGCATTTTATATTTTGACAGTGTGTGCGGACCTGCGGACCACTTATGTGCACCCCTGAACATCAGCCCGATCTCTTCTCTCCACCAAGGAAAAGCGACGCCGATACAAATTTGCATTTGCCTTCTCCTTCGGTCACTTTCCTTCTTAGCCAATAGTCCCTCTGCCGAACGTCCAGGAATTTTTTTTTTTTTTTCGTGGTAGGATCCACTTCCCGATAAGTGTCTCTCGGCTGTTTATTTGGATTCTCCGCCATGTCGACCTTCACGTTCTGCCGGCTGCTACGAGACACTGCGTTCTATTTCTTATTATTTTTCTTGTTGTGACATAAAAGACGTAATTTCATGTGCGACAGCGCGGGAATGTCGCAAGTCGACACGCAAAGTAAAAATTATATATATTGAAAAATACCGTGAGATGTTTGAGGAGCCGATCGGCTTAATCTGCATTGTGTCATCTCCTCTGATAGTGGCTTGGCTGAAACGGACATCCACGGACATGTAAAAGTTACGCACTCCAGCTTTAATGTTGAACTGGTTCCACCATGTTTTAATTAGCTTAGTGATCATGTAAAATATCATGATGAATGATACGAAGCTCTTAGTACAAGACTTCGTTTCTCTCATATAACTCAGAAAAACCTTGAACGTGCTTCAATAACAAAACAAGTCCAGACTGAACAGAACTTTGCTGCCAGACTTAACTAATCGATGACACCAGCAGTTGACATCCAGGTGTGAAATAAGACAACTTGAAAAGTGACAGTTTGTGTCAGTTCATTTCTTGATACTAACAGGATATAAATTAATTGTGTGGTAATTTGGGATTTTAACAGCCAAAAATGGAACTTTTTTACAGTTAAAAGAGTCACAAACTTCTGGTTTTGGGTTGTCAGTTATTTCAGTCAGTTAAAGGTGGTATATGGAACTTGACCAGCACAAAGCCTTCAGCCATCTGGGTGCCAGGCTTGTTAACCCCCCCGCACGCACTCCGATTCGGAGGAGACATTATTTTGTTAAAAATATAGCTTTTTATGAAAATATTCCATATCCCACCTTAAAGACGTTAAATTCATTAGCTACCTGAAAACTGATCCTAATGTTAAATTATCATCATCACACTGATAGAAAAATGAAAATATACAAACCTAATATGTAGCGTTGATCATTCGTGTTGATATCAGCTTCCAGGCTTCTGTTTTGTCCCTCTGCTAAATATGATGATTCCTGTGAGTTATCTTCAAGTGCTCTTTCAAAAATGCCCAATATATTTTCTTTTGCTGTTTCCAGTCGCCGTTTGACTTGCTGTCGCCACATCTTGGTTTTAATTCACCAGCAATCTTCTGTTAACTGTTAACAAGCCGATAGAAATGAGTCTAAAACGTTTGACTTCTTTCAGCTAACTGCTGCTAACAGTAAACCAACTGCCGCTGTTGCTAGGTTACCAGTCAGTTAGATCAACTGACAAACACTTATGTGATAGCTTTTCTTATGAAGTTAGACTATAAAGCAAAGTCTCTTGAACAAACATTTTAGTTCACGAGAGAAAAGAAACTCAAAAATAAACCAAAAATTATTTTATTTTTTCAAATGTAACAGTCTTGTTTAACAATGTTCTTCTATTTGCAGCTTCAGTTTTTTTTTTTTTTTCAAAATAAAACATGAGAGAATTTTTTTCCCCCCAAATTCTCTTCATGAATGATTTTTTACCGTTGATCCAGTAGTACATCACAGTAGACAAACAGCCCTGATAATGAAAGGTAAAGCCCTTTGTGGCTGAGAGGTTGTCGGTCAGTCAGTTGTTTTCTTATACCCGCTTGTTCCTGTTAAGAGTAGCCGGGAGCTGGTGTCTATCTCCAGCTCACTCAGTATGTTTACATGCAGGAATCAAAAGTCAAATTATTGCCTTAGTCTGACTGAAATTGGACTTGAACGTTTATAACCTTAGCTCGACTTAAGTCGAACCGAACTGGACTTTGAGAAGTCCGACTAAACTACACAGATATTGCGACTGGAAATTTGAATTTGTCTGCATGTAAACGCCCGTTTTGAGAAGCCAAGCTATCTGGAGCTAAGCCTCCCCTTCAGGAAATGACGCAACACAGAAGCAGTAATCCACAAAGTAGTATTAGGCTGTCTCAATTCAGCATCTGCATACTTTGAAAGCTGGATTTTTGGGCCGGTTACATCACAGCGACAAAACTAGGCCTGTCCCAATTCAAAGACCCCTTCAAATCCAGCCCTTTTTTCCCAGATTTGAAGGATAGGTCCGGTGTATCCTTCACTTGTCGACATATCCCAACATGCATTGTGGGTCGAACGGGAAATCATTTATGAGTAATGGTGGACGGTGAAGCGAGAGCTGCACCCGGAGATTATTGTACTTATAAGTATTACTGAGTCAAAATGACACGCAGCGAACAGTGACGCATAGAGGCACAAAAAGGGACACAATGTTTTGCCATCAACTGTCAAAATTATGACAACAAAATCCAGAGGTCCAGAGAAATCACCTTTCACAGGTGAGTAAACACATTTTAATAGAGAAAAATGATGCTGTGAAGTGTGAAGTGGGTTAGTGTTTAACACGTATAGATCTGTCACTAAGAAGAAGCACTTAGCTGGGGGTTTAGGTACGTGAATAAAACTTATAGAGCAGTTACTGGACTAGTTAATGGCAAATTGTTTATGTTTGTTAGATTAAAACTGTAAACAGAGTTCAATCTTCCTACCCTATACGCCAGGGCCTGAGCTGCATGGTGCCCTAGGCAAAACAGGATTTTGGCGCCCCCTACTGCCCAGAACAGAAACAACGTAACTCAATAACTGGATTACATTGCAAAAAATATTTATTTATACTAAAATGAACAGTAGATATTATTTATTTATTTAATTATTACTTATTTTGCTCTTTACATGAGATGAATGGTGTGTCCAACAGTTTGTCCAAAATAAATAAATAAATAAATAAAAGGAGAATTTGGTGCCCCTTCCAGCAGAGGGCGCCCTAGGCAATGGCCTAATCCGCCTATGCCCAGAACCGGCCCTGCTATACGCATATATTTTCGTGAACAAAAATTACCCCGAAAACCCAACCGCTTGATATTTTAGGCGTAAAATATTTGTATATACGGTATATTTGTTCTGTGACTCATAGACACAGTTTTTTGGCCTCGTTCACATTTTTAAATATGTATTGCTGTGTCTCTTGCACACAGGGATTGGGGTGTCGTTATTAGGAAACAGCAAACGGGCGTGGGGTTTGATTTTCAATGCAGAATAACACTGAGTTTATGAGAGAAAACAGACATCTTCATGGCTTTAATCCAGAAACACATGCAGAGCTGCACCGTGACGAGAGAGATCAGCTGATCGCTGTAAACTAGAACTTCGGCTCAGACTGAGAAACATATCAGTCAAGCAGAACAAACAAAATAAGTCAGTGGGACTCTTCATTGATTTGATGATAAAAAATTCACGCAGCTCAGCCAAACCAATTAAGTATGCAAACGCGTGTTTCAGATTTTCAGAATTTTGATATTTTGAGTAATAATACATATTTAAACATACCACAAGATCAGCAATTTTCCCATCTTTAATTTAAGTTATGACTTGTAAAAGTCAAGTAAGAAATAAGGTAGCTAGCATGATTTGTGTGGTTAATGTATGCCTGTCCTGCACCGGAACAGCGCGGCTTTGTTGACATGACTCAATGCATAGCAATGGCGCTTGCGCGCGCATGCCACCATCTACTGCAGCAAATAGGCGGTGTCCAATCCAGTAATATATATATCGATGGTTCTAACTTCTGTTTAGGCCAGAGTCGTCACGGTTGCTAGGTGACAGCACATTCACGGGAGTGGGGGAGGGGGTTCACCTGAAGGCTAGCAAACCTCCGGACTACCCAGTCACCCACGTCGACTGAGTAGCATGGGTCCTTCAAAGTATGCAAACCCTGAATTAGGACACGGCCTTATAAGAAGAAGATGGTGGCTGATGAATAGCATCAAAAAAGTATAGCATGTAACAAATGTACTGTGCTGCAGCATTATTCTCGTCCATTTTTTTTTACTCCTGAACCTGACTGAAATGAACCTTCATAGAGTTGAGCAGGAACAAAGTCCAGACCTGAGTCAGACTGATATGCTAGTGGGAAAAACCTCAAAGACATAAAGCAACAATGTGAAAAAGAATGGATCAGAACCATGACAGAGTCTGATGAGGTCCAACAGCAGATGATTACCGAGAGTAACTGCTGAGGAAGGAGGTTCTACAATTTTTAGTTCTACAGTTTTTCCATTTTGGCTTATTTTTTTAACAAATTACATGATTAAATTTGCTTAACATTTTTAAGTGCTGAAGAAATCCTAAATTTGAAATAGGGTGGACTTTCTTCTTCACATGATTGTAGTTGCAACAGACATGAAGTTTAACAGAAAAGATAAATGACGCATGTTCTAAACATTTTCTGTGACCCGTATGAAAACAAGGTATTTGAAAGCAGAGCGCAGGACTGGTAAACAGTTTGTTTAGTCTTTAAAAACATGACTGGAAGTGTTTCACATGCAACACAAGGAACAGTAGTTCTGTTATTAAAGCTCAAAACACTAGATCATTTGCTCCCCAGCTGAGTGAGAATGCTGACGCCATTTAGCGCAACAATGGGAAGTTGAACTCAGTAGCTGGAATTTTGCTTTTTAAGAAGGAAACTTTCTGTGAACACTGAAGAAAAGGGAACGGATTGAGTCTCCAAATGTTGGTAATAACAAGATAGGACAAGTAGCATTACAGAGGTAATACTGTGGTCAGATAGATATTATATTTTAAAATATTTTTAATTTAAACAATTTAATTTATATATATATACACACACACAATTATTATTATTACAATTATTACAAAAACCCAAATGTAACAATTGAGGCCACGATGTCAAATAGCTACGCTTCTATAATAAAACTACATCTGAGTGACAACTAGAAAAACTAGTTATAACCTCCAGCAGGACTTTGAGAGTTACAATCTGGATTATGCAGATAAAAGAATGTTCTTTGCATTAGGATGATGTTTTAATTTGTTTAAATTTTAAAGCTGATTAACAAGCCAAGACCTCAACAAGCTAACAAACTTGGTCTTGCAAAGAAAATGAATTGCTCACTTTTTCTTTTCTTTTCTTTACATATATATATATATATATATATATTTTTTTTTTAATTTTAATTTAAATCCCTTTTTGTGGGATGTTATCGAAAGAATTATATTTGTTTTTTGTTTTTTTTGTTTTGCTGTTGATCCAAATTGCACCCCTTCACCCCCACCTCCAGTTATTTAACTGAAGCTCATTGTTTGCTTTAAGGAAAAAATACAGATCATGTGCCGTGTGCTGATTATCCCACTGCCAGGCTGACTCTGCTGGAATATGTTCTTGAGCGTAAACTCACATGAATGCAGCACTTATTTATTGTTGGATTTTACATCAAAAGCTAGAAGCTGGTACTGGAATACCTTTTTAACAAGGACGAAACCTAATTAAATGAACTTAACACAGTCAGTGGAACAAGAGGTGTGTTTAGTTTATGTTATACTCAGTCTGTTATTATCAGAAATTAAGTAATTTCAGTTTCACAACAGAAATTTGAGCTTATAAATTAAATATTGAGGTATCAACATATACATATGAATGAAGTTTGTTTAAAAAATGCCCCTATATATAATCTGGAGTAATTTATGCAGAAATACGTTTACAAATCTTTCAAAGCAGTAAAAAACGAAACATGGATAGTATGTTGTGCTGCTGTAATTACAACACTTCTTATTACTCAGGACCTTAACATTTACTTCTTTATCCAACATAAGAACTTGTGTACTCTTACAATAATGATGCTTTAAAGCTCTACTGTGTATAATTTAGTGCCATCTAGTGGCATTAACTGCAAACTGCAACCAACGTCACACCAAAGAAATACTATATTCAAAAGGTTCAGGATATTTTATGGAAAATATAAACACAGTGATGTTACATCATGAAAGTACAAACAGGATGCATGTTCTAGTTGCTTTGGGGTCATCATCCAGTGGAAAACGGGAGCCTTAAATAAAAACCTGAATTAAAAAATGTGTCATGGAAAGATGTGACAAGAATACAAGCAACACAAAGCTACAGAGAAAATATGTTTATACTGACTATCCTTTCAAACCAGTTGAAAGTAAAATCTTTCAAAATCTGTAAATTGTGACTGTGTGTGTCATTTGAACTCCATGACACGAAATAAATAAAGACATAAACCGTAGTTTGCAGGTTTACAGCAGCCCTGGTCTCTCACAGGATTTGGTGAACTCGTAGTACCTGAAAGGTCATTCTATGACTCATACCTTTGAAGAAGAAAGACCTGCCTACTGACATCAAGAAGAAAAAGCATAGTTAATTTTTCATCTCTCACTTCAAGAGCAATGCAACACAAACTAACTGGGGATTCTACCAAATAGAGTCCACATTTCAGCAGAGGTCTTACAGACTGCAATGAACTTATACAGGTTTATATTTTACCCCGATAACAGAACCAGTAAAGTTTTGACATCAACAAAAAGGAATAATAATATTTTGGTTTATTCGAAGCCAGTGTGTGGAAAAAAAACCTTGACCTCATCAGTCCCAGAATAAAAACTACCTTTTAAAAATCATCTGAAAAAATACAGTATGAATATTCTGAATGTAACTGCAGAAGCCCGGACTTTTAAAAGATGGAAGAACAATATTAAAATGGCTCTTCATGTTTTTAATTCACTCTTTAAGCTGAGACTTCAGGATCACACGCTGGACGTTATCATCATGAACTGAGATCAATAATATTTAAAAGTAAGGTTCTGTTGAACAGGCTTTAAACAAGACGAAAAAACATTTAGTTTATTCTAAAAAGACTGTTTCTTTTGGAATTTAAAGCTATAGTGCGTAACTTTTACATGTCCGTGAATGTCCGTTTCAGCCAAGCCACTATCAGAGGAGATGACACAATGCAGATTAAGCCGATCGGCTCCTCAAACATCTCACGGTATTTTTCAATATATATAATTTTTACTTTGCGTGTCGACCGGCGACATTCCCGCGCTGGCGCGCAGGAAATTACGTCTTTTACGTCACAACAAGAAGGGAGGGGGAGGACGAGCGGAGAGTCTCGTAGCAGGAGGCAGAGTGCAGGTAGAACGGGAAAGCGACATGGCGGAGAGGCCAAAGAAACGGCCGAGACACACTTATCTGGAAGTTCTTCCGAAGAGTCCATCTTTTTTCAACAGCTGTCCTTATTCAAACAGAATAAAAATGTTGTGGAATCACGAATCACAGCGGCAGAGGGATAGCGGTTGGGGAAAGGGGGGTGGGGGGGGGACAGGTGGGCGTACATCATATGGAAGCGCCAGCTTCATTGTTGTAATAACGCAAAATTCCGCTAGAGGGCGACAGAAGTTACGCACTATAGCTTTAATATTTTAGAATAGTACCAAATCTTGGTGAATGTTAGAGACACATTGATACTTAAGAGGCAAATTACAGGACAGAAGCAGCATGCCAGCTTATTTCCCAGCAATTAAGATAAGAACAATAAATGAGATAACTATTCAAAATATGTTCAGAGTGAGCATCTTCATTTAAACAGTGTTATAAGGTCTGTTTGTCCTCACGCTGCTGGATTATTACAGCTGCTTGTTGTATCTGAAAAAGATCATGTATTTTACTGTAAACAAAAGGTCAGCTGAATTCTCTTTGGGAATCATTTACATCAGAAGCACATGAGTTCACAAGATAAATGATCACTGAGCAAAATAATTTCAATGCAAGAATGTAGCTGCTTCTCACGCAGCAGCTTGCTGGACTGATGGGGTTCTCAACTCATCCTTTCATTCACTGCTGCAGAGGTAGTTTCCTTTCAGAGCTGCAGAATAAAATCTGAACAGCCATCCAGTTTAAGTCTGTGATTTTATTTTGTAACATTTTAAAGATTTAGCTTTGCAAAAATAGTTATTTTGACCATTGCATGAATGAGGACGGGAGAACCAACTTTTATTGAACATTTTTTTAATAATTACATGATTTTTCCTCTTGCACTTGATCTGAAAAAAAAACTGAATAAATTTAAGTGCGTGTGCATGAGCATGGGTGCATTTGTGTATTATTTGTAGTTTCAAAGTACATTTGAGTATTCAATACCTGACTTTGAAATCAAATCCCTTCAGTACATTTATACAGTGAATGTCTGACTCGGGATCTGGAGCTTATTCAGGCTTTGACCCGACATATTTTCTTTGATCTTATTTCTGATTTGCGCTGGTATGTTTGTTCGAAATCATTCCATTTTGTCTCGTGGTGGCACTTTTAATTAGAGCTATCGTTTCTGATCACAGGAGACGTGCTGGTTTAGTGCGTCCAGTGGGACGAATGTATAACAATGACTCTGTCCATTTGATTTTTAATTTCTTTTTATTCTCCCTCTCACCGTCTGTCTTCTTCACAATCTCAGAGTTATTTTATTTATCGCTCCGTCTCACTGTTGCATCTGTCTTTTTATCTGTGTAGAAGTTGATGATCAAACACTCATCTGTCTGCGCCGGAACGTTTTAAAGTTTCCGTTAAAGCCAACGTTTTCTGAGCGTTATCACGCTGTAACTGGTCTTCTTGTTTCCTCACCATAAAGGCTACAAAAGTTGAACAAATTAAAATGAAAGCAACTCATCAGACATCACCCCGTAATATCTTATATGTTTGCTCTAGTTCGGGTCTAAACAGGTCGAGTTCTGGGTCCAGATCCGGACCGCAGTCCACCAGTTAGTGACCTCCGATTCAGACAATCCATCCACAGATGCAGTCAGCTGGAACAATTACAAAATAAACCTGAAATCCAACTAAATTCCTGCTGCAAATCTGATATAAATGCCCAACTTGACTCTGTAGCTGCTACATGCACAACAATGTTGTCAGACAGCAATGTGCTTGATCATTGGCTGTACATTAACCAACAAATGACTGTTTCTTCTGTGGTGTTGTTATCTTATCAATAATTAATCCTACAGTAAAGCTTGATCACTCTGATGGATCATTTTCATTTACAGTGATACCTTTTCCTCAGCATGTTTTCTCAGAGATAAAGTCCTGGTGCTCATCACTCCCTTCTGTGTAGTTACACACCAGAAAAAACAATGAGCCCGCTGACGCTACAAGGCCAGGGAGGATGCAGCGTTCTGTCAAGCATCTGTTCTTTTTTTTATCTGTGTTAGTTTATAGTCTGTGATTGAAAGAAGAAAATGTGGGTTTTAGTGTCATTTTTGTAAAGCCAAAATAAAAACTAACCACAAATTCCAAGAAAAATCTTGCAGAAGACAATCTCATATTTACGTCATATGAAAATCCAGTTGTATCCTGTTGAGCTGAACATGTGGTTCCGAGAGGTAAAAGGTTCTGATGCTTCAAGTTAATGCAGTTCAATCATAACCTGATTGAGTTTTGGTTTGAGTGCAGACTGACTGAACATCCCTGTTTGCACTTTTTAAAAAATGAGAAGCGTTTAGTTAAAGAAGCTGCAGAAGAAAATAAGAGAGACATACAAAATACTGCATGTGTTTATCTGAGAACCCTCCAACATACCAAGTACTGATGCCTAACTAGACATGACAAACTCTTCCTCCCTCTCCATGTTTATTTCACACTATTAAATCAGTACAAAATAACTTTTACAACTTTAAGCTACGGTTTTGAAACGTGTCTAAGTAGATACTCACCGAAAAAAATGTTCATCTTCATATGAGACACTCTGTGTGTCTCTGATGGTTTTACAATAGACTTAATAACTTCAGTAATTCAGGTCTCAGCAGGAAGTGGTGTTCTGATCATTTATGCTGCCCTGATGAAAAATACCTCCATAGTACAAATTAACAACTTATTTTATAACAAGATGTTATTAGAAGTTTATACAGTATTCTTGTTTATAGTGAGTGTTTCCTGTTAATTAATTAAACATATTTTTATGATCCTTCCCTGATATTTTCTATATAAAAGCCCTCTGGGTCCTTATCGGCCATTTTTGGGTCCTTCTCCTCTGGGTGTGTCCAAACATTTGCCTGTTGCTCTGACAATGTAAAGAAAGTATAAAATAGCATCATATTTAGTGTTTCTATCCTGGGAGAATTTATTTATTAGGTTAAATGTATTTATGGAAAAATATAGAAACAAAAATAAACAATAAATCTGTTTATTGAAGTCAAGACTGGAGAACGACACGTGTGTTGCACATCGCAACAGGTCGCATATTTCTGCAGAACACCAGTTTGAGCAACGGCTGTCTGAGACACGGCTGCAGAAAAGTTATTTAGTACTGATTTAAGCGACACTTACCACTGAAGTCAGTTTTGTGGAACACTTATGAACAATATGCCAGTTGTAGATCGCTCTTTGGGTTTAAGTTTGATGAAACGTAGATCTTTTTTTTACTAGATTAACAACCCGATGCCTCGTCACAAGGAGGACAAACCTCTTAATGTCACTTAAAAGCAAGGCTGTAGCGTTCCATCTGCTGCTGCCACCATCAGCACTTGGAGATAACTATACATTTCTTTTTTAAATGATTTTGAAGTATATGCACATCTTATTCTTGTGATGTCAGCATCTCTCCAAAAAATTGCTACAAAGAAAGAAAGTTGCTGAAATGTTTGTGAAGCTAAGCTAAAAAGAAACTGAATAAAATGGAAGTTGTTTTAAATAAAAATATTTGTTTGGTATCATTCTTTTTTTTATTGTTTGCAGGTAAAAAAGAATCCTAAAATGATCAGAAATAAAATCTATAATCTATGTTTAATCTCTGACTAGTGGGTGTCTTGTTGCAGCTTGAACTCGGCGACGTGCGTGCGTTCCACATGCCTCATGTTCAGTGGCTCTGCCCACACTCGCTTCACAGTTTTATCCACACGGCACCTTGTGATGTTCAGTGTACCCGTCTGCTGTGTTTGGGTGTCTGATAGCCCGTCTGAGGGAGCAGCAGACATGTTCCGAGCAATCAAACACACCCACGCTGTGATTTCCACTGTACCGAGCCAAAACAGCCCGAAGGCCCTCCAGGCTGTTGGACCGAGTCTCAGCTACAACTGGCCTGTTCAGTGACAGTTTACACAGCAACACCTTTCAAAATAAGCCAGCGGCACAGCTGAGCCTTCCAAAGAGCTTCAGACTGGAGTCTGGTGGTGTCTGTCATCATCGAATCACATCAAATCACTCAGAAACAGAACATTTTAGAATTCAGAGATTACTAACATGTAGACAGCTCATCAATCTTTGTAAAAAAAAGAAAAAATAAATCTTTACACACACGAAGTAGTTTTTAAAAACATACCTGCATAGGCCGATTTCATGGCAAAAACTTTGACTTGAAAGAGAAGAAAAGCCACAGCATTCCATTTAGAGGAAGTTCTGCTTGTGCGTTCCTTGAAGAATCATCACCGTGCACGTTAGCAGAGCACGTGTACTTTTAGTATTTCAAGTCAAAATGTTTACCAAGAAACAGGCTGATAGCAACAACTAACATAATGAGCAAACCAGTGTTTCAGTCTGTCCTTTTATTGTGTCTTTAACTTCCTGTTAAGTTGTATAATATGTGAAGTTTGTGTTGTTTTTAATGGAAGTTAATGAAGAAAATAAAAATATCAAAATAAGCCAGAAACAATCTAGTTTCTGCTATAAATGAGTGAAAAAAAGCAACTTCAGATTAATGAAAATAAAATAAGCAGGAGGACGGAGGTCTGGGTTTCTCTCCTAGACCTGTGGCCCCATGACCGGACATTGTATGAGAAAAAGAGGGAGGGTAGACGTATGGACTGACGGACAGATTTAAGAGGTATGAATCAGAAGGAATCAGCTTTTGTGAAAATATTTTTTTTCATTAATAACTCTTGAACTAATGATGCTTTCAGAGTGACTCCAAATGTCAAGGAGATGTTTTAAAGTTCAGGAAAGAAAATAATGTACATAGAATAAATGTATGACTATTAGTTTAAGATATACTTCCAATTATGTTGGATATGAGCAACATAGCAGAGGTCTGGACACTGAAGTCCACTTTTATCTAATAATACACATTTTGGGGGAACCTTTAGCGAAGCTAGTTCTTGCTCCATATTTTAAATGAAGGTAATGTGGATGTTTTCACCACTGGAGGTGAGCAATGGGAATTTCAGTTTTTGGTTAGAATTGTGGGAATGGAGAAAAAAATGTTGAGAGTAGAAAAAGCTACAGAAACTCTTTCCATATTTCAAAAACTTGTAGCATTACAATCCCAGATAAATGTCAGGGAAACCCAATCTCAGAGCGTTAGGATGTGTAACAGTTTACAGTTTAAACTGTAACTCTTTGAAGTTTGGGTTAATTAGAAAATATGCAGGAAATTCTAGTGAAAAGACTATAAAAACAAGCTGTGCAGAGTGTGAGCTGATCCAACTCTTACAAGACAGTCAGATGTTTAATGCCTTTCACCTTTTCCTTCTTTATCAAACATAGTTCCAGTTGAATACAACAGAACTTCTGTTGCAACTCAAATTATCCTCTTCAAAGTTCAGGCAAAAATTCTGTTATTAATCCAAAAGCCAATAATGTGACACTTCTGTTGGACGGATGGTAATATATATAAAATAAAAGTTTACATATGTGCAAGCAATAGTTATGTGATATTGTACAGCTCAGTCCTTATGATGGTTTGCTGGTCAGTTTAGCTGTTATAATGAGACTGAGGACACAATGATTCATTGTGCAACAAGTCAATGAGCTCTGGGAACACTGTTAATGAGCGCTGCACAGAACATTTACACGAAGAAATCAAATCAGAAATCGAGGGCAATTTTAAGCAAAAATACAATCTGGTTTAAAAGGGAACAAAAGATTATTTAATGAGAAGAAGTAGTTTCATGCATGTCACAAGTGAAGGCACAGGACTGGAGACAACTTGATTTTCATCAAAAACATCACATGTACTCTGTGTAATTTACAAACAAATGCAACACATATAATCATCTGATCACAGGGAGCATTATGAAAGAAGGAGGAGCATCGCTTAAACAAAAAATGTCCTTTATCTCATAAACAATCTGAGAGGTTGGCAGAACAAAGAAGCTGCAGCAGACTCAGGATCAGCATGATCCAGAAGCAGCACATGATAAGGAGGCCAATCATCTGAGGTGCATTGGTTCTAAGAACTTTATAAAGAGGAGAAATAATAAATAAATAGCTCTTTCATATTCATACTGCAACCGTCATTCTAAACGTTCTTAAACAGGCTATTTCATTAAAAACAGTGTTTCTGAGGTTTCTGTTGAATATTTTAGCTCCACAGGTGTTCTTACCTTCATAGTGGGTGAAAACAGGTCAACAACTTCTCTTTTAGTTTTAATCTCTCAAACTACGCAGGTGGTGATAAAACCCGAGTTCTCCCGAGTTCTAACGGCCTGTATCTGTTTCATCACAACTCCTTTGTTCGTTAGTATTCATCAGCTCACGCAGTTGAAACCACACCTAGCATGCTGCTAGCTAAAAGCTGTTAGCATAAGATGTAGCAAACAGGAAGAGAGAACGTGTTCTGTTGCCATGCGCAGCGGGGCAGGAAACAGTAAGCCTTGCTCTGATAGGCTAGTTAGTTAGCCAATCTCAGTCCAGCAAATTCGAATAATGAATATTAATGAGCTGCTGCCTGACGGAACCAGCCAAATTTAGACGCAGATAGATTGAAAGGTCTGTTAATCAGTGTTTCCTGACGTTTTTTTTAGATATAAAATGTTTCATATTACAAGTTAATACTTAAGAAATAACCACAAAGTCCTGAAATTTGTGGGAAATGGCATTTTTAACCAAGAATATACATATATCCCTTTAACTTTAGGGTACAGTCTATAAACTGTGTGCAGATGGTATTTTTCAGTTTCACACTCTAATAAACAAATAAAAAAACATGAATAGAAACTGTTTTTTACCAACTTGTATTCCATTTGTCATAATGCATAGGGGATGATGATGATGGTGGATTTTTAATAGAACTTTTTTTACATGTTTATATTCCTTCAGGATTTTATATTTGTTAATTTTTTGATTGTGAGCAATGACAGATTCTTATGAATAATAGATTCTTGTGAGTCATGATGGATTCTCATATCTTATAGGAACTTTGCAACACCTGCTGCTTTTTCTTGTTTTTTTAATGATAATAATGGATGTTTTTCATAATAATTGATCTTTTGTGATCTCTTTGGGGAAATTGTTTCTCTGACCATCACAGAAGAGCAGTGGGTTACCATTTGCATGGAGCCTGGGGGACTAGTTTTCTTGTATTGTCTTCATCAGTGGTAACATTCTCTAACTTTATTTAATTTCCGAGGTACAACATGGATCAGAGAGGTTCCATAAGGATGACAGCTACTACTAAACAGTGAACTGCAACCCATGGACAAATGCATCCAACTAAGCATACTCAGCAGCTGAAGTTCAGACTCCCTCCATATAAGGCTGGGTGGGAAGATGGCGAGCCTTATCACACCCTGGATTACTTTACTGCTCCACTCCGCAGCCATAACACATGTGATTCCTGGAGAGGGATCTGAGGGACTGAGGCTGTTCTCTGACAACCAGTGAAGAGAATAATGATAACCTCAGAGCTGAATGCAGCTCTTCTGGTCTCATCTGGGCCACATACAACTTCAGGACCTGTTTTATCTCAATGTAAAAAGTCCTTTCTAAATATATACGGAACAAACCGTTGTGCAGAGACACTCCCCTTGTTCTAGTGAGCATGAATACAGTCAGAATACAGTCAGATAATATTCTGTTTCTGAGGAAACTGAGTCACAAGCAACGAACAGTAAATGTCCTTCCAGGTATAAATAAAGAGAAATTAGATGAACTTAGACATCCTATCATGAAACAGGCAGAGTATTATGTTGTATCATAATTATGTCATAATTAGTTCACAATGTACTCTTCTTTCATTGAGTTTGGTTGCAAACCCATCCCAAAGCTGTCTCACATTATATCACAGACTTGAGGGAGGGTCCAACTCCGTGTGGACTTTGCATGTTCTTTAGATGAATGTGTTGATTTTCTCCAAGTACACCGATTATCTCTGACGTATCAAAAAGATGCATGTTGGTTAATTACTGTCTCTACATCTGGCCAAGGTCAAGATGTGTGTACACAGTTGTATGGCCATGTGTAAACCTGACTCATACAGGTAGATACTGGCTCTGTAGAATCTTGAACTGGATCATATTTGTGTGAAATATGGATAAGTATTTCCTGACATTATGGAGCAACAGTGCAATGCTCAATATACAGTCATGGTCAAGTATGAGGACAGAAAATAAGTAAAAAGTAGCTAAAATCCAAAATAAATAAACAAACTACTACTACTACTACTACTACTGTCATTTAGCAGACGCTTTTATCCAAAGCGACTTACATTGAGAGAACATACAAGCAAGAAATCAAAGAGAAGGAAAAAAAATATAAGGAGGCGGACTGTTTGGAGTCCAGTGTAATTCCGACGCTGATACATCAAGTGCATCAATTTTTTTTTTTTGTAGAGATAAACTGCCAAATCGCTATCATAAATCATAAATCAATTCCACATTAAGACTGAAAGTGTTCATTAAAGAGGTGAGTCTTAAGTCTGCTCTTAAAAGTAGCTGCCGACTCTGAGGATCGGACCGAGTTTGGTAGGTCATTCCACCATCGGGGGATAACAGAGGAGAAGAGTTTGGAACATGATCTCATGCTACGTTGTGGTGGAAGCGCTAGGCGTCTTTCAGCGGCTGAGCGTAGCTGACGCGTGGGAATGTAGGTTTGGATGAAGGAGTGAAGGTAAGTAGGAGCTGTGTGTGTTAGAGTCTGGTAAGCCAGAAGCAGAGCTTTGTATTTGATGCGTGCTGCAACTGGAAGCCAGTGCAGAGAAATGAGCAGCGGAGTGACATGAGCCCTCTTGGGCTGGTTGAAGACCAGACGTGCTGCTGCGTTCTGAATCATCTGCAGAGGTTTAACCGAGGACACCGGAAGACCGGCCAGCAAAGAGTTGCAGTAGTCGATGCGGGACAAGACCAGGGCCTGGACCAGAAGCTGTGTGGTGTGGTCTGTGAGGAAGGCTCTGATTTTCCTGATGTTGTAAAGAGCGAATCGACATGAGCGAGCTACGGAGTTAACCTGCTCCTTGAAGGACAGCTGGTTGTCCAGTATGACACCAAGGTTTCTGGCGGAGGTTTTGGGGAACAGCGTGATGGAGTCAAGCTGCACGCTTATCTGAGGAGGTAAGGAGTTACTGGCAGGACAGAGAATGAGGTCAGTTTTGGACAGATTAAGCTGAAGGTGGCGATCCCTCATCCACGCCGAGATATCTGAGAGGCAGGCAGATATCCACATTGAGACGGAGGTATCGTCTGGAGGGAAGGAGAGGAGGAGCTGAGTGTCGTCAGCGTAGCAATGGTAGGGGAAGCCATGGGAGCGAATGATCTCGCCTAATGAGGTGGTGTATAAAGAGAAGAGGAGAGGACCAAGGACCGAGCCCTGCGGGACACCCGTTGCCAGCTCAAACAAATAATAAGTCTGGAACTATTAAATAATATTATTAATATTATTATTAAATCTCTTAAATAAATTCCAGAATAGCGCTACACATGGTGGCAGCTTGTTGGAGTAGCTCTGTGACATTGCTAGCATTTATTTGTTCCTTTTAAGTATTTCTTACCAGTTTTTTTCTGGAAATATTATTTTTGAAATACTTTTTATTTTGATTTGGATGCACTGCTGATTGAGGGATCTTTTTTGCCACTTATTATGAAGCGTAACCATGGCAACAAGAGATTTGTTTACAGGAAAGAGCAGCTAACTGACATTTCTAAAGCTGTATAATCCTCAAATTTAAACCGCGGATCCCTGATGAGCTAAAATGAAGAAGACGTGGATGCAGAGAAGGAGCAAAGTGAAAAGAGAGAAAGAGGAAGTTTAAACATTCACTTCCATCAGTCATATTAACAAATGTGAGATCTCTTGTTCAGAAAATGGATGAACTTTAAACATTGTTGAAGACCCAGCCAGAGTATCAGGAATGCAGCATCATGTGTTTTACTGAGACATGGCTAAAGGAACATATCCCGGACTCCAGTGTGTCTCTGCCTGGCTTTCAAACAATACGAGCAGACAGAGATTTGAAGAGGAGCAGCAAAAGCAGGAGTTTGTCAGCTGCTCACACCTGCAGTCACCTGTTGGGGGCGGAGCATCAGAACAAGTGACATGAAGAGATCCTTCCCGTCCACAGCTAGAACCCTCTACAGGAGATCCTTGGGGGATTAAAAAAGTATTTTTGATTGATTGATTGATTGATTGATTGATTGATTGATTGATTGATTGATTGATTGATTGATTGATTGATTGATTGATTGATTGATTTGATAAGACAACTTTATAAGATTACAAACAACTGAGTTCTTTCAAATAAAATACTATGAGCTTAAGGGTGTGTCAAAACATTTTGGCAGGACTTTTATGTAGAACTCTAGGTTAAACACTAAGGTTTGAATATCTGCAAAGATGAAAATGAGTTTCTCAAATGAACCAACAACTCTGATGCTAAATGCTCGCTCTACTGTTCGATTCAAACAGTTCCTCATTGAACACAAATGGAAGCTTGAAAAGGTCGTGGTTGCTCCACATCCATCGAGCCCCCTCAACCCCCCCAGCCAACTACAAAGTGGAACCATAAAGTAGGAGTGATGTGTGATGCTCTCTTTTAGCAATGAGCAAAACAAAACAAATGTTTTTGTAAATAAATAAATCTGAGATTTTTGACTATGAATAAAAATTTCTGGTACTTTTTCATGAATATGTTTCATGTATTTATCGCACCAAGCACACGCTCATCTAACTGGTGAACAGTGTGAAATGAATTAGTTGTGTAAGCAGCAGTAAAGGAACCATTTTATCACCTCTGTTCTTTAACGAGCTGCGAACGGGACAAAAGACTTGGATTCATTAACAATGGCAGAAAATTACTTTCCACAATTAGCATAATAGACCATAATAGAATTAATGGATTCTATATGTCACGATGACAATAGCAGCCTGTGAGGCACACGGTGTCGATGCGAGCATGTTTCATATGTTTTTGTTGCTGGAATTTGTGGTAATACATGTGTTGTCACCAGGAGAAGCTGCTGGTTCAGGCTGAGACACCAAAGATTCACGTTATTAAAAAAGTTTCATGCAGGTCGTTATGATCACACAGGTCAAAGATGGCTGCAGTCACTGGGCTAAACTTGAGCTAACGCTTCAGAAATGATACTGTGTCACACAACAGGGACTGTAAGGTAGTTGGGGGGGATTTTACACACTTTTTAAACATTTTTTTAAACTGCTCATATTTTCACTGGATAAAAGGCAATTTTAGCAGTGATCCACTGTGTCCAATAAGAAGCTTTGGTTTCAGTGGAGCATGATGCCACTGAATGATGATAAAATAATGATGGAAGAGATGGACCAGATAATCCTTTAAATGGAGGCAGCAAGTAGGATTTGACCAATAGAAACAAACAATGTCCAGGGTCATGCAGAAAGACAAAACATGGTGTCCTCTGGGTTACACTAAAACACGTTCCATGGCTGCTGTTATTTTTAAACTACCACTTCCTGTCTGAACATAAAGTAAACCTCACTGCAGCTAGTTGTTATAGGTCAAGTATTTACTCTGGACTGAAGACATTTTAGCAGCAGACAGATGTGTGTGTGTGTGGGGGGGGGGGGGG
>SSNP01000027.1:3995372-4035372 GCA_006937955.1 Pachypanchax playfairii
CCCCCCCCCCCCCCCGTCCCAACAAATCACACCCTGATTATCATGTTTTAAAGGAGCTGGTCTGGTTCATATGAAGGATGTTTCATTTTTTCACACAAGGCTTAAAGCGAGTCTGCCTGCTTTCACGTCTTATTTTACACAGCAGACTTATCCCTTTGATTAGTGACCATGACCATCAGACTGACAGTTTCTGAAATTTCTGAAAATTAAAGCCAAGACCCCCTAACACCCCCCCCCCAAAAAAAAAAAAACTTGTTAGGACATAAAGTCACATAATGCCAAACTATCTGACGAGTATTATAAAAGTTACTGATACTTCATCGTTACAGATTCCAATGACATGATGTTTTTTTCTGCACTTGTATAATCTGACGTATTAATTCAAGTCCCCTTAACATCTTTTAACACACATAAAACTAAACTAACAGATCAGCACAAAACTGCCAATAAAAACAAAAACTAATACCAAAAAATGACAATGAACAACAGGAAGTGATTCAAATCCTGTTCACGAGCCAGAAGCAGCTGCTGGCTGAATCAAACAAGATGAATTATCACAAACACGTTGAACACAATCACTTAGAATTTCCCCTGAAAAACATTGATTTTATGAGTCTGAATTTTTGTGGTAAAAAAACTAATTACAGCTAATGAATGTCAGAGCGAGCTGAGTGAAGCAATGATGCCCCAGTGGAAGCCACAAGGTTGCTTCGTTCAACACATTAAAAAAACCCATCAGTGCAGAAGTGGAAACTCTGCATCACTTTGAGATTTCACTGTCAAATAATGTGTCTGCTACTGCAAGAGGACAACAACCAAAAACATCTACAGCAACTATTTGATTTAAATACCTGCTCAGTCTATTTGAAAAATACAATCAGATCCTGCACTTAATGATGGAGAGCCTTGAAAATATCATTATACTAAAAGGAATATCACAGCATGGATGGAGGTTTGCACTTTGACTGGAATGTAAAACAATGTAGAAGCAGTAGATGCTCAGGTTCTGTCTGGGAAGGACTGAAAGAAGCTGCTTGGTGTTTGGAAAACAATCTGTTACTAAGAGATGAAACACAGAATTCACTCCAGAATACATCAGCTCCGGTGTGCAGGAGTTACTCACTCGCACAGTGCACGTGTGTTTGTTTCTATCAAACAGACCATATCAGGAGCGTCCAGTGACACATGATGCAGTCGCACGGGATGAGGACAAAGCACAGACCCTCAGATTGTTTAGGTCCTGATGCAGACCATCTCCCTGGGGCCACTTCTACTGAATATGTAGCTCCATCAGGGGGATGAAAGTCTGACCCAGAGACTCAGAGGGAGGTTAAAGAGGCCCTTCCATTAAAAACAGTTTTTCTGAGGTTTCTGTTGAATATTTTAGCTCCACAGGTGTTCTTACCTTCATAGTGGGTGAAAACAGGTCAACAACTTCTCTTTCAGTTTTAATCTCTCAAACTACGCAGGTGGTGATAAAACCCGAGTTCTCCTGAGTTCTAACGACCTGTATCTGTTTCATCACAACTCCTTTGTTCGTTAGTATTCATCAGCTCCTGCAGTTGAAACCACGCCTAGCATGCTGCTGGCTAAAAGCTGTTAGCATAAGATGTAGCAAACAGGAAGACACGACGTCTGACGTTGCCATGTGCAGCGGGGCAGGAAACTGTATACCTTGCTCTCATAGGCTAGTTAGTTAGCCAATCAGAGTCCAGCAAATTAGAATAATGAATATGAACGAGCTGCTAACGAAGCAGCCTGACGGAAGGAGCCGGAACCACCCGAATTTTAATGCAGACAGATTGAAAGGTCTGTTAATCAGTGTTTCCTGATGTTTTTTTAGATATAAAATGTTTCATATTACAGGTAAATACTTAAGAAATAACCACAAAGTCCTGAAATTTGTATGAAAGGGCCTCTTTAAAAGCATGGCCACCACAAACAGGTCAGGACCAGCAGGGACGAGTGTAACGGGGGGTTTGATGTTTTGATGGAAGAGAAAACTTCTAAAACTTTTAAGAATGAGCCAAATCAAGTTTTTTGTAAACTTGGAAATCTCATAGTTATGAAAACGTTGAGTATATTTTTCATCTGACCAGCAGTTTTATAAATATACTATGGACCACCCAGTTATCTGATGTGTCCACTCGGACACACTGTCCTGCGTGAACATGTAGGGCTTCATTTAAAACATCTTATTTCATTTTTTTAAATGAATTAAGAGTCGTGTCTTACATACACATCAGTTGTTTATTTGCTGGTTCTGTGTAAACATGGTGCTAAAACAACAACACGGTGAAGAAAGAAGAACAAATACAGCAACTCGTTCCCATGAACACCCATCAGCACAAACACATGCAGAGACACAGAAAAAACAACCAAACACTGAACTCTAAAAACTGGAAGAATCTTTTCATTAGCTTACAAAATCTTCCTGAGTTTATAAAGTCAAAGAGTTTTAAACAGTTAGAAGACAAGAAGTTCAACCAACCCAGACTCGACCTTTATTCAGGCTCTGCAATCGAACTCTGACCAGATGATTTCTTTCTCTCAGTCTGTACGTCCACAAGGACTTTACTTGGTACTTAAACATTACTGGAAGGGATCTGAATGTGCAGGCTCATGGTTCTCATGGTTCTAGGCCCTGAAACTTGGTTGTTTCCTTTATTCAGCTGCAGAACTGTTTCCTGAAGGGTTCACAGACTGACCAGTGCTGCAGTCTCTACTCATCACAAATCATTAGCATCATCTGCTCTGTCTATTTTATTTGTTACCTCCGCCAAGGAGGTAATGTTTTCATCGGAGTCTGTTAGCAGGATAACACAAAAATGTATGAATGGATTTTAAAGAAATTTTCAGGAAAAGTCAGAAATGACCCAAGGAACAATCAATTAGATTTTGGGGGTGATCCGGATTATCATCTGGATCCAGGAATTTTTTAAGTATACAGACATATTACTTTCTACAATATGTCCAAGTAGCTGCTTGGCGGAGGTCTGCGCTCGCTGAGTGCTTTTATAGTTTTTTTCCTGGAATAAATTGCTGTATTAACATTTGTTTTTACTTCCACATATATTATTTAATATGTGAAGACAAAGAACACTTTGGATCTCTTTCTGTAAATAGTCCCATGTTGTAAAAAAAACTTTAGTGTTTCTTTGTGATGCACCAAAGAAGTTTCTGTTGCTATAATGTGAAATTATGTTTCACTACATTATCACATGGTCCCTTAAAGAGCTTCCAGTTTAAAACACTGATGTCATGTGACCATCACAACACAGATAAACTGTAAAAATACAGAGTTTCACTTTTCTCAGAGACTTATAAAGTATTACATTTAGACTTATATTTAAATAGTATTCATTACATTCACTAATGAGGTTATGGTTTATTGTTTATTTATTATTTGTTTGCGAATTATTTGTTCGTCTGTTCATTTGTTGGCTCATTAACAAGATTATTTGTATAAATATAATGAACGGATATGGATGAAAATGTCAGGGTACATTGGGATCAGCATGAAGACCAACTAACCAGATTTGGGGAATGATCCAGATCACTGTCTGGAGCCAGGATTATTTTTTTAAGGATTCTTCATTATTGTGAGAAAATGTTATTTTTTCCCTTTTACACCTAAAAATGTAGTTAAAATGGACACGACCAGACGGTTCTACACCACAATGTTGGATCTGGGTACTGGCTATATTTTGGATATGGTCATCTAGAAATATTACAGATATGCAGCTAACACCAAACTGTAGTTGAGATTTTCTTAAATTATATATTCTCAAGAGGCATAAAGCTAAAACCAAATGGAAACTGATACTGTGTAAACATTTTTTCTATTCCTGCATCGTGCACGATTGTGTGATTCTGTTAGTTCTGGTGCATCAATGTGACACAAACATTTCCTGTCAGAACTTCAAGGATTTTACCTTTATGCAGGTGAAGAACTGTTACAGACTTTTCTGAAGTCTCAGAGATGAATTCAGAAATGTTGATGTTTGTACAGCAGATTCTGCCTGATCACATGCAGAGTCATGAGGACTTTGTGTCCATTTGGAAAACAAACATCAGTTTTAATCTAGCTGAAGTTTAGTTTTTCCAGGCTTTGTGCCAAAAGTTTAGTCTCCTTTTACTTTTACACCTACCGCCAGTTTTATTGTTTAGCTTTAATCAGCATAAATACGTACATGGTTAGTAGAAAAGCACTTGGTTTATTAAGGCAGCATCACTGGCGTGTGACTGTTGGTAACAAACTGGGAATGGCATTTATGAGAGAATTCTCCATTTTCCTATAAGTCACAGGAATAACTTCTGGAAACTCATGAGTCAGTAGGAGAAACGTTCTTGGAGGGGTTGGCGATCATTGCAAACAAAATGAGACAGGACAAGAAAACATGCTGCATTGATTCCTCCCAAATTTGGAGTGTAAAGCAATTCAATCAGATTCCAAATGAAAATATACAAATTTTCTCACAATTCTGTTTCCAACTATTCTCCTGCAGCTGTAACCGCCACCGACAAGGTTTCATTCTTCAATACAGGAGAAGACGAGTTCAGACCAAATCAATCCAAATGCTGCTAAAGACAAAAGTATCATCAGGATGATGATTACACAACAACCTTAAATATTATTAACCTCTATTAAAGACTAGTCCTCCACATATTTTAAGACTTTTAACTGGTGAGAATCTTTCTTCTTGAGTTGGTCCTGCAGAACTTATAACGATGTACTTGGTGTTGCTTCATTAAAGGAAAAGTTTATGGGCTTCACAGGGTCTCTTAAAAACAGTAAACTGGGCCAACAACTAAAACACAGTCAACACAGTTTCAGTTTGGGAATAACAGTAAACAGACTTTTGTGTTAAATGCCTTTAAATAATCCTGGAACATTAAACTAATCTGTCCAAATACTTTTATTACACAGAAAATCTACAGCCTGAAGAAACGCTGCAGCTTTTTATATTGTAAAAAACAAAAACCAGGAGCATTTGGGGGTTTGAGAGACGCAGAGGTTCAGAAGCACAATAAAAAAATATTTCTGAAACAATCAAAACCGAGCTGCTTCCAAGTCCACATGAAGTGAAGCAAAACATTTCTAATTCAACTTTCCAACACTAGCAACAAGCACATTTTTCCTTTTGTTTTTATTTATTTACAAACTTTGAATCAGGAATTTAATCAGCAGTTTTTCTGCACGTCTGTTTTTTTTTTTAGAACAAAAACTCTTTGTTCATTTTATCATGACTGCAGACCTGATAAGGAGCAGTTTAAAGCTGTTTGGATCTTCTTAGCTGCAGCAGATTAGTAATTAGTAATTTTATTTAAGGAACAACATTAAATGATAAAGTCATGATGCATGACGACAAGTTTGGTGCAACATGACATCAAAATAAAACTGACCATTAAATCGGTTTCAAACCTCTGGCTTTAAGCTAAAACCTGGCAGGTTGTGTCATTTCAGTTCAGCCAGAGATACAGCTGTCAACACCTCGATAACAACCCAGCTGTGGTTACCATGGCAACCAGAAGATAGAGAAACAGAGATAGAAACTTGGTAATTCGCTAAATACAATTTACTTCTATTGGATTAAAGTAAAATACTTTTGGATTCTTTGATAAACTGAAAAGCATCACAACCAAAACATTTTCATATTTTTAGACAGACAGACAGACAGACAGACAGACAGACAGACAGACAGACATGAAGCATCTTGTACTTACAATAAGGACACAGTTCAAGAAAAATGAGACAAATAATCTGTCAGGCTGAAACCAGAATCATAAGATATAAAAATCACAGGCTTCTGTGTCCGTCTTTACTTTTTGGATGATTTGTTGTAAATCTGACAGGAATTCAGCTGATGATCAAACAGAACTTCGTGTTCTGTTTTCAGTGTCAGTGGAAAGAATTAACCATCTTCTATTATACCCACAATATACAATTAAAAAGCCCACTTCATACACCAGTCACAAGTTTTTAGAAATGTAGTAAACTATCACCATGTTTTACAAACCCAAAGGGTCCACGGTTTCCACGGACACGGTGAGGAGGACTCACTCTGAAACCTGGACCTGATGTCACCGGATCACTTCAAGATGTAGGGAAACGATAACTATAGTCATGAAACGCTAATGATTAGCTACATTATTATTATTATTATTATTCATCTTTCCTCAGAAAACACTGTATGTTTTATATTTTTCATTGATTTGTCCATACCTTAGTAATTGTGGAGGTGAGGAAATGAATGCAGGTCAAATTTATAAACAATCCTGAAAAGGGTGATTAGAATGATCAATAAAGACCTAGGAGCATATACAAATAAACTATTTGTCAAAACTATAAAATTTAATGATTTAGTTAAGTTTAAATAGCGCAAATTATTTTTAAAGATAGTATATAACATGGTTCTAAATTCAATTAAGAAATTATTCAAAGAGTCAGAATCCAACATATGAAGCTAAAGGCATGAACAACTATAAGTAAGTTTATTACAGTCTCCGGTTAAATTGTGGAATTGGTCTGTCTGAGGACCTAAAATAAAAAATAAATAAAACGATACACTTGTTTAAAAGAATATTTATATAACAAACTTTTGATAAGTATAATGATGAAGAATTAAAATAGTACCAAATAATTGTCAATTATTTGTGGGTAAATAAATAAATAGAACTTGAATTACTTTCTTTGATGTTTTTTGTTGAAAATTTCTTGTTTTTGGATTATTTTGGTGATGAAATGCTGATTTGATGTGCAAGTTTATACTTTTGCCTAACCCTTTTCAAGCAGGTCACTCGATGTAAATATGTAAATATGTTGATGATGGAAACAAAATAAACAAATTAAATATTTGTTTTATAAACTAGATGCAATACATTATTTGTTTAAGTGTGTGAAACGGGCCTCTGCATGGCTCCAGCCCGGTGCGGCTTCGGTCCAGCAGGATGTCTTTAATGATGAGTGAACAGCACCGCCATCACCTTGGTTAGTTCAACTAGCCTACTCGTTTGAAAACATGTGATTTGAAACTTCTTCTTAAATATAACAGCGTGCCTGTGCACCGAGACGCAGGACCTCTTCCAAACTTAAACCCAGAACAGCACAGCCTGAACAAGTCCACCGAGATGTTACCGGATACATGAATATCTTGAAGCGTCAGACACATACAGCAGGACCCAATGCCCGAATTCCTGCGCGCTTTTGTGCGCAACGAATGCGTAAAATCACCTTTATACTGAAAGCAAGCCTCATTTAAAGAGCCGTTTCTTCCACATACCTGTTTCCACAGAAAGTTGTCCGCTCCGTTTAACAGCCATGAAATGGTCACGTGGATGGCGGACAGAATAACTCCAGTGATGACCGCGGCGCGCATCCTGACGGGCAGCAGAGTGTAGATGACATGGATGAAGAACACGGTCCACCAGATCCCCTCCGACGCGCTCCTAGGCTGCACGAGCAACACCCCGATCACTTGGATCACAAGAACCACCAGAATGACCACGTAGCACACGACCCACATGTGGTCCTGATGAAACCCGTTCCTGTTGCACACCACTATGAGGATGAGAGTGAGGAAGATCGCCACGGAAAACACCACGACGTACGTGACGCTCGGTCCTTCTGCGCCACCGGAGCAGTGAAAGCCAAGCATGACCGTGAACACCAGCACGAGCACTGCCATGAGCATGGTCAAGCTGCTCTGGTTCAGACGGAAGAAGTAGCGCTGGTAGAGCCGCTCCAACTTTTCCGACTGGAACTTTTTGGATTTGAAAACGTGCATGACGCTGAGGCAGCACGCCGCGAGGGAAACGTTAACCTCAGGCATGACCTCTTCCTCGTCGGTCCTCGCCTTGCCTCTCCGATCTTCCAGACCCAGTTCCACAGATTTGGGCCTCACCTCGTCCTCTGGACGTTTGATAGAAGTGTTGCCTCGGTTCTCCTCGCCATGGTCCTGCCAAGCCGACCGGGACCTGAAGCTCACCCTGCTGACGGTCGATGAGGCCCGCCCGGGTGGCCGGTGGTCCAGATCATCCTCCTCCCTCCACCGGCTGTTGGTCCGGGTGAGCTTCTTGCGCGGAGATCTGGCTGAGTATGGGCACCCGTTGGCCACAGAGTCAGACTCTCCCCAAGCTGATCTGTGCTCGGTCCCTCCCCTCAACCCGGGCGCACCGACTCCGGGTGGGCTGACACTGTTTGATCTGGACATTGTGGGGAGAAGGAGGCAGCAACGCAGCACAATCAATACACAAAGGAAACGTTTGGTTCCACTGAAAAGCAAAGTCAGAAGACTATTTAGTCTCAAACTTTAAATATCTGTCACATGCTGATCTTTTATCCTGGTCCAAAATCCAAGGCGCAAAAACTATTAAACTTCACTTTTGGAAGCAAATATAAAATAAATAAATAAAAAGTGGCAGTTCTGGGGATTCTAATGAAATCAGTTGAATCTGAAGTCACGGGAGATTCTGTTCCACCACAAGAGGGAGGAGCTGGAATCCAGGTGGATTTGGTTCGACATCACTGGGCCCAATTAACGTTCATCCATGGAGATGTTGCATGGCAGCGCGCAGTGTAGATGGAATTAATGCATTACACAAGTCAGATGTTCCCCGGAGATCACGGCGCAGCAGCACCATCAATTAACGTGAATCCGTTAGATCTGCGGAAGTCTTTTCCTGTGGTCCGGTGTTCGGTTCGTTTACAGACAAATCAGATGCGCGTCGAAATAAACAACTGATTCCCATGTTTGCTGCTCCAGTTTGGTCCAGTCAGGTCTCGATGCACCTGTCCTTCGCTCACATCTCAGTGTGGCAGTGGAAGCCACGCGTTTGGCCAGAAGGCATCATCACGACCCTCTCACGCTGATTGTGTGCAGAGAGAAGAACTGTGCCGCTCCTCCTCCTCCTCGTCCTCTGGCAGCCACAAATACGGTCTGTCGGTCAGTGGCGCGGCATGTGACACCGCACGGGCAATTCATCGTCAACCTGAACACGGAATCAATGAGCAGCAGCTGTCCGTCACATCCGCGGAGCCACTTTGGGTTTGATTTGCAGCCTGACTCTGCGCACCGTCAATCCGCAGCCGGAGACCAGCAGAATTCCATGATGGGTCTCAGCTGGTGGCAGAGTGCGCTCCCGCAGCCTCGGGCAGATCGCTCGGTGTCCGTTTGGAGCGTCTTTTCACAACATATTAACCGCTGATTGCTGCTTTAATGGTCATTCAACCAAGTGTGCTTCCTGCATCCCGCCTCTCCGCCGCACTGCCATTGGAAAACAGGAGCGGGTGAGTCACTCTCTCACGCGCTTTCATTGGATCAGAGGCCAGTCGATCGAGCTTGGGGGCCGCGCGACCCCCGGACGTTTTCGATGAATGGGCGGGTCTGTGTCCACAGCTGGAAACCCACGCGTGGACTGGACCTGATCACTCCCACCACATTTCTCTTTGCTTACTTTCCGACTGCAGCTTTATATCCAACAGCATCTCTTATATAAACCCTTCAGTGTCAGTGTCGCAGCTTCATGCAGCTTCCAGCTGATTCTTTATTCAAACTGCTCTAATCTTTCTTTCTATCAGGCTTAATGTGAAACATTTCTGTCTTATAATTTTGGAAATAAACAAATTTTTTCTCTTATGTATCAAAAACAAAACAGATTGTATGAAATCTGAAGTATTTTCTGTTTATATAAAGGAACATTTGTGTATTCTGTCTGAGTTCTGCACCTTTATTCCTGCTGTCCTGTCAGGCAGTCTGTCACTTCTGTTTCCATATGAAGAAATGAAACATCCATCTGGTTTAAATCCACACTGTGTGTTAATGAAGGTAAACTTAAAGCATGTGACAGTGAGGCTCATGCCTTCACTGTGACCGGCTCACCTCCAGCTGAATTCCTTTTGCCCTTTTTGGAATTTATGGAGTGAAACACTGTTTTCAGAGAGAACAGCAGCTTCTATTCAGCATCAAATAAAAGAAGAGTGGTGCTCAGATAGAAATCAGATGCAAATGATGTTGATGTGCAACTCATTTTCTCTGCTTGTCTTATGACTGCTTGTGTGCTTGTCCTCTCTTCACTTTGTTATACATAACAGTTTATTGGTGGATGATAAAGAAAACAACAAATTTGGATCATTATTTCTTAGTTTTTGTCCATAACAGAAATAATCAGAGTGCTTTCAGGATTTAGGAACCAGGCTGCAAGATGTAACCAGGAGAAAAATAACAGTCCTTTTACAAAAGACTGGACTTTCATCAGACTAGCATGATCATGTTAGTTCACATTCTTCAAAATGTTTTACAGGTCTGTAAGAAAGTGAAACATACACATAAAACTATGGAAAATAGTAATTTTCTAATCTTTTTTCACAGTGTTATTGTGGTACATTTTGCTGATAAAAGTAACAAATGAAAGAACAGCTGGTTTATTACTTGTGTTGTAAGATTCTTGTACAAGATGTGCTCATTTTAATAGAAAAACAACAATCTAGAGGATTTTTTTTACTCTGACAGTCTGATTCATCTCAAGAATTTTTAATGAAAACACACGAACACTCTTCACGTCTTGTAGGCTGTGCAGGGAAGTGAAGATCACTGAACTTATTCCTATAACGAAGGACGTCCAGACTGATAGGATGTTAAGACGTGTACATCATTCCACATTGATTGAACCCACACTGGCTGCATCAGCTCCTCTGTAAGTTTGACAGGCATCATTTATCTTCACACAGAACACAAACAAACATCTCAATCTATTTTACTTAAATAAATTCATCTAAAAGTTTCAGATGCAGATGTTTTGTGTCTTTTTTAGGAAGTATGAATCAGTCCTTTAATTTTATACTATTAGTTCTAGTTATTTTACTTCTATCCACTAGAGGTCCCTGTAGTCTCTTTGCTTTATTTCCAGTTTGTTTCCTTCTCTGTTAACACACCTGCTGACACACCTGTGCACCCTGTTGAGCTCCATCATTCAGCCTTTCTGTGTTTAATATATTTGTTTTTGCACATTTACATGTTTTCTTCTGTCTGTATTTTCAGTTGCCATCAAAGAGCTGAAATCCTAAATCTTGTTTCAGTTATTCCTTCTGATTTAAACGGAACAGGTTTTTCATACAAAATGAAAAACTAAGCTTTAAAATCTGTTTATTGTTTTTTTTATGGCATCCATTTTAATTGAAACAGGGATTTTTTTTGTCATAAGACCGTCAGTCAGGTTTGTTCATCTGCTGTAGCTGCTTGTTCTGGCTCATAGCAAACAGCCACAGCTGCCCTGAGGCAGGCTGACAGAAGCAAGGCTGCATTGCACAGGCATTGGACCACCAAGCAGGTTAGTCAGGTGACACGTCTTGACAAGGGAAACAAAGGTAAAGCCATTTTTTCTCAGATGGAGCAGGGAATGAAACCAGGACTCTCTGATTACCAGGTGATCTGCTCAACCTCCTGCAACGTTCATCACCAGCTGGAGTCATTATGGAAGAAAATATTCAAAAACATTTAAAATGTACTAAAAACTCCCAGATATAAACTCAAAATGTTAACCCATTAAATGCCAGTTCGATACACATGCACCCATGAGATCAAAGATTTTTGGATTATCATGTACAGGAAATCTTATTTAATGTTTGGTAGTTTTGAGAGCAGAGCTGAACATGTTTAAGAGATTTACGCAAGAAAGGAAATTATATTAATCTTTTACAGCAGTTTTTGTAAAGTTGACATTTTGTCATCTGTGGCTTAAGAAGGTAAAATATTTTGACCATTAATACATGTTTTAAAAATGTAAAAATAAACATGAAAACTTATCAAAAGGAACACTTTCTACAAATTTGTGTCAGTTGTACTAAAATGATAAATAATATTGATCTTTAAAGGGTCAGAAATGTCCCTCTGATGGTTCAAATTGATATAAAGTACAAATTTGTACCATTTCAACTGCACCTGCAACCCTGGTCACGGCTGGTTAATCTCAATTTTATTAAGTTTCATCCATCATTTTCAATATTATGGTTTACATGTTGGTTTTAGACTTTAAAATGTGGCATAATTTTACTGTTTTAGTGGAAGAACTTCATAAGGTACAAAAATGGACCTGGACTACAGGATACAGGGTACACCCCCAGCGACAAGAATTTGTACCGTTCTTGAACCCTCAGAGGAACATTTCTGACCTTTTAAAGACCAATTTTGTAATTTTAAGGGAACATTTTAAAACAATTTACCTATAGGTACAAAAATGTTCTTGTCTTGTACCTCTATTTCTGAGAGTGTGTATCAGGGTTGTTTAATCATTAATAACATCAAATAGCAACAATAATTTAGATTTTATGTCCTGACTTTGTGTAGTTCATACATGAACAAATGATGTTTGGTTTGGTGGAAAGAAATCATGTCTATTCTTTAACACGTCTGGTCAAGAGCTGAGATATAATCTGAATCGTGCTGTAATCCTGAATGACAGATTATCAGGACCTGCTACAGGAAACTCAAAGTAATGTTCACTCATACGGGATGTCGAAGGGACTCACCGGTTTCAAACCACACCTACAGAAACAAGAACAATCTTCTCCCAGGTAATAAAGCACACCTGAGTTTACAAAAAAATAAAGAGCAGATATGCGTCCCATAGTTTAGATTTATTGTAAATATATAGTGATCGTAACCTTTTACAAAGTCTGCTGCCTCCTTGCAGAACATTTGTATCAAAACATTATTTAACAGACCAGTTTTAGAGAAAATAACATGCTTTAAAAAACAAAACAAAATGATTAGGTTGAACACATATCATCATTCCAGGCTGTATATCTTCTCTCTCATGCAGTGAGCTGTGCAAGATGTTCCAATTAAGATCCCATATCATGCTCAACCCTTCAGGGACAAAGAAACTGAAGCAAAAGGTCTCGACTGGACAAACAGCTGATTAAAACACAAAGGTGTGAGACTGGTGGGAAACTGAGTTCACACCTTAAAACCAGCTCCAACAACATTAAAGTAGAACTTTATGTTGTAGGTTTGAAAACAATTTTTCTGATTGTGTAAAAAGTTCCCAATCACATAGGAGACATTAAGGAATCGATCAGATTCACTTCCTGTTTGGGGAAACAGATTCATTCTGACCAGAAGGTCCGGCTAACTGCTAGTGGTACCAGTTCAAACGCAGGATTCTGACCTCTTAAAAAATCTTCAGTCTCAAATTTCAAGCAGTTCATATGAACTTTATTTTAGAAACATTTACACAGTCAGAAACTACATGTTATTTACAGAAAGTTCCACGATTATTTGCAGAGGAAAATAGAGGCAGAGCTAGTTTGTCAGAAATTCACAAGTTTTCTGACAAAATACTGATTTAATGTGACTTAAAAAAAATGTTGAAGTTTTGTTTAAAATTAGGCTGATTTAAAGTCCTTTTTAATCTAACCTTATGGTAAATGTCAGAGACCATCCCTGTTTCTCCAAACTGATGTTGTTCAAAGAGCATCTAGATCTACAGCAGGTGGAATAATTATTCATATCCACTTCAAAACATCTGAATTATTTCTTTGTGTTTTAGCAAAAACAGTCTAACAATGACAAATCAATTAATCTCTTCTTATAAAACTGTAATGCCTCTTTATATCGTCAAAATAAAAGCAAATAAAGTTACACATCCAACATATATTTAGGCTACGATTCATTTTCAGATTTTTACAAATCAAAGCTTAATTATTTAAACACTTGCTACAACAGGTTGTGCTCGCTTTTTGGCTAAACGGTCCCATTTCTTCTTTAATTAAAGCAATAAGGTAAAAACTTAAATAACGAGATTTAATCCAGTGTGTTTAGTTTAATAGATGTGTGATTAAACGTTTGCAACATGTGAACAAACAATAAGAAAAATCAAACAATCATCTTTGGGAAAGAGTCAAGCAGAAATAAAAGCATGCAAGCATGGAATGGAAAAGATTTATTGAGCTTAATGAGGAACGTAATCAGATGTTTGAATAAAAAGCACATGGACTCGAGTTAATACTAACCAAAACACTGCAGACGCAAAATCCACAGACAATCAGTGCTTTCACATCGTTTCTATGTTACACTAGTCTAAAGCAAACATGCGTCTAAAACATAAGAGTAGGGGAGGTGAGAAAGTTCAATTACCCTTCACTGTAAGTTCCATTAACAGGTTCAGTTCAGATTTACTCACAGAGCAGCTCAACTGCATCTAAACCAGCTGCTTCTTCAGAGCTGCAAACCCCTCAGACTTAATGCAATTTGTTCATAAATAATAATAATTAAAAAAAAAACACATCAGCTCATCGTGAAACAGCTGTAAACATGTATGCAGCTTCTTAATGAGGTCGTCTGCCAGGGCAGTTTGAAAACTGAAAAGATGAATTTGTTCTTTATTTTTTTGGGATGGTTTGGTTCTTTTTCTTGTTTGAAGTGTTCCGATTGATGCCAGGCTCACTCTATTTTGCTGTAGTCGTCTGTGTGGCCCAGGATCTTCTTCCTCTGTCGTATCATGTGGAAGTAAAGCTGAGGAAAGACTGACGGGAAGAAGAAGGTTAGAAACACACCTGATCCATAAACAAAGATATTTATTTGTAGCAGGTTAAACAAAAATAGGATTTTACTCATTAGAACGTTTATCATTTTATTCATTCTAATAAATCACTCCTGTAACTGTAACTCCAGCTCCGTTAGTGTAAGAGAGAATACAAAGAGAAAACAGGTTTTGCAGGGATTAGATGTAGATTAGATGTAGATTACACATGTATTACAGCACAGAACATTCTCAAAGTCCTGCTGTCTGACCACAGACAGAAAAATCTGCTCTGCCTACATTTTATTATGTTACTGTAACATCAAGAGAGACGGAACGTAACGTTCAGATCTGATGCACAAAGAGGAGAAACGACAGATGCAGAGAAGTTTAACCTCTAAGAACAGAGAACACGTCCAACAAAAAAACCTGTATTAAAGGGTTAATGACGCCATTCAAGATTTTAGCAACTTCACCTCTTTTTATCAAAAAATAACTTTATTTTTTAAAGTATAAGACTTTAAATCAGTCACTACATCACCTAAACTGTTTAACTCATCAGTGATGCAGTCAAGATGACAAAAATATCAAAGTATTTTGCTGAATTAATTTAAATAATGAACCTATTTAATGTTCAAGTGATCTTAAAGTTTTTAGGAGCATCAGAGCTGTTAAAAGGAAAAATCTGAACAGTTTATTAAATTAAAATTTTAAACCTTTAAAGGTACAATATGGAATATTTTATAAAAAGCAATATTTTAACAAAATAACACCTCCACTGGGTGTTTAGAGGGTTGTAGAATAAAAATACAGCATTTCCTTTAAAAATTATAAGAAGAATATTATAAAATATTAATTTTGATGGGCACGACATTGGCATTTTGTTTACATCTAACAGCCGCTGTGCTGTGTTGCGCTATTAAAGTTCCATATACCACCTTTAAGTATGAAAACTTACAGTCAGACTAAAGTATCAAGCAGCTTCTTTAGCATCAACATCGAGGTTAAAATGTGTAGATTTATTTGTAAACTCCACATGACGGTCTCCATCAGATTCTTCCATTTTTAATTTGTTGTAATATTTGTCACTAAAACAGGGACATGAATGTTTTACTCACGAGGAATGTAGGAGATCATGACGAGAATAAGAAAGGTGTAGTAGTCGAAGGAGAAGTTGTACTTGTTGGGGAGGGTGACAGAGTACAGACCCGTCTTCTGCACGAACGGCAGAGCTGCATAGATTGTCAGCAGTTCTCCAGTCACTCCCATCGGATACAGCACAATGAAAAAGGTGTACCTGAAACACGGAAAGAAGCAGGAAACATTCGATCATCCTCTGACTGTAGAAACTGGAAGTGTATCCGACATGTGATTTTATGTGCTACTTTACAATCAGCATTATATTTGTGCCCAGTAGCTTATTTTCCACAAGGATGTACAGATTTCCAGTAATAAAGTCTCAAATATGTAGATTTATGAAATATCACAAAGAAAGTGCATTTACTGGAAGTGACAAAACACAGGAACGTGAGATGTAAACAAAGTTAATGGCAGAACATGTAGAACCAGAACCAGAATCTGTAGTTTCTGAGTGTTTGTTTCATTCTGAAGGAGAAATGGACTCAGGAGACGAGACAATGTGAACAGAACCAGTTCTGATGTTCACAGCTGAATATGTTTGAGCTGAAATCGGTTCCACAAGCTTCAAGTTCTGCTGATCAAACACAATCAGTCTCAGTGTCATCGTTCATGACTCGTCCTCCTGACAGCAGCTCATTTCAAACTCCAGTCCCTTTTTATTGAGAACATTCATGTTTCTCAGATCAGAACTCTGCGTGTTGAGTAAGACATTCAGTAAAGAGGATTTCCCCATGGTTCTTTATCAGACACACTTTAAAGGTGATGTTTACTGAGACATACCAAGACAAAATATTGATGGATTGAATGTGGACTGGTTAAAAAAAAAATCTAAAACTCTGTACCAGAGGCAGAAATACTAGACAAGATTTTATCTTCTAAAAGAAAGAACCCAAAGAACATGAAAGGTCAGAGACTGTATTCAGGTTCAGAGAACATGTCAATCTAAACAAACAGCTTACAGGTTGACAGGTACGTTTAAAATGCTGCATTCATGACATAATACCAGAGAACAGAATAGAAATAAATACTGCAACATAAACTTCATTATGTCCCAATTAATAATTATCAGCATTTGTTGAGAAGTTCATTTGAACATCATAACAAGGCTGAAACACAGCAGCTGCATGTTTTATCTTTCTAATACTGAAGGATTGTTTCATTAACTTAAAGAAAATAAAGGGCAGGTGTGAAATTAAACATGAGACGTCTATTAAAATCTCTTTACACAGAAAATAAACATCAAAACATAAAGAAAATAGCAACTTCCTGCTGTAGCATCTCAAAAATAGCAACCATCTCTTAATCAGTCACTGAATTTTCCACAGACACACCATCAGTCTTTCTGTCTCTCAGGGAGCGATTCAAACTGAAAGACGAATACCAACATAACAGCAGCCTCATTTGCTTCCTAGCAACAAAGAGTGCAGCAAAGGAGATTTAATAACTGTTGCCTTGGCGTTAAAAGCAAAAAAAAAACAAACCTATCTGTTGTAAAAAGAATCCAAGAATTTGTAAGTGATAAATAAATAAATAAATAAAAGTGTTATAAGGATTTTATTCAAACTTTAATCACAATTAAATCTATAAAAAATAAGTCACTAATGTGTGTTATTACAAAAAAACAGAATAATTATGAGCAACTGCATTATTTATAAAAATATTATTTATTATGAAGAAATACTGTATGTGCTTTAAAAAGTTACAATCTGTGGGATTTATAGGAACATTTCATCAAATATTTCAGAATATTTTTCTTCTCACATTTTTCATTTTTAAAGGACCCACTAACACGACTGACCGAAGCCACAAAAGTGAGCAATTATTGTGACGTCCATTTTAGTGCGTGATATCAGCGACCCTGACTCTGTGTGTGTGTCACAATAATTTACAGAAAAACAGAGAAACGAGATGATTTAATTTGATTGGTTTGCTGTTGGCAGGTGTCTTAGAAATGCATCACCAGAAGTTTGGAATTCCTTGATCAGTTGCACTGCAGTGATTGATTCTGCACTGATGCAGAGACATACGCATCACAAACACGTGATGTGTGAAATCAAACACTTCACTAAATAAATCTGGTTTTCAGTTATTTGAGAAAACATTTGCCTCAAACATCTCCACAGTCACGGCTCATGGACAGTCTATCGACTGTCCTCCATCTCTGATGATAAACGTCAACAATCTGGCGTCACTTTCACAGTTACAGGAAATCCCTGGAATTCATCTGTAGTAAAAACTCTACAGATATCACACCATGATCATGTGTAAGGTACAGTGAATTATTCACTCATACAATTATGTTTTTAGATTTAAGACAGCTTCAAAATTGGAGAGCACTTAATAAAATTCCTGATTGATCTGTTTGTGGGAATCGAAGCTACAGACGGATTCTAAAATGATTCAAATCTCTTATCAAGGGCAGAAAAAAAACCACCAGATTCATCTTATTATCTAATTAGCAAAAACACAACCAACATGACCACTAACTCCAACCCTGCTGCTTCCACTGGATTTAAGAGCAGAAAAGCAGACAAGTCCTGATCAGAAGCTGGAGTTTCAGCAGGTCTGGAGCATCCAGGTGTGTGTTAACATACGACCGACGAGGAAATATATCAGTAATTATCTTAAAAAAGCCAATGCTGCCATCGATCTGACAAGGGTTGGAAGTTTGATCATTCAATAATTATCCCAAACACAGCAGCAGATGTGGTTCTATGATGGTCCAAAGTCCAGACCTGAACCTGACCTGATACTGGTGGGACCTTCAGAGACCTGAACAGGAACAGAGTTCAGACCTGAACCTGACTGAGGTGTTTAATTTTACTGGGATTTTACTGTGAAGTCCAACTGTTTTATTATTAGTTTTAAAGTTTTTTTTTATATAATTTCATAATAAAATGTATTTATAAGTTAATAATGACCAAATCTATTTGCAGCTGATGAAATCAGAAAAACAACATGTGAGTCTCCATCTCTTAAGGGAACAAAGGTCCATTACAATCTCTGATTACTACAAACTGCTGGATGAATATCACTATCATGTGATCACTGACTGTTAGCCTTCCGCCAGCGCTAATGCTCGCTATCATGTTAGCGTTATTGAGCAAGATACTGATGCTCCAAAATATTCTCATTGTTGTGTCAGTCAGATCAAATGAACAATAAATTCAGACATTTAGAGAACAAACAACAGGAAGTCCTGTGTGCAGAACCCAGAACAGATGAAAACCTCGTGTCTGATTTTCTTACCTTGCCCATTTGATGAGGTATGGCAGGTGATTGAGCAGACTGAAGGTGTAGAAAGAGTAGCGGATGATCTCTGTAACAGTCCAGGCTGTTACAAACAGCAGCACACTGTCTTCACTCTGTACCTACAGGAAAACATGCAAAGGATGATGGGAAACAGACAGACTTGCATCAGTTTTCATTCTGCAGAAGGTTAATCAAGTTTTTCTTAAAGGACCATGCCGTTTACTTTCAGATGCTTTGAGATCAGATCACACTGCAGGCTCATGTACATCAAGATAAAAACAATGCAAATATGGTGTTAAATGGAAAAACACACTTCGAATCAACAACACACTGTCAGAAAGAAAGATGATGTCAGTACATCATACAACAGACACAAAAAGGAAACAACACATTAGAAGTTACACAAGTACAGATTATTATCTGAAATCCAACAGATTCATTCCTGCAACCCTGTAGCATGACCATGTGTTTTACTTACACACAAACTCCTCTCCAGTCTATAAACAGGGCAAACAGCTGGTCACTTTTATATGAAGGTGACTTCAAATACAAATAAAAACTGTCTGATTCAACATTTTGTACCTCTCTGACGCTGTGAGTGACAGCCCAGGTGAGGAAGACCCGGGACATGACCTGGAATCCGGTCAGGACCACAGAGGATGGTACGATTCCTGTGTCAGTAGATAAAGTAGGAACATCAGACATGTTAAAGAGGTGGTTTGGAAAATGCCCGGAGTCATTTCAGAGTCCTCCACTTCCTCATCTGTGTTTTCAAAAAGTTTAAAACATTTGCTAAACAAATTTTCCCTCAATACAGTCAAGTGTTACGGCAGGTGTTAAAACTTCACTTACATTCAATCAACTCATCAAACGGGAAGATATTCTGACTTCTACAAAGAAACACTTAATCTGAGCTGAAGATCATCAAACCCAATCAAAGGTTGCTGTTGAGAAATGTCAGAATATCTAAAAAACTAAAACTATCTCAAACAAGGAGGGTTCGACAAATTAAGATGCAGCATGTTCAGCGAGGCAGTGGAGGAGCAAACCTCTGTGTTTATAGTCCATCACTACCAGGAGAAGCTCTCTACATCAGTCAGCTGGTTTCAAGACTGTTAAAGAGTTCCTTCTATTAAAAACAGTTTTTCTGAGGTTTCTGTTGAATATTTTAGCTCCACAGGTGTTCTTACCTTCATAGTGGGTGAAAACAGGTCAACAACTTCTCTTTCAGTTTTAATCTGTCAAACTACACAGGTGGTGATAAAACCCGAGTTCTAACAGCCTGTATCTGTTTCATCACAACTCCTTTGTTCGTTAGTATTCATCAGCTCCTTCAGTTGAAACCACGCCTAGCATGCTGCTGGCTAAAAGCTGTTAGCATAATACGTAGCAAACAGGAAAATACTATGTGTGCTGTTGCCATGCGCAGCGTGGCAGAAAACAGCATACCTTGCTCTCATAGGCTAGTTTGTTAGCCAATCAGAGTCCAGCAAATTCGAATAATTAATATTAATGAGTTACTGCCGAAACGAGACGAATTTTGACGCAGATAGATTGAAAGGTCTGTTAATCAGTGTTTCCTGATGTTTTTTAGATATAAAATGTTTCATATTACTGGTTAATACTTAAGAAATAACCACAAAGTCATGAAATCTTTGTGAAATGGCCTCTTTCAGACATAATCACAATGACCCATATGAATGCATCATGTGTATGAATCTCTTGTTTCCTACAAAATCTGCAGTTCATGTACATTCATGGAGGCTCTGGTCCCTACAGGAAGTTGTTACGTCTGCTGCATGAGTAACCTGATGAATCCTTGAGGTGATTTTCACGCTGGGTGCAGAGTTCTTGCTCTCTTCATACGGGTGTGTTGGAACCTTCTTCCTCTCGACTGACGACCATCTTAAGAAAATTATTGTTGTAAGATGCACAAACGGATTTTATGCCCTTCCCTGAGCCAATCAGCATCCAGAATACATAACCATGTGCTGATATGAGCCAATCAGAACCCAGGATACCTAACCATGAGCTTCTCAGCTTTCCGCCAATAGCGTCCCAGGTATGAAATAAACTCTGTAAACCAACTGATGAGGTAAGATTCACTGTCTGTGACACATTTAGATTTGCTCACTACACAGGGTGTTTTCCCAAGAACACTTCAACATGTGGAGGAGGAGGTCGGGATCGAACCTTCTGATTGGAGGATGACTCCCTCCTGAGTCACAGCCACCAAAACATACTGATAAAAATATAAATAAAATATATAACACATACATTTATATTAAAAAATTAAATAAAAATATAAATAAACATTATATATGAGTAAAATCTACTTTACTGGTGGGTTGGAAAGACACTCACCTACAGCACAGTGCAGGATCTGTGGAATTAAAAAAAACATTTTACAAAACAAGTTCACGTTTTATTACTAGAAGTGACGTCAGTTGTTACATTTTTTTGTCAACCATAAAAAATATTTAACTTTTTAATGCAATTAAATTATCGTGTAACTCGTTAAGGAATTTGGAGAAAAGTAGTAAGCAGTTAGATCTGACTGACAGACTGCTGGTTATCAGGTTGGTACTGTGCTGTGACGGGTTGGTTCTGAAACAAACCCAAACATCCCAGTTCACCCCAAAAACAGGTTTGTATTGATACGTTCATTTAATCAGTAAAACTAGATCAACCAAGAGAATTTGACCCAATATGAAAAAGTAACTACCCCCTAAAATTAATAAAGGGTTTGGCCACTCTTGACCTGCAGGACTTTAGATGTTCTGGGTTCTTTTATGGTCTCCTGGATAAGCTGTTGAGGAGCTCCTGGAGTAAATTTGGTTGGTCAGCTGATTCTGGGAAGATTCTCCACTGTTCCATGTTTTCTCCACTAATAAATAATGAGTATCACTGTGAATCTCTGGAGTCCTGAAGCCTGAGAAACTGTCCCTCTTTCAGACTGTGGTTTTGGAGAGAGGCCAGTTGGTTCATGTTGGTTTGGATTTTTTTCTTTTAATAAGTGAAAATCTTATTTAAAAAGTGTTTTATTCTGGTTATCTTTGTCTATTATTGAAACTTGTTTACTAATCTTAAACATTTAAGTGTCAAAAAAAGGAAAAACAGAAGAAATCAGTAGGTGAGAAATACTTTTTACACAGGACACGTCAGACACTTAAAGGTAAAAGAACTTGTTCATGTTTATTAGTTGTTTTTAAATTCTAAAACCAACAGCTGAAGAAGAAACACTGGAGACCGTGTGCTGATTTGTGATATAAAAGCTGTCTGTAACCTTGTACATGACATTAAGCTGAGTCAGCACTGCACTGTGTGTTTGTGCTTATCTCACCTCCAGAATCGCTCCAGTCTGAAAGAACTTCAGAGGTTTCTCAATAGAGTAATACAACCCATGGTAGCTTCCTCTGGCCAGGTAAGCTCGTACCAGACCCACCGCTATCACCAGCCACCTGAGCAGCAGAGGGAAACAACAAACATAAACTCTGCAGCTTCTCATGATGAAGCACTTCACTACAGCTAAGGCATGACGTTGGGAGATTCATGAGAAGTAATATTATCAGTCAACCATAAAGCGTCATTATCAAAAGGCTAACGACCTTAAACACGTTTGCTTTTCATGGTTAAAGTTCATTTGATTTCTGGAGTTTGAATATTTGAGATTAAAAAATATTAGCCATTAAATAAATAGGTTTTTAAATCTAAAAAACATAAACCTGAAATGTGATTTTTTTTAAAAATAGAGCCAAAAACTAAAATTGGATGTAGTAAAACATAATATCATTTTTACTCAAAAACTGCTTCTTTTTGCATCTTATGAAATACAAAAACAATAAATTTTTTATTATAAATTTGTTTTAATTTAACACGAGAAAATATTTTCAAATTGCATTTATGAGCAATAAAGAGGAATTATTAGTTATTAGTAATTAGTTTGTTGCTTTCTTCTGTGTAAAGAGAATGTTTTAGAATTAATTTGACCAAACATTTTTGAAGAAAAAAGCCTCATCAACAATAAAAATATAAAGTTAGATCCTCCTCTGCACAGCGGTCAGCAATCAGCTGTGTTATAGACGATGGCCGAGAACAGCTGGATGTTTCGGCTCGTGTTCATTTTCTTTAAGATCTTTTGTTTGTGACTAAAATAACTATAAATTAATATCAGCAACAGAAGGGCTGAAACTGCAAAAGCATTCTTAGCAGCTTGGAAAGCAACAGCAAATATTTGCAAGGACGTAACTCTAACGTGTGTTGAACACAATGCAGACACTGTGGGGCCTATCAGTACTGAGTGGGGGTGGGGTGGATGTGACCTTACCAGTTGGAACAGTGAGAAAACAACGCCTACCACTCAGTTGTGCAACAGTTTAAAAATCAGACAGATAAAAGTCACACAGATTTTTTTAGTTCATAGTTCAAGATCTTCCGTTGTTGGAAATTATTGAAGCAACATGACTGGTTCACGTTCTAAGAACTGTTTTTAAAATGAATTTCTACAGGTTTTCATTCTCCATTCATTTTATCTGCAGGTCATTATTTTTACTTATACATGTTAAACAAATATGTATTTAAAGCCTTAAAGAAGCTGCAAGTGAACAACTTTTCCCTTTATCATCAATAAATAAGTAATTGTTGACATGTTTGTAAAGTGCATCCATATTCAGAACTCTAATCAAAAATATGTAACAAGGTCTGATTTGGCTGCTGATGAACTTAAGTTTTACAGATCCAGTGCAAAATCATTCTGAACCACCTGAAGTGAATAACAGCTATTGTAATTAAAAGAAGATGGAATCAAAGTTTGAACATGCTTCTTATAGGAAATATCACAATTTTTTGTAGCTCTGTCATAATTTTTAAAAACTATGACAAAAGAAGTCACACAACAATACTTACATTGCTTAAATAGCACATTATCATCTTTCTCGAGTCTGTTTAAAGAAACTTTAACTTATTATCACATTCTGTCTATCACTACCGTGCAAAATATAATGACCAGAAAAAAATTTAAGAGCATGAACACATTAACTGCACACAATAAAACAGTAAAATCCCAGCAGCACAGCAGGTGGTGCGCTCTTTTCATCGTTATCTGTGCAGCTCTTGGAAGTCGAGGTCAAGTTCAATATTCATGCACAAAGCAGCACGTTGATTTGAATCACACCGTGCAGAGTTATATTAGAAGGAGTTTTAGATCACCACGAAACCATCAAATGATTTTCTGAGTCTTTTCTTTCAATGCAAACCGATAATCGCTCCACAGCAGCAGCGTTAGCACGAGGAAACCCGCTTACGAGACGTACCCAGCTGTCATGACAACATTGTAAATAACCAAGTAGGCCGTCGCCAGGGCACCAGGTCCTTTTCTCTTTTTCGGACCCACATCACCGTGAGCCACCTTGCTGGTCCCCGGAGCAGCTGCCGACATGACTCCAACCCTTAAACGTTCTTCGGTCCTGAGCGACGGTGGCTGTCAGCTTCACTGAGCCAGGAAACCAACAAGTGCTAGAACCCGGAAGTGACGTATATAAACAAGAGGAGTCACACAGCTCAACTTCCGTCTTTATGAAAGTCGTTTTATAAAATATGAGCGTAGAAATTGGTAGGATCGGATTTAGTTCCCTTAACAATAGTTTTGTACGACTTACATATTTCTTATAACAGAGGTTTTTGCTATGGAAACTTTTTTTATCTCTTAAATTTGAATGAATTAATGGAATGGTACCATCTTGATCTGTGCTTATCTTTGTTAACTTGCCATTTAGCGGAGGAGAAGTGCGCCCCCTGCAATCACTTCAGAACAAAGCCACAAAAACAAAAGCCCCCTTGAAAACCCCTAAAACTCCGTTCTTCACTCTTATTTTTCTGTCTTTTTTGTAATTCTTAACAATAACATATTTTGTTTTGAAGCATCAAAAAGACCACCACACTTATTCTCGCAGCCTATTTAAATACCTTATTTTTAAAAGAGCAGTTTTACTGTATGAATAAATAATCCACTCTGCCAAAGTGCTGGAATCTTTCACCAAACATGTTCTAATAAAGTTACATTTTTGCTGTGTCAAAATGATGCTGAGTTAGATTTTAGATGGCTGTTATAACAAAATGCAAAAACATCATAATTATACGTCACTGTGTTTGACTTAAAATCAAAAATATGTTCAAGCTATAATGTTAAGAAACATTTTAGCAATATTTAAAGTTAACAGATATTTTTGTTTCATTTTAAAAACAATTAAAACAATGGGCCAGGTACTAAAAAGTACTTTCTTGAGGCTGTTTGAGTAAGTTAATCATTTCATTATAAATTGATTTATTGATGAAAGGAGTGAGTGAATGGGATTCATCACAAAAAAAAAACTTGATGTACTCAGAACCATTAAAACTGCTGGCTGTGTTGAACTACAGGTTCTTATCCATCATTCCTCTGACTGTCCTAATTTATTTAATTATGTCACATGGAGTGTATTAAAACCAAACCTTTAAGGTGGCTCATGTATTTTTACCTGTTTCAGAGTAACCAGCATAGAAATTATAGAACTCAGCTTGAGTTATATGAGTTTAAATATTGTTAAAAAACTATGAGTGAATCAAAATAGAATGTGGCATAACACTGAGGAAATACTTTAGCATACAAAGAAAACTTTGGTCAGACTGTAGCTACATCTAATATTTTGTGAATTTGTTTCTCTGGGCTTAATCATGAATATTTATTTACAAATTAATAGATTAAAAGCGTTTTTTTTTTCACTAGATGCCAGTGTTTTCTGGGTGAAATTGGTGAAGATAAAATATGCTATTCTGATTATCATGTTGTATTATCATATATTATTACTTTATAAACATGATCCGTATTTAATAAAAATGCTTACTGAACTTGGGGGATTGCGCTGAATTAACAATTCAGCCCAATCGGCTGGTTCCTTAGATAGGAAATGTTTTATTATTAATTGGTTGATTTTTCTGTAAAGTGTCTTGAAATTACTTTGTCATGAACTGGTGCTTTATAAATAAATAAACTTGAAACTTGAAACTTGCAACGTGTTATGGACCGTTTCCCTTTAAACCCTACAGTCGACAGGCATTATGGGAAACACCTATGAAGACAGGGGTGCTTTTTTTGGGCACAACACCGGAAGAGCAACTAGTGCAAGTTTAATGGACAAGGAAGAAACGTTTGTTTAACACTAGTCTCGATAACTACAACACTTTGTTTTGACAGACAGTCGAATTAATCTGTAATCGTTAAGATGCCTTTATTTTCTCAGAATCCCTTCGACCAAGATGTTGGTGAGTGAAGCGTTTTATTTTTGGCCTTTTTCTGGGACTCGGAGCAGCTGACGAAGACACAAGCTAATGCTAACTTAGCTTAGTTTAAAGTTACGTTATTTCAGCGCTGACGGTTTTTCTGTTTTGACATAAAGAAGTTCTGAGGACTTGATTTCTGTTGAATAAACTGACTTGACTGCCTGTAAACAACTTTCAGGGAGATTATCGGACATTTATCGGCCGATGTTTGAGGCTTTGTGACCAACTCTGAGTCTGACTTTAACTGAATATTGTGAAAATTGTTCTTCCCGGCCACCGTTGTTTATTTCTCATAAATAAACAAATATAATCAAGAATCCATTAATCAGTGGGTCCAGATGTTTTTAGGTTTTTCCACTATTCGTAAAAAATACCCATCATGCTCAGAGTTGTTGTGTACAAACATTGATTTAAATATGGATTCTTATAAGGGGATTAAAGCTAGTTTAAATGCATTTTTCTTTCTATAAATCAGAATAGTAAAACTTTTTCCCACACACAAATACGTAATATTCCTCAGATGTATATTTGTGTGTTGGAGCAAATATGTTTGGCATTTATTTAGTCAAAACAGCCTCTTTGTAGTCTTTAATTTGGGCTTTAACTGTTTTGATAAATGTAATTTATTTTTGTTAGTAAAGACCGTGTGTTGAGTTCTTCCTCGGTTATTGGTTTGGTTTGTATAGAATGGTTTAATAAGAAAGCTTTTTTGTGTTTGTGGAGGATAAAGTTCTACTTGTGGGATACTTGTTACACATTTGTCAGAAATGATTCATTTTTCCTTCCAACTTTGAGTCATCAGATTTTTGGAACTCGTGTTGATAAACAGGATTTTTTGCGGGTTAGAATTTGCATCATCCATGTTATTGGGCTGTCATGTGACATTTGAATTACAACTAAATTGATAGCTAACTTCTCAAATTCATCATTTAAAGGAGGTGCAACAAGCTGAAAACAGTGTGGTGATAATGTCAACAGTGACATGCAAAATGATCCCCATCAGCTGACTTTATTCAAATTGATCCTCTGAGGATTTTTTATCTGCCACGTCTCGGTACACCTGTAATGTACCTATGCAAATTTTCATGAACACTTTTTTTTTTGACAAACTTAATCTACCTGTGGGACACTCTGTGTCACTGTGTGTGTTGTGTGATCAGACAATGATGCCTTGTTGCCTGAGGAGTCATGAGTGTTTTGTCAAATGTCTCGGGATTTTCTGCCATCGTCTTATGGAGCGGTGGTGCTTCACGGAACTCAGTTTTCTAAAAGATAATAAGCAATAGTCTCAATAGTAAATTATAATCTGTAACTTTTAGGGAGCCAAAATGTTACAGTGAGTGAGCTAATAGAGCCAGTATATCACGAGTTTAAATGCTTTAACATCAAGGTGGGAGTAACTGAAAAACAAGCTTATTTTACCCACTACAGAATTCTAAATTGTGACTTTCTGTGGATTAATTTGACTCGTTCAGATTATTTCTGTAACTTCATCTTCCAGTCTGTCAATCAGCATCAGTTAGCTGTAGAACACAGCAGCTTGGTCTCGTTTGGCATGTCGGTAACAGTTTCCCGCTGCGGCTGGCACAAAGAACAAGCAGCCATGATGCCAGTCAACATGTTTTCACACTTGACCATATGTACTGTTTCCATGTTCACATGTTTTCAGAGAAGGCAACAAATGAAAACAACACAACAGATGACTGGGGTCTCATCATGGACATCTGTGATAAGATTGGAACGACACCCAATGGGTGAGCTGGATTAAGGCCTTTTACTCTGAATAATAAAACACATTAGTCGTCCAAGAAGGCAGTGCAGTGAATCATTTCTGGAGTCTTTTATTTCGTCTCTGATTGTAGTCTAATGTCACATAATGTTAATGTGTGCTTGTACAATGTTTAGTTTAATAACTGCTGTGTCTGAGAATAATCCATGGTTTCTCTTCTGGTCCAGCTCAAAGGACGGCTTGAAATCCATAATGAAGAGAGTCAACCATAAAGTGCCTCATGTGGCCATGCAGGCCCTTAATGTGAGTTTCATACTACATGTTGGATTCTGAAAATATCATAAAACTAAGATGAACTCAAGATTCTTTTATTATACAGGTTAACATTCGGATTCAAGGGTTTAAAGAATTATATAGAAGTAAATTATATAGAAAATACAAAACAATACAGCTGCTATAATAAATCTGAAATCAAAGAAAAGTAGAAATACAAATAAATTTTAGAATACAGAAGAAAACAAATGAACAGAATCTGAAGCAAAAGTTGAAAAATGTTGTCAGGTGCTTTTTAACAGACTCGACACCATCAACCCAACTTAAAAAGCATTTCAGTAATCTAAAGAAGGAAAAATAAAACATGGTTTTGAGGCAGTAGTCTGAGTGACCTGCCAGTGATGCTGATGGTCCTGCCTCTTCCCTGTAATGCAGCTTCTGTTTCTTTTCCTTCAGTTGCTGGGCGCTTGTGTCTCAAACTGTGGCAAAATATTCCACCTGGAAATCTGCTCAAGGGATTTTTCCAGTGAAGTTCGCAACGTGTTGAGCAAAGTATGTAAACATTCCTTTTCTCCTAGTTTGTTCCTTTCCATCAGTCCTCACTCATCCAGGACCTGGTGGTTCTGGGAGGTTTAAAAAGCAACTGGATCAGTTTTTACCTTTCTTGATTCCTTGACACACTTCAACTGACGGAGCAGGTTTTAGAACCAGAAAAAGAAGTCCAGTTGTTTTTTACAGTCTCTTAGGATTAACTGATATGTTGCAAAATACCCTGTAAAAACTCATTATTTTTATATTCTACATGACAATCCACGTGTCTGTGCAGATACTGGGAAGTGGTTTAGTTTCTGTTTGGAAGAATCGATGTAAACATTAGTTCTATGTTCCATTTAGGCTCATCCTAAGGTCTGTGAAAAGCTCAAGGCAATGATGGTGGAGTGGGCAGAAGATTTCCAGAAGGATCCGCAGCTCAGCCTGATTGGTGCAACCATAAAGTCTCTGAAAGAGGACGGGATCAGCTTCCCCACCGCATCCTCACAGGTGTGTTGGCATCGTAATGTGATCTGCAAACCTCTGTACACTCAGATCAGACAGTTTATATTCTCATGTAGTTTATATTCTGTAGTTTATCTTTTAACACTCAGATTTTTTTTTATATCCCAGTTATCAGCTCAGGTTCCTTCTCAGACTTTCACAGTCACAGAAACACACCAGGTGGGAAATGCACTTTGTAAACCCATCGAAGTCTGAAAAGATGCTAAATAATCCCAGATAAGCCAGTGTGTGCTGTACATGTAGAAGAAGGGACCAGGGATGGGAGGACGACTTGAAGAAGGGACCAGGGATGGGAGGACGACCTGAAGAGGGGACCAGGGATGGGAGGACAACTTGAAGAGGGGACCAGGGATGGGAGGACGACNTTGAAGAAGGGACCAGGGATGGGAGGACGACCTGAAGAGGGGACCAGGGATGGGAGGACAACTTGAAGAGGGGACCAGGGATGGGAGGACGACCTGAAGAGGGGACCAGGGATGGGAGGACGGCCTGAAGAGGGGACCGGTGATGGGAGGACGGCCTGAAGAGGGGACCAGGGATGGGAGGACGGCCTGAAGAGGGGACCAGGGATGGGAGGACGGCCTGAAGAGGGGACCGGTGATGGGAGGACGGCCTGAAGAGGGGACCAGGGATGGGAGGACGGCCTGAAGAGGGGACCGGTGATGGGAGGACGGCCTGAAGAGGGGACCGGTGATGGGAGGACGACTTGAAGAGGGGACCGGTGATGGGAGGACGGCCTGAAGAGGGGACCAGGGATGGGAGGACGGCCTGAAGAGGGGACCAGGGATGGGAGGACGGCCTGAAGAGGGGACCAGGGATTAGAGGAACATGTCTGTCATGAAACAGCAGTATTTTTTGTTTTATGCTGCTCTGCAATCTGCACCATAAATACATGTTACATTTTTAATTGGAGCAAAAATCCTAATACCAGATACAGAAAAGTACTATAAAGCTGTGTCCTCATGCTCATGAAGTTATATCTGATATAGTCATGACACTGTTTCCAGTCCGTCTCACAGTCCGGTGTCTCTCCTACAGCCACAAAGCAGGATGCAGGTTTTCCATCGTCAGCTGTTTGTCATTAAAGTGAAATGTCTAACAGAACTTCATGGAATAAACACCTGCTTTTAGTGAAGACAGTTTAAGACTAGAAACCTTTTTAGCAAAAGGTTTTAGGATTTTTGAAAAGTTCAGGAAAAAGCCAGTTTCCACATGTTTTCTGTAAATTTACTGAAAAAGTGCACGTCTTTCAGGTCACTGTGTGTGCTCGTCACTCTCCTGAGGTTTAAAGTGTTTTTTATTCTGGGTTCTTGGATTTCATGTTTTGTGACTTTACATGTGTCACAAGTTGGAAAAGGGGCAGCTGTGACACATCTGAGCCATATTTTTTATAATATTTGTGTCTGATTGAGACTCTCAGTGTGAATGATTTATCTGGTTTTTAGTGCCAGATGTAAACGTGGAAGTTAAAGAACAAACGGTTTTGGGGACTTCAGTCTTTGAAGACTGAGAGACCTCTCAGGTCCTGTGAGACTTCTTGCTGCTGGCTGGACTCCGTTCATCTTGTCTGTGGTGGTGCGTTTCAAGCCAGAATAACGTGAATCACTAAGAGCAGGTGACACATGATGCTGCAGGTATGACATTTAATGTGTATCAGCTCATGTGCAGCAATCAGCAGGCTGTGGGACTCAAACTGTGGCAGTATTTACCTTTTACTTAGCAGCTATTCACAACCCAAATGTCAACAGCATGCAGGCATTTCTTTTCTTTTTGGACTCAACTGTTCTATATTTAGCCACATAAAAATAGCTTCAGGATATTTGTACACAGTGAACTGGTTAAAGTCCAGAAGAGGACCCGAGTGCTCGTCACCAAGTGCCTGAGAGAAAAGGCTGAGTTCTCAGTGAAGGACAGCTGTAGATCTTTGATTTGATTTTTACTGTCATGCTCTTTGATCCACTTATAATACAAACATAAACGGCAGCATGTGGTTCCCAGTTTGAACTGTAGGTGGCAGGAAATCAATTTTTATTTGTCTTTATGCTCCAATCTTCCATCTTTATTTGCTCCCATACACACACACACACAAGCACACACACACACACACACACACACACACACACACACACGCACACACACAGAACATTGACTTTATGTTTGTATATTGATCACAGGGGTCCAACACAAAGGTCAACACACCGGCTGCATGCAAACCCTCAGATGATGACGACCTGGCTAAAGGTTTTTCTTTTTTTATTTGTAATAAAATATATTAATATTTTCTTAACAAGGAGAAAATGTCACTTTTGACACTTTTATAATATTGTAATGTTTGTTGCCTTCAGATGATGTCGATGTTGTTTACCTGTTATTTTATGGTTTGTTTACCTCTCTCCTCTCAGCCATCGAGCTGTCCTTACAGGAACAGAAGCAACAAGCAGAAACACGACCTCTGACCCTGACCACGGAGCCGTCAAATCTTTCTAACGGTGGGGGAACGCAGGAGGCCCGGAAGGTGCGAGCGCTGTATGACTTTGAAGCAGCTGAAGACAATGAACTCACCTTCAAAGCTGGAGAACTTATTCTTGTTTTGGATGACAGGTAATGTTTCATCCATTCACGATTTATCAGTCAGAAACATTTGGCAGGTTTCCAGTTGGGTTCATCATCTGTGAGATGTGTGTGTGATGGTAGGAATAAACCAAGAGAGACACTTCTTCTGTCCTAAAATTATTATTCATCCTCTAAATAAAATGTCTGACTGTTAAGCAAGTATATTTAATGGTAACAGTCTGGTCAGGAGCACAATGAGTAACGATAATGCTTAATGAATACTGCTGCTGATGTTTATTATGATTCATAAAGTCTTTTTGTCAAAGACATACTGGTTTTTATTTTAACCAGTGAGCAGCAACAACTTGATTTTCTACATATAAAGACACTCAGTTTCCCAGTTATGTCAATAACATGTTTTTATTGAACATTTCAGATTCATTCATTTTAAAACTGAAAAGAATTTTTAGTTCTTCTGAATGAACCAGGTGCAGGAACGTGCAACTCAGACCTTTAGTCTGGTGTCAGTTCAAATAACCAGAGCAAGCTTCTGCTGTAACAGTTAGTCTGACATCTGGAACACATCTGGAGCATGGCCTTGTATTTGTAAGGCTCATGTTGTGCACATGCCTTTAATTATTTTCTGTTTATAATTGTTGCTCGGTTTCTGTTCTGCAGGTCGTTTCTGACATGCTTTTATTTTGGTCTGCTGACGAGTCGAGGCTCTTGCGTTGAATTAGTTTTCTGTTTTTGTTTGCAGTGATCCAAACTGGTGGAAAGGAGAGAACCACAGAGGAGTCGGACTGTTTCCCTCTAACTTTGTCACAACCAGTCTGAATGCTGATCCAGAACCAGGTTGGTCAGGCTCACCTGAAGATCTCGCTGCATCTCAACACATCCCCACACTCATTTTGTTTCTTTTCATAACACGAGTCCTGCTAGTAGATTTAAGCTGCAGCAGGTTTGTTTCATGGCTGTTGTCCTCCACAGTGGTTTATGTTGAGAAGGCGCCCACCCCTGAGGAGACAAGCCTGGAAAACAAAGCTGAACCTGAACCTGTTTATATTGACGAGGTGCCACATTTTGTCATTTTTTATTATTTACAAACTCAAATCACCTGTCAGTCAAATCACTTACACAGATGTTCTACGTTCTGGTTGCAGTCGAAGATGGACAGAACGCTGGCGCTGCTGCAGAATGCAGATCCTGCAGATCCAACTCCAGACTCTGTAGACCTAATCCATTTGGAAGGTATAAATCTCATGACAGAGAATTACAGCTGCAGTCAGTCTGAGTCAGGTTTTTTATTCTCTCTGTGTGAATATCTGAACAGATGCATGCCAACAGATGAACCCGCTGATTGATGAGAAGCTACAGGAAATCGACAGGTAGACTTAAAGATCTGACGTGTGAACATCTACATGCTGAAGGATGTTGATGGAGTAACAGTCTGTCTGTGTTGCAGGCATCACTCAGAGTTGTCAGAATTGAATTTAAAAGTGTTGGAGGCTGTGGAGCTCTACAACAAGCTCATGAATGAAGCTCCTTTCTACTCGACCTACTCCAAGATGCAGACGCAGTACGGCCCAGCCGGTTCTTCTGTTGCCATGCAGGTCAGAAAGACGCTCTACAGACAAGCTGCCCCAAACCAAAAGCTTACACTTGAATCTGTTTCAAACGTTACATTTTAGATCTTCCTGTCAGAAAGACATTTAATAATAAACTTGTATGATTCATCATCAGACCAGAAGCTACTTACAGATGTCAAATGAAAGGAGGAAAGAGTCTAAAACAGACAGGTGTGAGCCATCAGAGCCATCTCAAAACAAGGCGGAGCTTTTCAGGAATGTTCCATGTGACACATTTAAATTGAAATGAGAAGTGGTTTGATAGAATATATTGGGGTCCAGCAGTTTAGCCCTCTGGTTGCTCACACACACACACACACACACACACACACACACACACACACACACACACACACACACATGTTTGTTTTGGTATCCTTATGGGGACTGTCCATTGACTTCCATTGATATTAGTAACTAGATTTATACCTAACCCAAACCCTTTTCCTAACCTTAACCATTACTGATCTATAACTAACCCTAAGACTAACTAAAACTCTATTCACACCATACCTATAAACCTAACCCCTAACCCTAAAAAGGGGAGTCCCCCTCATGGGGACCAGGCTTCGGTCCCCACAAGAACCCCTGGACCCCAGAAAGATAGTAAAAGTCAGGAAACGGGTCCTCAGGAGGTCAGAAATACAAACCCACACACACACACACACACACACACACACACACACTAACACAGAACATGACTGCAGACCTGTTTGCTCCATTTCTTTCTGTCTTCATTCAGCAGCTTCTAAAACTCAGTACATTTAGTTATTTATGATGTAATGGAGACAAAAAGGACAAACATTGTCAAAATCTGAGTGTGACTTGGTCACTGTTGCACATTATTCTATTTATTTCTCATACTGGTTCTACTGAGTTTTATATTTTTGTTTTATTTGGTCAGTAAAAACAGGATTTGTAGTGTCCAGATATCTGCTCATGCAGCATGTCTTTTTGTCCTCTGAGAAGCTGCGTTTTCATCGCAGCGACAGTTTTCCATGAGTGATTGATGTCACTGTGGCTCCCTGCAGAACTAGAAGTCTGTCAGTGTCACTGGTCAGATCTGCACTGGACAACCTGTCAGCACATTGTGTGACTTTATGTTTTTATGTAGCAAGACTCTTTAAATCACCAGTATTATTAAAATGTACAGTCATAAAATCCTAATTCAAACATTTTGTAGTTCCAGCAGCAGCTGCTGCTTTGGTGTGTTAAATATAACATCACAGCTGTTTTTAATTCTAAGGATGTATCTGAGTCTTATAGCAGGTGTTTCCTGTAGATCTTATTTTAACCCCGTGTTACTGGATACAACCGGGACCAGAAATCACACTTAAAAAAAAAAGAAAAGAACATGTCTGAGACGGTAGAACAGAAATGTGTTTTTTTTTTTACCTTAGACATTTTTCTATTTAGATCAGTCTTTTAGGACTTTTCTGGAAAGCCTTGTTTTCTTATTTTTATTTAGTTTTACTGGTCAGGTTTAACAGATTGGTGAAGTTTGATAAATGTAATATTTAAAACAGTTTTAAAAGCAAAAAAAAAAAAAAACTAAAAAAGAAACTTTGCATTATGATTTAAAACATGTACAAAAAAAATTATTTAAATTGGGAAAGATATGATGCAGCAAACAGGTAAATATTGGATCCAGGTATAGGTGACAGGTCTGGTTGGACACTGTAGTGGTCTGTAGCAGAGTTCATGTACCCGTTGCCATGACAGCGGCGCTGTAGCTGTCTGTCCGTCCACAGTGTGGTGGAGAGGATGTTCTGGATGATCCATCATAACGACAGTTTGTTCAGAATCTTTTTCTCTTCCAACATGTTGAGTGAGTCCAGTTTTTTTTTTTATCTTTCGGAAGTACGCATGGATTCAACAAAAATTTAACCAATAACTGAATAATGTGGGATAAATATTGGCCTTGTATTTTCAGTAGAATAACTTAAGCTTCGTTTATAACATTCCCATATTGGCAAATATGAAACAAAATTAACTTATTTTCTATGTATTTGGCTTATGTTTTTTTATCAAGTGTTTTGGCAGCAAAAAAAAAAAAAACAAACCAAAAAACAAAAACAACCATAGATGCCACAATAATGAAACAGCTGGATGAATGTCAGATACGATCGTTTATTGTATGGCACATCAGATAACATAAGGGAACAATATGTTCGGTTAAAACTTTAAAATTAGCAAATTATGAATCAGAAAATATTTAGAAAAATAACCAGAATAAATTAGAAAGATAGGCTAATAATCAACAGATTTAGGCTATTCAGCAAGGCTTTAGGAACTTGACTATCAACATAAAGCAGATAGCAGCGGCATACAGCCGATCGGTAAACGGTCAGCAAAAACAAGCAAAAAAAAAAAAAAAAAGACTATTGAAATAAATTAGGGCTAAACTAAATTGTGAATATTTATTTCAACATAAAGAATACTTATTCTACTAAAATTAGTTAGGTGAATGATCACAAACTGATTAAAATAAATAGCGCTGAAACATGCAGACATTCAGTCACCAACTCCTCACATTCAACACAAACATTGAAAACGCTCTTCGTACACTGACCACAGACTGCACGCCGGCACTTCATGCAGACTTTGGTGGTTTTATTTTTTGCGCAGCTGCGTTTGATGCCACAGTTTACTCTTTTCATCGGGTGAAAACGATGGATCACTGACCTTGTCTCCATCAGTTTCTGAGGAGCTAATCATTTCTCCTCCATCTGAGTCTTCTTCGTTCATTTGCTGAAGCAAAGCCAAAGCTTCTTCATCATTCATAAGTCTGCTTCTCTTCATTTTTTTAGACCGATCAGTCAACTATATGACAATCTGAGATGGTGGCTGAGATTAGCTACCTGTAGCCAGTAGAGCAGATGTTTAGCGTTCCTTGAAATCTATTCTTTTGTTTGCTTGCTTGATAGTAAATTTGAACAGTATAGAAGGGACACTCTAGCTCAGGGGTGTCAAGCTCCAGGCCTCGAGGGCCACTATCCTGCATGTTTTAGATGTTTCCCTGCTTCAACACACCTGATTCTAATCCTCTGCATTTCAACAAGTGCTGCAGTAACCTGTTAACGACTTGTTCATTTGAATCAGGTGTGTTGAAACAGGGAAACATCTAAAACATGCAGGATAGTGGCCCTCGAGGCCTGACTTTGGGCACCCCTGCTCTAGCTCGAGCTGTCACTTTTAGCGGCAGAACGCGGTTGCCTAGCAACGCTCGCGCTGCAGCGCTGTTGCAAGTCTCAGCGTTACATTGATTTCTATGGGGTAAAAATGACCCCTTTCGGCGGTTCTAGGTAAAAATGATCACAGTCTTTTTATTTTTTATCAAAAACATTCCAAAATTCTCAAAAATGCCAAAATAGTCATTTTATAAAAAGTCATAAAGTTTTAGACAGATAGGGTTAAATTTGAGAAAGTTACATGAAGTTGAAAATGCAGAGGGGGTAAAAATGACCCCTTGGCGGTTCTTGTGTTAAAGGAGCTTCTGTTTAGCTTCTGTGGGGTGTCTCCAGTTCAGTCCATCTTAGTTCTGATGTCTGGTCCTACTGAGTTACTCCTTCTGGAGTCAGCCAGCATCCCTCTGGACCTACAGATGTTCAGCTGTAGGACTTTCTGTCCTGTTGTGTCTCTAGAAATAGAAAAAGCTGCTGACTCATGTGAACGAGTTTACATTAGGTGATTCTGTCTGACAGCAAACTTTTTTATTATTATACAACAGAAAATATCTTTTAAGCCTGTTTTTGAATGAAATAATTTGTGGTGATGCTTTGAATATTTTTTTTCTAATTTAATAAAAGTGTTAGATCTTTGTGTTTCTTTAATACTAACAGAACCTTCTTGTTCTTCTGGTTTTCTCAGGGTTACCTTGGACCAGCCGGTGCTCCCTACATGCCTGCAGGGATGCCTCAGGGTCCTTCTGCACAGCCTTACTCTTTACCCAGTGACCAGCCTGGACCACTGCACTCGCTGCCCCCGACCGTCTCAGCTCCACCCAACAGCCAACAGCCTCCCTACATGAGGTAAGACACATGCCACGCCACTGTAAACTACACCTGAAGGTTCTGTTATTGGTGTGCTCATGTCAGCTGACTCTCAGAAAGTTTAACAACAACTATGAGCTTGTAATCATTTCTTCAGCTGTGAGACATTCTTACATGAAAACTTTAAAAGAAGAATTCTGTCAAATCTTCTCCACAGCGGTGGGATGAACTCTCAGTACATGAACCAAACTGCTGGAGCTCCTTACCCTCCCCAGGCGGGCGTGGCCATGGATATGTCAGCTTACCACAACTCTAACATGGCCCCTGTGTCTTATCCTGTTGTTGGCCCCCCTCACCAGGCTCCTCCCCAGCAGCAGCCAGCATATTATCAGCAACCTCTGCTGTAAACATGTGACTGACAGCAGGTGTCAGGATTCATACGACAGACCGTTCCATCTCTGATCGTTCTGAAGGTTCTACTTGTGTGTTTGTTTGCTTTAAGTCCTTGGGTCTTATTGTTCCTGTTGAGTTCGGCTGACACTCCCACAGAGCTCTCATACAGGTCTGCAGGTGTGGGGACTCGGCTCCAGATCTGAGACTGAACTAAGTTTCACAATTATTCCTCTGTCCTTTAATGGTTTTCACAGTCCAACACAAAGGAACAGTGTCCTCCGAGTGCAGGACCACGAACAGTCACTTTGCTAATTAATGCTACTCACAAACTATTCCAGATTTTACTAGAATTTCCAAAACACACCATATTTAGATGAAAGCAGTAAGAAAACACATCAATAGATCATTTAACTTTATCCTTGTGTCCTCCTTTATACTGACCATGAAGAGAAATCACTCAAAACCTTTAAATCAGTCCAATTTTCCTTTGTGCAACTTTGCAGCAGAAACATTTTGGCTGCCCTAAATAAAATAAAGGTATGATCACGTGCACGAGGCAGAACACAAAAGATACTCCTCACACCTCAGCATGTAAAGTGGAAACACAAGCTTTCACAAGATCCTTTATGTTGCTAATGCTAAGTGTGATAGTCTGAGCTGATCTACTTTCCACCCTGAAGTGTGAGATGGATTCCTGTGAAGTCGAATAAAATGTACAGACAGCCTGCGAGGCGACAGTGAGGGTAAATAAAAAGAAAACACCAGCTGTACGTGGGCAGGAAACCTGGGATGCCCCCAAAAGGCTGAACATGCATGAAGAAACAAGGCTGGATGACACCTGGATGAAAGTTTCAAGTTGATATTATATTAACAAACTGTTCCTTATTTTTGCTCTTTGGGTTTTACTTCAGTTTCCATCTGGTTTTAAATTGATGTGAAGGTTGGTACAGTTTGTTCTGTCTCTGAGGAGCCATGCCTTCAGCTCACCAGCATCATCACACCAGCTGCTTATCGTCTGGCACCAAACACATTCAGATGGTTTTTACAGGTAGAACATGTATGTTGACACTCTCTGCTTTTCATTCTGCGGTTGCATCTGAGACGTGTGTGTGTGTGTGTGTGTATTTGGCATATATGTGTGTGTTTGGAGTCTTATCCTTCAGAGGTTCTTCATTCTTGTAACATTTTCTAAGGATCATCATATTTTGGAGAACTTGTTGGATAACCTGGAGTTCTGCATCTGCTCTGTACATCTTCATCTTTATTAGTGGGGTCACTTTCATTCAGTGGGATTCTTAAGAGTTCATGTTTATATATAAATCCAAGATGTTTAATTTCCAGTGAATGAAAAGAAGACTACGTCTGTGCTTTAATTTATAAATATATATATAGAGATGTTATACATGTGTAATTTTACAAGGTTAAATAATGAGGAATTATGTTTATTTCGGCTTTTTCTTTGACGTTGTCCCGGCTTCTTTACAAACGCGTGGCGGTTCCACACAGTTGAAACAGGTTTCTGACCTGCTGTTTATCCTCTTCAGTTAAAATGAAGGTTTCTTTCAGTCTGCTCTCGTGTCTCAGTGGTCTTGTAATTTTAGACAGAAATGTTTGGATTTTGTTTTAGCACACTCATGTGAAAGTGGGCGTGTGTTAGATGTAAAATACCTGTATGTATTTTTGATGTTGGGACCACACCTTAGCTTTGGAAACATGTATGTACCACTGAATGCCTTTTTTCTGTAGAGATCAAAAAATGACATTGAAAATCTTTTGCAAGTAATTTCTGTCACAGAGTTCTTTAGATATGTATAATTCTGTACATTTGAAATATTCCAGAAAAGGTTTCTTTATCCGGGATTTTAAACCTGCTTTTGTAACAGAGCAAAACTTAAAAATATTCTTTGAAATAAAAGAGCGAATACTGTTATCTGGGTGTTTTCTTTAATGCTATTCATGCTGTTAAGAGAATAAAAGAGTTAATCAGCCCAGTTTGCTCCACAAGTACATCAGCAGCTGTTTAAGATCCATACAAGCCATTAATATGATCCACTCAGATCATCATTTATTCATTAAACTTGGTCTTTTTATAGCTTCTGCTCTTTACTTTTTAGATCGATGCATTCAGTGCCATTTGGTGTTGAGCT
>SSNP01000027.1:4040372-4055983 GCA_006937955.1 Pachypanchax playfairii
GATGAGCAGAAGACTACTCCTCTTCCTTTAAGAGACAAAATAAAGCTCAGTATTTATTTACCGTATTTATTATCCGTCCTCACTTTTTTGAAGCCAAGACAATCTGTTTTGAAACCTGTTTGATGTGGATGTTCAGTACTGAGACTCATAACACAATTCGACAAAAACTTCACTTAATTTTCCCATTACCCTGAAAGCAGCATCCTTTTTCTGGTAGTTGCCTTCAAAGTGCCTCTGATTTCTGTTTCATTTCTGAAATAGACTTTAAGTTGTTTCCTCTGAGTGCAGACAGGATTTGTGGGAAGTCACATGGTGCTGCTCGGTGTTTTTCAGGCGAATCCTCCAGAGAGAGCAGCGAGTGTGCTGCTGCATTTGTTTTTATGAAGGATGAGTCCATGTTCTAACAGCTGTGACCTCTTTCTTTGACCAGTTTCTGCAACCTGTTTCAGATACTGAAGGAAAAAAAATGCAATCTGGTTTTCTTAAAACTCATCACTAGTTTCATTATGTAGCCAAGACTTAGTTTTTTTCATTATTTTCTCAAATAACAGTAGTTTGGTTTATTTTACCAGTGTGCAGCATCTCGGTTTCCTGTCCCGCTCCATGCTTTTATGTTTGTATCAGTTCAGTTGTTGTTACCATAATGTTTGTAAACAGATTCATGAACTGAACCAGAAGACAACGAACAGGTTAAAGGGTTGTTTAACGATAAACTGTGCAGGTAAAGGCTGCTGGAGCAAGTTGATATCTGGAGGCAGGTGAGCTAATGATGAGTGAACTGATCCTGACAACAAAGATTGTTTCATTCCTCTTTGTTTTTCCTGTTGAAGGGAGAGGGAAGGGAGGAGGGTTAGGGTTAGCCAAGAAATGAAGAGGAGGAGGTGGAGTACATGTAAATCTGTAAGTCTTCACAAGGTTTTCACACACTGTTGCTGGTATTTTGGCCCATTCCTCCATGCAGATCTCCTCTAGAGCAGTGATGTTTTGGGGCTGACGCTGGGCAACACGGACGTTCAACTCCCTCCAGAGATTTTCTATGGGGTTGAGATCTGGAGACTGGCTAGGCCGCTCCAGGACCTTGAAATGCTTCTTACGAAGCCACTCCTTCGTTGCCCGGGCGGTGTGTTTGGGATCATTGTCATGCTGAAAGACCCAGCCACGTCTCATTTTCAATGCCCTTGCTGATGGAAGGAGGTTTTCACTCAAAATCTTACGATACATGGCCCCATTCATTCTTTCCTTTACACGGATCAGTCGTCCTGGTCCCCTTGCAGAAAAACAGCCCCAAAGCATGATGTTTCCACCCCCATGCTTTACAGTAGGTATGGTGTTCTTTGGATCCAACTCAGCATTCTTTCCCCTCCAAACACGACAAGTTGAGTTTCTACCAAAAGGTTCTATTTTGGTTTCATCTGACCATATGATGTTCTCCCAATCCTCTTCTGGATCATCCAAATGCTCTCTAGCAAACCGCAGACGGGCCTGGACGTGTCCTGGCTTCAGCAGGGGGACACGTCTGGCACTGCAGGATTTGAGTCCCTGGCGGCGTAGTGTGTTACTGATGGTAGCCTTTGTTACTTTGGTCCCAGCTCTCTGCAGGTCATTCACTAGGTCCCTCCGTGTGGTTCTGGGATTTTTGCTCACCGTTCTTGTGATCATTTTGACCCCACGGGGTGAGATCTTGCGTGGAGCCCCAGATCGAGGGAGATTATCAGTGGTCTTGTATGTCTTCCATTTTCTAATAATTGCTCCCACAGTTGATTTCTTCACACCAAGCTGCTTACCTATTGCAGATTCAGTCTTCCCAGCCTGGTGAAGGTCTACAATTTTGTTTCTGGTGTCCTTTGACAGCTCTTTGGTCTTGGCCATAGTGGAGTTTGGAGCGTGACTGTTTGAGGTTGTGGACAGGTGTCTTTTATACTGATAACGAGTTCACACAGGTGCCATTAATACAGGTAACGATTGGAGGATCGAGGAGCCTCTTAAAGAAGTTACAGGTCTGTGAAAGCCAGAAATCTTACTTGTTTGTAGGTGACCAAATACTTATTTTCCACCATAATTTGCAAATAAATTCTTTAAAAATCAGACAATGTGATTTTCTGGATTTTTTTTCCTCATTTTGTCTCTCATAGTTGAGGTATACCTATGATGAAAATTACAGGCCTCTCTGATCTTTTTAAGTGGGAGAACTTACACAATTGGTGGCTGACTAAATACTTTTTTGCCCCACTGTATGTATTTGTATGTATTCTCCTGTGTGATCTTGGCTGGTCTGATCGACGTGCGCCGGGCACACTGTGACCCTTGGCTGCCTGGAGAGTGAAGGCCAAGCTGTTCTCTGTATCTCCAGTTGAATTTCCCTTCTGGGATAAATAAAGTATTTTTCATTTCATTTCATTTCATTTCATTTCATTTCATTTCATTTCATTTCATTCATTATACGATATGAAATAATATGATGCAATATGATACAATACAATATTATATAATATGATACGATAAGGTACAATATTATACAATATGATATAATATGATATAATATGATACAATGTGAAATAAAATGATACAATATTATACAATATGATATAAAATGGGTTGCACGGTGGTGCAGTTGGTAGAGTTGTTGCCTTGCAGCGAGAAGGTCCTGGGTTCGAAACTGGGTTGGGGCCTTTCTGCATGGAGTTTGCATGTTCTCCCTGTGCACGTGTGGGTTTTCTCCGGGGACTCCGGCTTCCTCCCACAGTCCAGAAACATGCAAGAGGTGAATTGGCAACTCTAAATTGTCCCTAAGTAAATAACATAGAATGAGTCAGCTTAGATTCTTAAATATTATGTATTTTTATTTTAGTTCATTGCTATAGAACCAAATCACAACAAGAGTCATCTCAGATGTTAGTTTAGTTTTACATTCAGTCTAATAACAGAATGACATGGTGAATTGATCATCATGATCACGTGTTACAACTTCAGACTGTTTGCACATTATTCTCATTTTTAATATTTCCCATTAGACTGTGACTTAGAGCTACAGGAAATCTGTTTTAATGTGCTCCGTCAGGACTCAGCGGGTTTTTAATGACTTGTGGCTGTTCAGGCGTGAACCTCAATAATAAGAATCTAATTCAAATTCTGCTTTTCAACATGCACAAAAATACATATAAACACATTCCAAGCATTTAGAAGAGAGGAAAGTTAATGTTAGAAAATGAAGCAAACGGTAAGAAAGTAACTTTTTAGAAAAATAATTTCATTGAAACTGTAATTTCCACAAGTTCTACAATAAAGAGGACAATATGTTGAATTCCTACAGCATAACAACAGATAGTTGTTATTGAAATCAATGACCAGATGTTGGACTGAACCTTTACATGCTTTACATGAACAGATGTTTCTCTGTGAGTGGATGCTTGATCAGTTTTTGGTCCAGCTGATGTTCACTCTGGAATAACTCAAAGCTGCATGACTGAAATGTTACTTAGCTTTAACATTTCTCAGTGTTTGTGTTTGTTAACTCAAGGTGTGTGCATGCATGCATGTGTGTGTGCGCGTGATCAAGCTTTCTTAAAGAGGCCATTTCATACAAATTTCATGACTTTGTGGTTATTTCTTAAGTATTAACCTGTAATATGAAACATTTTATATCTAAAAAACATCAGGAAACACTTATTAACAGACCTTTCAATCTGTCTGCGTTAAAATTCGTCCGGTTCAGGCTCCTTCCGTCAGGCTTCGGCAGCAGCTTGTTCATATTCATTATTCAAATTTGCTGGACTCTGATTGGCTAACAAACTAGCCTATGAGAGCAAGGTATACTGTTTCCTGCCCCGCTGCACATGCTAACCTCAGACGTTCTCTCTTCCTGTTTGCTACATCTTATGCTAACATCTTTTAGCTAGCAGCATGCTAGGTGTGGTTTCAGCTGCGGGAGCTGATGAATACTAACGAACAAAGGAGTTGTGATGAAACAGATACAGGCCGTTAGAACTCGGGAGAACTCGGGTTTTATCACCACCTGCGTAGTTTGAGAGATTAAAACTGAAAGAGAAGTTGTTGACCTGTTTTCACCCACTATGAAGGTAAGAACACCTGTGGAGCTAAAATATTCAACAGAAACCTCAGAAAAACTGTTTTTAATGGAAGGAACTCTTTAATGCCCCAGCATTGCAAGAACATGTGGAGAATGTTGTGCTCACAACTTTGTGGGATGGATTTTTTTCTATTCTAGTATGATTGTTCCACAGTGCTTAAATCTGGTCTAATGAGTTCAGTGTGAAAGAACTTGACTGACCTTCACACCTGAATGTCCTGGAGAATGAATAGACACAAATTCTTAGAAAATATAAAAGGAGAAAAAGCTGAAAAGGAAAAAGCAGGTAAACCTGGAGAAACAAAACAGAATCCTGTGAACCTGATGGTTTGTTGAATCGAGACCCTGTTGGTGTTCTGGTCAGGTGACTTTTATCCAAACAATATAACTATTAAACCAAAGAAAACACAGATTAATGTGTATTATTTAATGTTGAGCCAAAATTCAACTTATAACAATAGCTCCAGCCACTTGGCACCAGCTGCATTATCCATCCATATTCTTTTCCTGCTAGTTTCTGCTGAATCCACTAAATAACAGCTGTATAACACGTCTTTCTTAAAACCAGTGCCAGTTTTCAAACCACCTTATATTCCAGACTATAGCAGAACCCACAGTTTGTAGTCTGGATTGTTTATTTCAGTCACCAGAAACTGAGCAGAGATACTCTTTTAACCTGATTTTTAATCTCACGGCCCAGAAAGTGAGAGAGTGGACTTGCTGCTCATCCTCCTTATGTAGGTCACATGGCTAAGCTCAGCTGCAGCCTTTTAATTTGTGAATTACTTGATGGGCTCTTGCTGTTCCAGCTCCCGACAAGTCTGTCAGAACCTCCTGAGTAAATCTGTAACAAGTGGGAACCATCAGATAAATTACTCATGAATAGTGTAAATGAAGGAAAAGGCTGGATTTCCTTCTGATTATTGTTTAATTGGGGTATTTGTTGCATTTTGTTCAATTTTTTCCCTTTTTCTGCAAAATTATTGTCACTTCTTCTTTGAACACCATCTAATAAATTCACAACACCTTCTTTTATTTCAGGCAACAACAAAGTGGTGACTTAAAACCCAGAAATTTTTAATTTAATTAAAGGTTTATGTTCTTGATTATCAGTGGAATAGGTTGTAAATCTTCTATGGACTTATTAATACTTAAAATAAATAAAATGAAAAGTCTTTAAGCTCTTCCTCTGACTGCACTGCCACCTTCAGTGGGACAGATTATAATTTTCTTTATAATCTTAAAAACACTGAGTTGAAATGGATTTTACCTGAAAAGAAAAGATATGAACAATCGTCCGAATAAAGAAATTCAAAAAGAAATCTGGGATAAAAAGCAAGAAGACCAGTGTGAGAGAGTTTCTACTGTTTTTAAACTAGCAGAACAGTCGAAGCACCTGAATGGAACCAAGAACTTAGAACTGGTTCCAGGACCAGTTTTCATTCCTGCCCCTCTTTGTAAACCCACCATGTTGAATCCATGTGAGTCTTAACCTGCCACTTCATTTGCAGATATTCTAATTTTTTAGTTGTTGTAATTATTTTGTTATTAATTGTTAAACAGAATGATTGTGTGCAGGTGAGTAGGCGGGACTTTCAACCCCGAGTTTCTAGTGCATTGACTTTAGAACCAGATATTCAACATGGCAGCACCAATGAGATACCGGACACACCTGGCCTGGCTTTACACCTGTATGTTTGCTAAAGCTGCATGGTCAGTTTATCATGAGGCGACTGTAATACTGTAAAAAAGATCCGTGTGAGGTCGTGCTGGAGATGGGGTTCAGTTTTAGGGAGCAGCTGTGGAGAACTGGTCTCTAGAGTGTCAGAGAGTTCTACCATGATAATTCTTGATGTCTCAGGGTTTTTGGTGGAAGCTGGAAGCCCTGAAATTATTTAAACACTCAGACATAGATGGAATGTTTTCATATAATCGCTCAGCTGATCTGTTTCCTGTCACTTCAAAAAAATCTAACACAAAGATCACAGGTGCAGCCTGGTCTTCATTTACTTTGATATTAAGTTTTCCTTTGATCAGTGACACACTCATCACCTCTTATGACTCTTGTAACCTCTAGTGAGCAAACTTAAAACCTTCTCACCTCAACAGATCAACAGTTCTCGACGTGTCTCGTTTATTGTCCCCCGCTAAGGCTTTTTTTCAATCTCAAACAGCGCCACCCAGTGGGTGCTGCGTGAGAGGAATTTTTTTTACCTATCTCCCCTCATGTGTTCTTTTCTGGTTTATTCTTTTCCTAACACACAGGTTGATGCGTGCTTATGTATATGTATGTATGTATTTGTATGTATTCTCCTGTGTGATCTTGGCTGGTCTGATCGACGTGCGCCGGGCACACTGTGACCCTTGGCTGCCTGGAGAGTGAAGGCCAAGCTGTTCTCTGTATCTCCAGTTGAATTTCCCTTCTGGGATAAAGAAAGTATTTTTCATTTTTCATTTCATTTCATTTCAGATCACTTTATTTGGCCATAAATGAGAGCTAGCAGCTACTGTGTGATGAATTAATTATTTAATGTGAGAATTAATAATGAAAATCTTTGGAAGAACTGATTGATCCTGTTCTCCACTTTTCAGATACATTAACTGACAGAACTGGGTTGTCTGAGACATCATTGGCCAACAGAGGGCGCTGCTGTTTTACTTTACCCTAGAAAAACTTCCTCTTGCAATTACATTTCACTGTTTATTCAATAATTAAGAAATTAAGAAAACATTTTCTTCCCCTACATTTATGTTAATATTAATTTATTATATATCATAAATATACAACATAAAATGGTAATTGATATGTATTTATATTTACATGTAATACTTACCATTTTATGTGATATAGTGTAAAATATTTTGTACTCATTGTGTGAGTGCTGTTAACATGTTGCCCATAAAACCTTCCCGTGTGAACTCTGCAGATCTTTTTGCTCTGTGATCGGTTTGTTTGTTACAGATATTTCTGGACTGATTTTCTGGTTCTGGTGTTCTTCATGAAGCTCTACAGACTCGAGTTCTTCTTGTAACGTACCAACAGCAAGATCACATCAGTTCTGCTGACCGATGTTCACCTCTGCATGTATAAATTAAAATGACAGTCTTTGCAAATGGGTGTTTATTTTGACTGATTAACTCACACACACACATCTCTTGCTGGTTAATGATGCTCTCAGGCATCAGACCCCCCCCCCCCATCCTACTCATGGCCAGCCACTCTGACTGGAGCCTCCACCAGCCAATCACAGGGCAGCCTCCTGCCGCTGTCATAAGTCAGTGCTGGAGGAAGGGATTGGCTGGTGCGAGCTGAGCTCAGAGAGGCAGATGAAGCACCGGGTTTGTTCTGCCTTCGGGGGAAACCAGGGTGCCTTATGATGGGAACTAACACTCGCTCCACTTGTGGGCAATAACGTTCAACTTATCAGGAAAAGACGGGGCTCCACTGTTTATTTTAGTTTGGACTTTTTTTTTATTTTGATTTGCTGCTCTGGAGCGCTGTGGGTTCTTTCCCGTCTACCTTCATGTGGAGAACCAGACTGCTGGTGGGCTCTGTCACTCCACAGTCCTCTTCATCAACCCTCTTTGGATCGAGCTGATCATTTTGCACTGAAGAGATACTTTTTGAGAATCTCAGTCCTCCATGTATGATAACCTGGACCTCCATGGCTTTGAAGACTCAGAGGTGGTGAGTGGATGATCCTCCTGCACTTCTAAAGCACAATAATCCTTAAAAAAAGCACCCGCACAATGGGATGAGACTTGAGGGGGCGGATCAGGCGCTCTTCTCTGGCGAGTTGGAAGATGTGAGAGAGGGAGTGTATGCGTAGACCTGCAGCTCAGTCAGCCTAATGGACAGTTTTCTCACTGATATTGTCAGTCATGTGACTTTTTCTCACTCTGTATGTGCTGTGTCTGTGTTTAACTCTGATCATTCAGAGTGTCTGTGACTGGGATTCCCTGCATCTCATCTGTTTATTTCTCTTCATTTATTCTCCACATCTAGTTGCACATAATCAGTTTTCTTTAAAAACCATGACAGATGTATTCATCCTATTCATCATGCAGTAGGAGACTGATGCAATGTTGCATCCATCTATTTCTGTGAGGAACATTCACGTGTCATCAAGAGCTTTTCATGGAGATGGAAACATGATTATTGATAAAACAGGCAGCCTTGTGATTAAAAAGATGTCTGAGTAGCAGGTGATAAATGTAAGAGCTACCAGCGACAGGAGGAGGAGGGGGTGGGGGGGTCCCCTCTGAGGCAGTCTTCTGTAATTAACGATTGAAAGTGGAGGGGACATTCTGTCCATCCTGCACACACAGGAGATGATCTGATGGTCATGTTGTTGGTGTTTAGTCCAGATGTTTGTCTTGAATCTGAACTAATAACAGGAAGTGCTGAGATGTTGGTGTTTCTGCAGCAGATGACAGAGTTTTGCTTCTGAATCCTGACTTACAGTTTGAATTCTTTCCGGAAGTGCATTTTCACATCACACTCTGAAGGAGTCTCCACGCCTTTGTGGTTCTGACTCTTTGGTACATGGACATGACGTCAGATCCAGCTCAATTATGTTCCAGGTTCAAGTCAGAAAAACCAGTAGGACTGGTTGTGACTAGTCTAACTACCGTTACAGTACAAGCTGATGACAGTGTGTTATAGATGTAAATAACCACAGAGGTTTTATCCTGTTCACCCCCCCCCAACTGTTCATGTGTAGTGTCAGAGGTGACTGGATCTATTTTTGTCTCTTTTCATGTCACTCATTTAAGACTAACGTATTCATACACAGTTACAGCTGCAACAGTGTTTCAAGACATCTCTGAAGCACCAACACAGAGCCGGATTTGTGCTACCAGCCCTTGTCGTGAGCTTGTGGGTGTTTGTCTTTTAATTATTTATTTCTATATTTTTCAAAAGCGAGACCTCAGCAGCATTTGATACATGAGGCGTTTGTTGACTGAAGCCATAATGATGTGCAGGTCCTTTCTTTGACGTGTATATGGGGACGTAGTTGTAGAAGAAACTCAAACAAGAAATATAACAGAAGTTTTTTTTTCTTATCTAAAAGAGGCATGAATCTGATGTGTGGCTGATTCATCGCCACTGTCATTTACTGAAAACTGAAGTTTAAAAAAAATGCCATTGGTTTTAATTTCAGTGTCAGCTGACGTTGTAACAAGCCTGCTACACTACAGCTCAAACACAGAATGTATGACTCATCTTTACAACAGCTGTTACATAAAATAAAAAGCCAATTAAACCTGCTGCCCTCGCTGATAGTGATTGTACTCCACCGGTCACTATGCTGAGGTGCTGAACCTGGAGACATTTAACCCTTGAACACCAGCCTGCTGCTGCTGCTTTTAGCCTGTGATGGAGATGCAAAAGCAGCCTGAGCTCTGGCGTCTGAACAGATAAGCCTGAGTGTGGCACGATGCAAGTCCAGACTCATAGATAAAGACCCACAGACAACTTACTGATTGTGTGTGTGTTAATAGAAAAAGAAGGAAGGACTAAAAGAGGTGGGGGGGGGGGCTGTTTTGGAAGAGTTGTGTCTGTGAACTAAAATCATTCTTCTGCTCTGAAGTGCCACAAGTTCTGAATGACGTCCTCATTGTGAGGCCTGAACTTATCATAATGTCCAAATGTAGAGCGCAGATATAATAAGATCATCTGCAGAGGATTAATATCCAACTTTCTATTTTGGAGATGACTTTTAATGCCTTTAGGTTGTTCATTTTTTTACTTCATTTTATTATTTACTATCAAACTATTAAGAAAAATGTCCTGCAGCTAACAAACAACTAATTGCAACTAAATACTACAGGAATTAGACCTGAAGCAGGTGCCTGTCTGTAGTGTTTGGTAGTTTGGATGCTTTTATTTTACCTTCCCAGCTTTCCAGTCAGAAATGTTGTTTGTAATGAGGCTTTAAATAACAGTTATTTGTACCATGAAAAGTATTTTATGGTACTAAATGATCATTAGCAGGGTGCAGAAGCCTTGGACAGAGTCATTAATCCTCCCTTTCCAGCATGACAGGCTGATTTTAAATACACTCTGTTGTACAAACCCTCGCTGGCATTTAAATTCATTAAATTATTGATACACAGCTGAAGTGACATTTCACCCAAAAACTGTGTTAGACTCCCAACAAGACGGCAACATTCAGCTTAAGAACTAGTCTTTGTTTGATGAAGTGTTACAAAAATATGACAGAATGTAATTTTTTCTGTTTATCTGCATTTAGTGGTAAAAAAAAACACATTTATATAAACTTACATACTCTACAGTAACCGTTCTATTTACAATTTCATTTTTTTATAACATAAACATGTTCTACTTTATCTCATATTCTTTTATTGTGACTGTAAATAGCAGATTATCACATTGTGCAAACATCTGAAACATTTGTTCTGCAGTGAAAGTGGTCAAAGATAGTCACCAAATTAGATGTCAACCTGAAAAAAAGGTGTAAAAACAAATTAAACATGGCAGAATTTAGTGCATACAGTGGGGCAAAAAAGTATTTAGTCAGCCACCAATTGTGTAAGTTCTCCCACTTAAAAAGATCAGAGAGGCCTGTAATTTTCATCATAGGTATACCTCAACTATGAGAGACAAAATGAGGAAAAAAAATCCAGAAAATCACATTGTCTGATTTTTAAAGAATTTATTTGCAAATTATGGTGAAAAATAAGTATTTGGTCACCTACAAACAAGTAAGATTTCTGGCTTTCACAGACCTGTAACTTCTTTAAGAGGCTCCTCGGTCCTCCATTCGTTACCTGTATTAATGGCACCTGTGTGAACTCGTTATCAGTATAAAAGACACCTGTCCACAACCTCAAACAGTCACGCTCCAAACTCAACTATGGCCAAGACCAAAGAGCTGTCAAAGGACACCAGAAACAAAATTGTAGACCTTCACCAGGCTGGGAAGACTGAATCTGCAATAGGTAAGCAGCTTGGTGTGAAGAAATCAACTGTGGGAGCAATTATTAGAAAATGGAAGACATACAAGACCACTGATAATCTCCCTCGATCTGGGGCTCCACGCAAGATCTCACCCCGTGGGGTCAAAATGATCACAAGAACGGTGAGCAAAAATCCCAGAACCACACGGAGGGACCTAGTGAATGACCTGCAGAGAGCTGGGACCAAAGTAACAAAGGCTACCATCAGTAACACACTACGCCGCCAGGGACTCAAATCCTGCAGTGCCAGACGTGTCCCCCTGCTGAAGCCAGGACACGTCCAGGCCCGTCTGCGGTTTGCTAGAGAGCATTTGGATGATCCAGAAGAGGATTGGGAGAACATCATATGGTCAGATGAAACCAAAATAGAACTTTTTGGTAGAAACTCAACTTGTCGTGTTTGGAGGGGAAAGAATGCTGAGTTGGATCCAAAGAACACCATACCTACTGTAAAGCATGGGGGTGGAAACATCATGCTTTGGGGCTGTTTTTCTGCAAGGGGACCAGGACGACTGATCCGTGTAAAGGAAAGAATGAATGGGGCCATGTATCGTAAGATTTTGAGTGAAAACCTCCTTCCATCAGCAAGGGCATTGAAAATGAGACGTGGCTGAGTCTTTCAGCATGACAATGATCCCAAACACACCGCCCGGGCAACGAAGGAGTGGCTTCGTAAGAAGCATTTCAAGGTCCTGGAGTGGCCTAGCCAGTCTCCAGATCTCAACCCCATAGAAAATCTCTGGAGGGAGTTGAAAGTCCGTGTTGCCCAGCGTCAGCCCCAAAACATCACTGCTCTAGAGGAGATCTGCATGGAGGAATGGGCCAAAATACCAGCAACAGTGTGTGAAAACCTTGTGAAGACTTACAGAAAACGTTTGACCTCTGTCATTGCCAATAAAGGCTATATAACAAAGTATTGAGATTAACTTTTGTTATTGACCAAATACTTATTTTCCACCATAATTTGCAAATAAATTCTTTAAAAATCAGACAATGTGATTTTCTGGATTTTTTTCCCTCATTTTGTCTCTCATAGTTGAGGTATACCTATGATGAAAATTACAGGCCTCTCTGATCTTTTTAAGTGGGAGAACTTACACAATTGGTGGCTGACTAAATACTTTTTTGCCCCACTGTAATACATAAACATAGATCATGTGCAGGTTTGTTGCTCCCATGAGCTTTACAATAATCCCCCTGTGACTGATTGTGTGGACTTCCACTGTGAAATTAAAGTGAAATTGCCACATTGAAACAGGAAATGTTCTTTCCAAACTGTCAGTCTATAGTGTTGTGGTTGTTTTTAATTATAACAAACTATAAGAGATGACTTTGATAAACTGGTTCTCTTGTTTTCACAGTAGATACTAGAAGATGTGATGCAGGTGTTTATGTTCACCCTGATGTCAGCTGTCAGAATAAAAGCAGAGGTTATTAAAATTCTTCCAGCTTAAAGAGTCCCTCCCATTAAAACCAGTTGTTCTGAGGTTTCTGTTGAATATTTTAGCTCCACAGGTGTTCTTACCTTCATAGTGGGTGAAAACAGGTCAACAACTTCTCTTTCAGTTTTAATCTCTCAAACTACGCAGGTGGTGATAAAACCCGAGTTCTCCCGAGTTCTAACGACCTGTATCTGTTTCATCACAACTCCTTTATTTGTTAGTATTCATCAGCTCCTGCAGTTGAAACCACGCCTAGCATGCTGCTGGCTAAAAGCTGTTAGCATAACGCCTAGCATGCTGCTGGCTAAAAGCTGTTAGCATAAGACGTAGCAAACAGGAAGAGAGAACGTCTGACGTTGCCATGCGCAGTGGGACAGGAAACAGTATACCTTGCTCTCATAGGCTAGTTTGTTAGCCAATCAGAGTCCAGCAAATTTGAATAATGAATATGAACGAGCTGCTGATGAAGCCTAATGGAAGGAGCCTGAACCACCCGAATTTTAATGCAATGTAATGTTTCATAATACTGGTTAATACTTAAAGGCATTACATACGATTTTGCTCCCAATGAGAAGCAGCTGTTTGTCGTTTTTCGAGTAGTGAGCCTGCGTTGTAGCCCCCCCCCTTACTCCTTTTCCCTCAACGGAAGACACGCCTTCGTGAATCGAAGGCGTGTCTTACGCATGTGTTTCCTAAAAAAAGAAAACTAAAGGAGAAAAATCAGCTGTAGCTCAGAGACTGGGATGCCTCCCTGGCTGTGAAGATAATGTTCAGTGTTTATGCTAATACAGAAATCCTTCAGCTGTGGTGTGAAGTACAGATTTTCTGTCTCAAAGCAGCATCTCGTCAGTCAATCACATGGACAGAACAGCTATCGGAACCAGAAATCCAGAGCGCTGAGTAAAAAACTCTGCTGTTATCTGCAGTAGACTCAGTCCAGACCTTTTAAAAACATACTGGTTGATGGAAATTTGCAGAATAAAATATTGATAATTTATGTCAACACAAATAAAATGTTTAGTCCCTTTGATATTCATATTTATAAACCAAAACAACCCATTCTCTCCCCACCACATCACATATGGAGGATTTTTCATAAAACTGAGAAACACTGGATTTAAAAATCAAAACCAAAGTTCTGAAATGTGAAAAATCGAGTTCTGAGATAAACTTCACTAAAGCGGGTTTTCTAACTGCCTCAAAAATAACAAATAACATCCAAAAAAAGCTGTTACAATATAACAAAAAAGCACTGAACACCTTATTTCAGATTGTAGCTTGCAGGTTGCATATTTATTAGTGTGGGCAGATAAGATGTTAATAGAGCCCTGCAAACAGCAAATATATCACTAAATGAAAGGGAGAAAGACTGGAACCTGTTTTCAGTCAAAATCTTCAATAAAATTACAAACAACTGTCCAACAAAAAAGGACCTAATGCTGCAGAATTAACAAGTAGAATGTGAGTTTCATCAAGCGAATGGGACAGTTTATAGGCTTATAGCAGTGATGGTTCATTGATATAATTAGAATAATTCTGGCACATGCTTAAATTTGAATTTCATATTCTATATCTGTATTTGCATGACGGGCGGCCGGAGCATAATGTGGAAGGAGCTCGCCTTTCGATCAGGACGTCAGAGTTCGATCTCAGGTCCCAGCAAGGGCTGTGTGTCCCATCTTCACTTGCTCCTTGTGTCAGATGTTTAGTTTTCTGTCTCCTTTAGTAATAAATGTTGTTTTCTTCTAGCTTTAGATGCGAGGATGTTGAGACTGGAAGTTTAGCTCAGTTCTGTTTTTGGCAGTTTTAGGCAGTCAAGCTCCCATAAACAGCATGGAGCACCAATAGAAGTCCTCCAGCTGCCCCAGAGCCATCAGGACATCAGGACGACTAGGTGACTGTTAGATGGAAGCGCAGGGTGTTTTTACACCTGTAGTGTTTAATCCATCTAAATCAAACTAACTGCAAACCTGTTACCAGACTTTGATCTCGCTCAACCCACAGATAAACACTGCAAGTTGGAAATAATGAAATCTAATTTATTTCCTGGTAAGAAGGAGTTTTTTCTTTTCTTTATTTGATGCTGCTCAGGAAGGAGGATTGTGTCGGTTCTTTAGAGAAAAACTTTTCACTAACAGGATTTTACAATTCTCTAAATCTGATTTTATTAAAATTAGATTGAACTGTTTGTATATAATTAATCTGGAACGGGCTGCACGGTGGCTCAGTTGGTAGTGCTGTTGCTTTGTAGTGAGAAGGTCCTGGGTTCGAACTCGGGCTGTAGCCAAAAACATGCAAGAGGTTAATTGGTGACTCTAAATTGTCTCTATAGGTGTGTGAGTAGTTGTTTTTTTATGTGTGGCCCTGTGATGGACTGGCGACCTGTCCAGGGTGTCCTCCACCTCTCGTCCAAGGACTGACGGAGATAGACACCAGCTCCCTGCGACCCTGAACAGGAAGAAGCAGGTTCAGATGAAGGATGGATGGATGGATGGATGGATGGATGGATGGACGGACGGACGGACGGATGGACGGACGGATGGATGGACGGATGGATGGATGGATGGATGGATGGATGGATGGATGGATGGATGGATGGATGGATGGACGGACGGACGGACGGACGGACGGACGGACAGACGGAGGGACGGGTGGATAGACGGACGGACGGACGGACGGATGGACGGCTGGATGGATGGATGGATGGATGGATGGATGGATGGATGGATGGATGGATGGATGGATGGATGGATGGACGGACGGACGGACGGACGGCGGGACGGGTGGATGGACGGACGGACGGACGGACGGATGGACGGATGGATGGATGGATGGATGGATGGATGGATGGATGGATGGATGGATGGATGGATGGACGGACGGACGGACGGACGGACGGACGGACGGACGGAGGGACGGGTGGATAGACGGACGGACGGACGGACGGATGGACGGACGGACGGATGGACGGCTGGACGGACGGACGGACGGACGGACGGACGGACGGACGGATGGACGGACGGATGGGTGGATGGATGGATGGATGGATGGACGGAGGGACGGACGGACGGCGGGACGGGTGGATGGACGGACGGACG
>SSNP01000027.1:4059636-4210475 GCA_006937955.1 Pachypanchax playfairii
GGGGGGGGGGGGGGGGGGGGGGGGGGGGGGGGGGGACTGTTTACTTTACTGTGCACTGTTATTGGACGCTATGAAATACGTAGGATGAAATGCCACGTAGGAAAAAATGGTGCTTTCCGATTTAACCGTTTTTTAAATATGAAACAAAGCGGACCGCCCACAAACGGGAACTTTGATACTCGCTTTGGACGTTCACACGGCCTCATCAGTGCACAACACATCATGATATACCCCAAAAACCTCAAAAAAGTGCATTTTGATGTCATAACCCCTTTAATTTATGTATTTGGATAACTGAAAATTGACTGTTTTAATAATAAGATATGAAAGGAATTCAAGATGGCTGCCTCATTCAAATGAACTACAGCTGAGTAGGTTTGGCAGATGTCGAGCTAAAATTTGTGTTTCAGCAGCTGAAATTTAGGATTGAGCATAAAGTTTTAATCAAGCTTCATCCTTCATCAACATAAGATGATCTTAACTGAAACTTCTGACATGTACACTGTCATTCTTTTATGGAAAGCTAGATCTTAAATATTTTTACATTCTGTTTATGCTCATATTTTGGACTCATGTTTGACTCATGTGTCATTAAACAAAAGATCAGCTGCTTCACATCTGACTGTAAAGTGTTCCAGTGGTTTGATGAGACCAACAGGACCACATCTCCATCTGGTTGAGGTCTTGAGTAGGGCCCGACCGATATTATCGGCCGGCCGATATTATTGGCCGATATGGGGGTCTAGGGTGATATCGGCTATCGGTAAAAAATTGCTGATATTTTCCGATATTTTTTATTGATTTATTTTTGTCATACAGTGGGGCAAAAAAGTATTTAGTCAGCCACCAATTGTGTAAGTTCTCCCACTTAAAAAGATCAGAGAGGCCTGTAATTTTCATCATAGGTATACCTCAACTATGAGAGACAAAATGAGGAAAAAAAATCCAGAAAATCACATTGTCTGATTTTTAAAGAATTTATTTGCAAATTATGGTGGAAAATAAGTATTTGGTCAATAACAAAAGTTAATCTCAATACTTTGTTATATAGCCTTTGTTGGCAATGACAGAGGTCAAACGTTTTCTGTAAGTCTTCACAAGGTTTTCACACACTGTTGCTGGTATTTTGGCCCATTCCTCCATGCAGATCTCCTCTAGAGCAGTGATGTTTTGGGGCTGACGCTGGGCAACACGGACTTTCAACTCCCTCCAGAGATTTTCTATGGGGTTGAGATCTGGAGACTGGCTAGGCCACTCCAGGACCTTGAAATGCTTCTTACAAAGCCAGTCCTTCGTTGCCCGGGCGGTGTGTTTGGGATCATTGTCATGCTGAAAGACCCAGCCACGTCTCATTTTCAATGCCCTTGCTGATGGAAGGAGGTTTTCACTCAAAATCTTACGATACATGGCCCCATTCATTCTTTCCTTTACACGGATCAGTCGTCCTGGTCCCCTTGCAGAAAAACAGCCCCAAAGCATGATGTTTCCACCCCCATGCTTTACAGTAGGTATGGTGTTCTTTGGATCCAACTCAGCATTCTTTCCCCTCCAAACACGACAAGTTGAGTTTCTGCCAAAAAGTTCTATTTTGGTTTCATCTGACCATATGATGTTCTCCCAATCCTCTTCTGGATCATCCAAATGCTCTCTAGCAAACCGCAGACGGGCCTGGACGTGTCCTGGCTTCAGCAGGGGGACACGTCTGGCACTGCAGGATTTGAGTCCCTGGCGGCGTAGTGTGTTACTGATGGTAGCCTTTGTTACTTTGGTCCCAGCTCTCTGCAGGTCATTCACTAGGTCCCTCCGTGTGGTTCTGGGATTTTTGCTCACCGTTCTTGTGATCATTTTGACCCCACGGGGTGAGATCTTGCGTGGAGCCCCAGATCGAGGGAGATTATCAGTGGTCTTGTATGTCTTCCATTTTCTAATAATTGCTCCCACAGTTGATTTCTTCACACCAAGCTGCTTACCTATTGCAGATTCAGTCTTCCCAGCCTGGTGAAGGTCTACAATTTTGTTTCTGGTGTCCTTTGACAGCTCTTTGGTCTTGGCCATAGTGGAGTTTGGAGCGTGACTGTTTGAGGTTGTGGACAGGTGTCTTTTATACTGATAACAAGTTCACACAGGTGCCATTAATACAGGTAACGAGTGGAGGACCGAGGAGCCTCTTAAAGAAGTTACAGGTCTGTGAAAGCCAGAAATCTTACTTGTTTGTAGGTGACCAAATACTTATTTTCCACCATAATTTGCAAATAAATTCTTTAAAAATCAGACAATGTGATTTTCTGGATTTTTTTTCCTCATTTTGTCTCTCATAGTTGAGGTATACCTATGATGAAAATTACAGGCCTCTCTGATCTTTTTAAGTGGGAGAACTTACACAATTGGTGGCTGACTAAATACTTTTTTGCCCCACTGTATATGTTTCTGCACCTCCATTAAAGAGAATGCCCAGTTAAAAATGTAATTGGGCTACATATCCAGCAGATGGGGTCAATGTGTTGTCATTTCATGTTCCTTGGGGGCGGAGTCAGCCTTGCTCATGGCTGCCTACAGTGGAAGCCGAGACACATTGAACCGGACGGTGAAACAGAAAGCAACCAAGCCAAGTAAAGTGAAGTCTGCTCACGAGCACGAGCTTAAGAATGAAGTGTTTTAGCTTTCAGTAATATTTTTGAAATTTTTTCTGGTGGATGGATTTATCGCGTTATATCGGCTATCGGCCTGCTCTAAAGTCTTTATGTCGGTATCGGTATCAAAAAATCCATATCGGTCGGGCCCTAGTCTTGAGTGTTGTAAGGGCCCCTAAAACTATGCTGTCTTTAGCAATTTTATCCCATTTAGGGTCCCCGATGGTAAATTGGTTCTGGATTGTGGACCAGACTGAACGTGACAATAACAAGTACATCATGGGATCATGATACCTTGGCTTCAGTGAAGATCTCACCTTTGACCAGGTCTTGTTGGGGATCACCTGGTGGCTTGGGCTTTTACCCTTGAGATCATGGATTGGTCAACAGTCAGAGGCAGTCTAATTCTTAACTGCTGAAACTAGTTGCAGAAACACACACTGTGTGTTATTTGCACTGAAGATTAAATAATGTGTTTTATTTGTTTTGGATTACAGACTCACTTTAGCTCAGACTTTAATAAATCATTCTTACTGTAAAGTGCTCGTTGAGCTTCAGAAGGTGACAGATTTAAAGATAATTCCATCATTTGAATCTTGTTCTTTGTGCGTCTTTTGTTATAGTTGAAATAAGTCAAGCTTTAGGTTGAAAAGGTTGTTTAGCCAAATCTTGCTTTGTCACGTTTTGTAATATTTAAGTGTTTGAACCCAAACGCAGGAGACGAGAGCCAAACACACTTTATTTAACAACAAAATAAACAGGCTGACGCGGCAGCAAAATAAGGAAACAAACTTACTTTAAAAGGGAACTGGGAGGAGCAGCGGTGGGATAAATCCAAACGTGAGACAAGCAGAATCATTGACGATCACCGGACAAAGAAGGAAACTAAAAGTGCAGCTTTTATACAAACTGGACACAAAGAGGCTAACGAGACATGACAGGACACAGCTGACGAGACAGAGAGAGAGAGAACAAGCTGGTGAGAGACGCAAGGGAAACAGGGAGCACAGATGGTGTCAAAATAAAAGCAGAACAGGAAGGGCTGAACAGGAGGAACAAAGGAGGACATAACAGGAAGGATAAACACATAACCCCTAAAACAATCCCATAACTAATCCTAGAGAAAAACAAGACCACAAGGAGGAAAAAACCCTGAGACCCAACATGCTTCACTTCACTCTTTTTTGTAGATGGTGTTAAAAACATCTGTTTTTCAATGTGAAACATGTTTAACTGTCTGATTGTAGCCTCCTTTGCTGTGCAGGTTTCAGGGATGTAAATAATGTGCATGTAGTTAACATGATCTATTTAACATGGAATCATTTTTTAATTATAAGTTGAAATTTGATTATCCTAACAGTGGTATAAGAAGTCATTTGTCCTCCTCGGTTCTGTGTTTGTTTTACAGAAATACAACAATGACTGGTGGATTGGTCGCTTGGTGAAAGAGGGCTGTGACATCGGCTTCATCCCGAGCCCATTGAAGCTGGAAAACATTCGACTTCAGCAGGAGCAGAAGAGAGGACGCTTCCATGGGTGAGTCAAGGATGAGATGATGGAATGACCAGCAGCAGCTGCAGCAGACATGTAGAGGAGACAGATCTGAAAAAATGAAGAGAGTTGAAAGGATTTAAGTTTCAGGTATTTTTATTGTCAGTCCCAAAGCTGAAGTCTTTATGTTTAAAGAAGAGAATCTGGCAGTTTAGTCCAAAGATGAGCAGGAAACTGTTGGTTGGTATCCAGGTGGTGTTGTGGACAGGAGGTGTTCCGGGACTGGAGCCACTACAGAATTTTCCATCAGATGGACCGATTGGGTTTTAGCCATCAAGATGATTAGTGAAGCTGAGACGGTGCTGTAAGATGAAAGGCTTCCCACCTCAAACTGTCTGGTTCTGTGTGGTTTTTAAACTAGCAACTCTCTTTAATTTCCTCATGATGTGTGTTCATGTTCAAATAACAGTCTTTTTATTCTCTCCTGCTTTTTACTTCAAATAAAAAATAAACTTGGAGACTCAGTTATTGTTTCAGCTGACTTCATAAATATTAAATAGTCTCTTTTTGCAGTGTTGTCTAATTTTACATGAATATTTTTCTTCTGTTCTCTGTCATTAATGTAGCAGTAAATCCAGCGCTAATTCCTCCTCCAGTTTGGGAGACATGGTGTCCGGCACATTCAAACCAAACCCAAACTCTGCAGGTCGGGTCCCACAGCTCATGTCTGTCTCAGAATTAATCTGTTTATCCAGTAAATATGTGTGTTTTAGATTGATTCTGTTCTTATTAGTCTGATCGATACAGTTTAACCTCATTACCTTACATTCACTTACATTTTCTTACTTTTTCAGGAAAGCAGAAGCAGAAAGTGGTGAGTTTGGATTGTAAATTTTATTTCTAAACTATTGAAGAAATGTTACTTTTACTGTATTTACTGCACTTTCATCATCATCAATAAAACATGTAACAATATAAAAAAAATAAGTTAATTGTTCAGAAAACTCACAGTTTAAAATGTGATTACTTTATATAATGTCAATAAAAATCTAAAAAAAAGAGGTAAAAAAATTGTTGTAGAAAAGTTAAACTCAAACAAGATTCAGTAGTTTTTTTGTAAAACAAAGAAACAGTCTGTGAAAAGTTTGCGAGGAGCCCAAAAAAGATCCTTCCCACCCCAGACAGACATTACATGTCAAACCACGAGTTTCAGTTATAAAAATTCTATTTTCATATGACCTTCAACCAAAAAGAAATCTTTCATTTAAATATACAATTAAAGGTTAATAATCTAAGCTGAACATTCAGTTGGTTGTATTTGTTTGGTCAGAGATGCTGTTGTTAAATTAAAATAAAACATTTCCAAGTTTTTAAATAATGTTTTTAAAAAATCTAATCCTTCTTTTAAAAATCTGATCACATCAATCCTGCTGATATAGAAAACAGAGATGGATTAAAGCCTTTAAAAGATTCAAACTCAGTATTCCTATAAGTTGTAGATGAGATACCACATTTTCTCTTGTAACATCGCAGGTGTTCTTACCTTCATAGTGGGTGAAAACAGGTCAACAACTTCTCTTTCAGTTTTTATCTCTCAAACTACGCAGGTGGTGATAAAACCCGAGTTCTCCCGAGTTCTAACGGCCTGTATTTGTTTCATCACAACTTCTTTGTTCGTTAGTATTCATCAGCTCCCGCAGTTGAAACCACGCCTAGCATGCTGCTGGCTAAAAGCTATTAGCATAAGACGTAGCAAACAGGAAGACATGACGTCTGATGTTGCCATGCGCAGCGGGGCAGGAAACAGTATTCCTTGCTCTCATAGGCTAGTTTGTTAGCCAATCAGAGTCCAGCAAATTTGAACAATGAATATGACCGAGCTGCTGCTCGAGGCCTGATGGAAGGAGCCGGAACCGGACGAATTTTAACCCAGACGGATTGAAAGGTCTGTTAATCAGTGTTTCCTGACGTTTTTAGATATAAAATGTTTCATATTACTGGTTAATGCTTAAGAAATAACCACAAAGTCCTGAAATTTGTATGAAATGGCCTCTTTAAAGCAAGTAATTTGCACATACAGCAGCAAAATAAATCTACAACCTGAAAAACAAAAAACTCGGGTTTTATCACCACCTGCGTAGTTTGAGAGATAAAAACTTAAAGAGAAGTTGTTGACCTGTTTTCACACCCACTATGAAGGTAAGAACACCTGTGGAGCTAAAATAATAATATTATATAATAAACTATGTCACATACAACAATAACAACAGCAATAATAATTACTTATTAATCAGCACTTTCCAACAGAGCAGCTAACAGCCTCAGTGGTGATATGCTTCCTACCGAGCAGGTCTTTATTCTACTGGTACAGGAGCAGCCAGTTAACACAACCAAGCTTGTGTAGACTGTTACATTATCACAGCTTGGCCATGAAGATACAGAGGTGTGACAACCTGTAACCCCCCCCCTGACCGCCCCCACTCCCTTGTGCTCTTGCACAGAAACTCACGAGTGCAGAAAATTGAGGGATTATAAATAATAAGTAATGAACTTGATCATTTAACATCAGTAGTCTTAAAACAGATTTAGGGAAACACAGACTGGAGTAGGAGATCTGGATAAACATTTATTATTATAAAATATCAAATGTATCTGTATATGTCCTCGCACCCTTACAGGCTGAACATGTCCCGCCCTATGATGTGGTTCCCTCCATGAGGCCGGTTGTCCTGGTGGGACCATCCTTGAAAGGTTATGAGGTAAGATCCTCTGTCATCCCTCAAATCACCTGAATCTGCATCACTCAGTCATTTTTCAGAGACTGATGATGTAGCTTTGAAGGCTTTGTGCTTATAGCTAATAACATATGCTGTAGAATTCAAAGTGTCAGTTCCTCAGACAGAAATTCAAAATAAACAAAGTGATCACTGATTATCAGTTAGAGAAGCAGCACACAGATAATAAAGGAAGCCAGGGACGGAGCAGCAGAGCTGGAGTCAGTTGCCATGGAATCACACTCTTCACCCACCTTTTTTTCTGCTGTTGCCTTGGTAACAAGCTTCTGAGTAAACCACATCAGTCCGAAAAAGTGGAGCATGATTTGAAATTAGAAAGACAGAATAATTTGTACAGCACTAAAGGCTGAACTGAGCTGAGTGAAAGCTTAATTCTAAACCTTTGTGTTTAATATTTTATGTTAATAGTAACAACATTCGCTGATAAAACAATTATGTTTTATTCCTTAAAGATGCTTAAGGAGAACTGTCACAAATGACACTTCTTTGTTAGAGCTGTGAACCCATTTTACATTCCATGATCAGTTTGTCAAAGACAAATTTGTTTAAAAGGAATCATAACAATTAAACCATATATATACAGGACATTTTTATTTCTAACTACAAAAAAAGAAACATATGTTGCATCCAATCAGGTTATTTAAAGAGGCCATTTCATACAAATTTCAGGACTTTGTGGTTATTTCTTAAGTATTAACCAGTAACATGAAACATTTTATATCTAAAAAAACATCAGGAAACACTGATTAACAGACCTTTCAATCTGTCTGCATTAAAATTCGGGTGGTTCCGGCTCCTTCCATCAGGCTTCGGCAGCAGCTCATTCATATTCATTATTCAAATTTGCTGGACTCTGATTGGCTAACAAACTAGCCTATGAGAGCAAGGTATACTGTTTCCTGCCCCGCTGCACATGGTAACATCAGACGTCGTGTCTTCCTGTTTGATACGTCTTATGCTAACAGCTTTTAGCCAGCAGCATGCTAGGTGTGGTTTCTGTTTTCACCCACTATGAAGGTAAGAACACCTGTGGAGCTAAAATATTCAACAGAAACCTCAGAACAACTGTTTTTAATGGAAGAGCCTCTTAAAATAACCCACACCTGTCATGGTGCAGCTCAGTCATGTGTGTAATGCACAGTTCTGGCTTCTCATCAGAATGAAATAAAAGAAACCAGCTTTTCTCATTTGCTGCTCAGTGTATAGCATAAACATATAAAAACATGTATATGTCATTTAAATAACTATTTGTTTCTATTCTTTGTTTGTTTTCCTGATTTATTGCTGCAGGTGACTGATATGATGCAGAAAGCGTTGTTTGACTTCCTGAAGCACAGGTTTGATGGGAGGTGAGCTGTGAACAGATGCAGCAAAGCAGCGTCTCTTGTAAAGTCATGTCTTGAGGCCAGTGAACTCTCCATGACATGCAGTTCTGCTTTACTGCAGGATCTCCATCACAAGGGTCACAGCTGACATATCGTTGGCCAAGAGGTCAGTACTTAACAACCCCAGTAAGAGGGCCATCATTGAGAGATCCAACACCCGCTCCAGCCTTGGTAAAGCTACAGGAACAGTCTCACTCAATGATGTGCATAAGTGTTGAGCATAGACATAAATAAAATCTAGACTGGGCCTTCTCCACCGTGAAGCTGCAAGATCACAGGAGCCGCCATGGGGTGGGGGGTGGGGGGGTGTAATGAAGGTTCTGTGCCTGAGTCTAGATTTTATTGAAGTTGATGGTGTTGAGGTGAATAATGTTTTCGATGGTCCGTTTAGTCCTTCCTGTTCATCACTGTTGTGCTATATGTGTTTGTTTATATGTAGCAGAGGTCCAGAGTGAGATAGAAAGGATCTTTGAGCTGGCCCGATCTTTACAGCTGGTGGTTCTGGATGCAGACACCATTAACCACCCAGCACAGCTCATCAAGACCTCATTGGCTCCCATCATTATTCATGTTAAAGTGTCATCACCCAAGGTAAGACCAGTTCAGAGAAGAACGGCTACATGACGTTTCACAAGAAAGAAAACGTTGTTTTTAATTTACTGCCTGTCCTCATTAGCATAATGTATGAACAGAACTGACATCATATAAAAATATCAGACATGCAGCAGACTGGATGTGACTGCTGTCCACAACCACAAGACACTTGTTTTATTTTACTTTAACTAAGTTTTCATTTTAAAAAGGAAATCTATTCAGGTTTATAATGTTCTAAATATTAAATGGATATTAAATACAAAATCCCTATTTATAAATACTTCTACCTCTAAATAATACTCTACCTCTGTAGTGTTATTAGTATCTGTCCCCCAAAATAACGTCTGTCTTCTTTCTGGTGGAGGACTAAAGTACTCCAGTTGGGGAAGTGCCAGTTGTACTGTCATTAATATATTATTGCATAATTACAGTACAAAACAGAAGTATACGATTGTCATACTAGTATAATCTGGTGAACTGTTTAATTAAAAGTTGAATTTTCTGACAAAAATTTAATGTATCCATATTTATATTGTATTCTATGATAGTATTTATAGGTTTGATTCACTGATTTTTTAACAAACTGGCCTATAGCAGGTCTAAACTTGTCATTGTTTCTGGATAATTTTATAATTAATTAATTTAAGTACATGTATGTAACAACTGTAGTTTTAATCCTCAGGTCCTGCAGCGGTTGATCAAATCAAGAGGAAAATCTCAAAGCAAACATTTGAACGTGCAGCTTGTTGCAGCTGAGAAACTGTCTCAGTGTCCGTCTGTGAGTGAAATTTAAACACCTTTAAATCTAAAGTAACAGCAAAAGATCAGTTAACTTTTTAGCTACGTGTGATGAAATCTGCATGGACTAACTGTCCTTCTGTCTCTAACTCTCCCACCTCAGGAGATGTTTGATATTATTTTAGATGAGAACCAGCTGGAAGATGCCTGTGAGCACCTGGCAGAGTACCTGGAGGCGTACTGGCGTGCCACACACACTTCACTTAGCACGCCGCTCAACCCCCTGCTTGGACGCAATCTGGGCTCCAATGCTCTCTCCCCGTATCCTGCTGCCATCCAGGTGAAGCATAAAACACTAAGCCTTTAAACTGTGATCAGTCAGACCTGACTTGGTTATTTTTTGGGTTTCTTTGTGTGAAAGAACTTTGTAATTCTAAAGGTGAATTCACAGTTGAATTTTACTTGTATGTACCGAATAATCAGAAGCTGATGGAGAAATTTATTTTTGTGTTTCTACTGCAGCAAAACTATTTCACTTCTTTTATTATTATTAATACAATAAAATTACTAATAAAAACATTAAAAATAAACATGCTAATCTTGAAATTTTTACAGTTTATTTTGACTCATTTTGATCTTGTCTCATTTAAATTGATTTTTTTTTAACTACAAACAAATTATGGAACTACAATGTACAGTAGCCCTAAGAACTGCAGCCTTTATCTGTGGTGCTCTGTACAGATGATGGTAAACACATCTCTAAATCATTCCATTGTTTTTACAGTGTGCACATCAACAAGTCCCGCCCCCTTAGTGTAAAAAAGTAGAACATTTTTCTGACTGAAGATATAAAGTAAACCTCAGACTTTCCTAAGTGTTGAATCTTGTTTATTCACATAGTTCTCACCTTGCTGTATTATATTATTATATTATTATTTTTATTATTATTTTCTCTGATATGTTTTGTTGTAATTATTTGATGCTTACATGATACATGAGACTTCCAGCCCATAACGTCAGTCAGTTAGTTGTTGTTCCTGTTCAGGGAACAGCAGGTTAGAGAACATGTTTTTGCATGATCACTCTCACTTCTTGCATGATTTATAATACACTTCTTTTTCTAATTCATTCAGTTTAAATATCTTATAAATGCCTTATTTACCAGCTGTCACTGGGTGAGAGGCGGGGCTACACCTGGGCAGGTCACCAGTCCATCACCAGGTCACATATAGAGAGACAACCACTCAGATACTCCTATAGGCTCAATTTAGAGTCACCAATTAACCTCGTGCATGTTTTAGGTCTGTGTGAGGAAGCCGAAGTCCCCGATGAAAATCCGCACATGCACAGATAAACTCTATGCAAACTCTATACAGATGTTCTCAGCCCAGTTTCAAACCCAGGATATTCTTGCTGCAAGGCAACAGCGCTACCCACTGCACCACTGTGCAGCCCCAGCAGATTAGATCTAGTTCCCAAAGCACCTGCAACCTGGATACCTTGGCTGACAGAGATGTTTACATGTTTCCCTTTTTATGTACAAAAACAAAATCTATAAAAAAAACTTAAAATGCATGTAGTTTCCTTTTTAATGTGTTATAATACTGTAGTTGAGGATTAATTAGTTAAGGAGTATGTCCACGATCATAATTTGGGCATTCTGCAATTGCAGTTGTGTTTGTTGTTGTTTGTTACTTAAAATCAGATTTTTTATTTATTTTTTTATCTCACACAGGCCCAAAGAAACCGAAACAGCAACCACACAACAACGGACCATTCTCCTGTTGAACGTCGCAGCTTGATGCCTGCCGATGAGAATTATCAAAACGAACAGGCACGGAAGAATTGCAACCGTCTGTCATCGGGTTCACAGCACAGCAGTGACCACTCTCCGCTTGTGGAGGAGGACTACCAGGACCCCTATCAGGACTCTTACAAACCTCACCGTAATCATTAAGAGGTCATTAAGACCTGAACGTGTAGCTTATCTTCTCACCCACTGGAGGAGATTTTCACTCTGAGGGTATAACTATATATATATAAGACAGTTTGGAATTGATATGTGAGATTTTGCAGGTGACATAACGAGGGCTTCCATGTGTAAATACTGTAAAGTTAAAAAAATAATTTTATCTGAATTTCCAGTATCAGTAATCAGATTACATTCCATTTATTGTTTAAGCCTTGACTTGTTTAAGACAAAAAATATAGTTTTTTTTTTTTATTAATAAATTATTTTTAAAAACGTCATAAAACATTTTGATAAAGTAGCATTTAATCATAGCCATCTTCCATCTCCAGGTGTAGCTTTTTGAATTGTTTTTGTTTAGGTTTTCTTCAAAATAAAAGCGTATAATTATCACTGTTTTATGTTTTTATCACACTGTGTTTTAAGTAGTAGTAGTAGTCGTTACTTTTAATAAGAACGTTGTCAGTTAACACAGGAAAAATTGCATAACATTTATCTAACATAATCTTGTACCTTGTAATTCAGTATGCAGATATTTTTATTTCATAGGCTCAGAAAGAGTTAGAGTGGAATCGACCTGACGGCTAACCGAGGAGACTTCTGTTCTTTTTAAAGACTCCCAGCAGTTTTTGTTGTTTCCAAATAGCTTGTGAGAGAATGATTTTACAACTGAGTTCAAATAAACTGCTATAATATTTACAAGTTAGACTCTTTATTCATGTGTATTAACCAGATGTGTATTTTTAGAGGTTATGTCGTGTCGTGTCATCAGTAAGAGCCCGCCTCCAGCTCCACTGGACTCTTGTTCAACCTCTTGCATCCCACTGAAGAAATGGCTGGTGAGACGAGGATCCGGTACAGTTTAACCTTCAGAACACAGCCAGCAGCTCCCTCAGTCTTTCTCAGCTGTTCCACTCGTATTTCTTGGTTCTGATTTGTGTCCAGGATGACTACAGGAACAATCACTTCCATAAGTTCCATCACTGTTTCTGTTTAACTCAGATGATGTACAGCATGATTTCCCTCCGCAGTCTGCAGGTAACAAGCTACCTGACACCAAGCTGATGTAACATCACGTCCAGTCGAGCTGTTTTCTACATGCGTCGGATTTAATGTGACAGAAACCTGTGAAATAAAACACACTGAAATAATAAGAACACGAGACACAAGGGGTGTGAAGATGAACTGATTTGCAGTGAAGTAAATCTAGACGCATCATTTTTCAGGTAATGAAGTAACGTGTGTGCATGTGTCTGAATTTCTGAAGGAAAAGTTGACTCAGTTGGACATTTTGGTTCTTATGGCAGCTGCTGTGTGTCATGACCTCGATCATCCTGGTTTCAATAACACGTAAGATGAACACAGTAACATAAAAGACCTGCATGTTTCTCAGAGTCTGTCTGTTTCACTCCTTTCTTTCTCACTTCACTTTATTTTGTTTTCTTTGTTGTTAAACTGTCTTCATTCATTCTCTTGTCCATGTTGGTAAATTAACAATTTGTTTCTTTTATTCTTCCTCCAGATCTTTATCCTTCTATTCCTTTCTTCCTCTCCATTTCCTACCCAAAGCATCGGCTCAGCTTTATTTATCTCCTTTTAGGTACCAGATAAACAGAGCTGGGAGGTTGATAGAATGACTCCTCCCCCCTGGAGAACCATCGCAGCGCTGTGGCCTTTCAGATCTTCTCTCTGTTTAAATACAACATCTCAAACTTTGACTCCAAAACCGTTAAACAGATACAACAAGTATGACTCTGTTCAACATGTCCTGAGCTTCTGCTGCAGCCTGTCAATCACCCACTGATTCAGATCAGGCATGTTGGACTGGAGGAACATCTACAACATGCAAGATGGTGGCCCTTGAGGACCAGCACAAGTCTCAGTGATAGTCATAAAAATGACTGTGGATGAAATATCTAAATATTTAATGTCAGAAATCACAAAGAAAAATATTTAGCATATAAATCTTACTATAAATGTCCATGTCAGGTGAGTGCTAAGCCTAAACTGTAACCCCACTGTACTTTACTGTGATGACATGTCTGTGTACTGTAAATATTCCAAGTATTTTTCTTGCTGTTTTATTATTTATATTATCAATAAATATTTTTGCTGCTGTGCCCGCTGCCCGCTGTGGATCAGGTGTAGGAAAGTTAAAGTTTGATCCTTGTGCTGGCTCTTTGTTTCCGTCTTTGTAGCGACTGTGAAGAGAATCAAGCAGTTCTTGGCGTGAACAGACAGAACCAGGACACAGTGAGCTTTTTCAAAGGAGACCTGCTCCTCCTTGTAGGAGACACAGATAAACAGGAACTTCAAACATTTTATGGCAAAAAATGCTTTTGATGTGTAAATATTGCTGGTTTTTGTGTTTGTTATCCTTACTTTGATTTATTCTCTGTATGCACCTTCGACCAGGACATATTTCTTGTATGCAAATAATACATGGCAGTAAATCGATTCTGATGGACACCCGCACAGTGGATCTTCTCTTACCTGTGCAGGTGTTCATAAACAGCCATGCCTTGGTCAGCATTTCCAGCAACATGTGACAGGAATACAAGACTCCACCCACAGCATATGAGTCTGTGCAGGTGAGGGCAAAGGACAAAAGGTCAGTGATGACCGTGATTGGCAGACTGGAGAAACTCAAACAAAATAGAGACTTTGATGAAGTTTTATGACATTTGGAGGTCGATGAGCTGATGGAGTGGGAAAACTGTCTGAAGAGGAAGAGCATCAGCAAGATGAACTTGATATGGTGTCAGACCTGGACACTGATGACATTGATTTTTTATTTCATTTATTTATTTTAATTGTTTCAAACACGCTCCACTTTCACCATATTTACAAGGACAAGTTACCTTCAGTCACATGCTTAAAAAGGAGCAGGCAGAAGGATAAACTTATCAACATCCACCATTAACAAGAGTTTATTTGTATGATCTGTAAATCCTGCATTATTGATCATTCTGATTGATTATTTCTGCATGATGCTTGTTGCTTGTATAGTTGTTATGTATGTATTTCTCCAAACCTCCACACAGTAACTAAGATATGGCAGAATTAAAGAACAACATGAAAAATACAAAGCTTTCTGAGTCAAGATGTTACTGATGATGATACTCTGAGCTGACTTCCCTCAAACAGACTGAATGTTCAGTTTACAGCAGATTTTATGGTCCTATATATACTGTATATTTCTATGTTTCTGCATGATACGCTCCGATTGACATTGTCAGTGCGCATGCGCGGGACTGACAGCTCATCGCAGCCAGCTGATGTTAACCACTTAGCCGCAGTGGTTTACGTTTTGTTTTTTAAACTGACTATTAATGTTTTTGTTCACAGTTGTAGTTTCCGGGGACATGTATAGTTAAAATAATTTACAACATTATGTAGGTTTTAGTGCTATAGCGGATCTTAGTTGGCTTAGTTAGCAGGTTAGGTGAAGTTGTTAGCGCTGATCATCAACGTTAGCTAGCTAAGCTACAGCGTATTCTCACAAACTGGCCTCAGAAACTTCACCGTGAGCCATGGGGATACTTTTCACAAAGCTATGGAGGCTTTTTAATCACCAAGGTAAGAATAGTGCTGATGTAGATAACACGAATTCTGTCAAATACATGGTAAGTGCTTATTGTGTTCTGAGAGGCCCGCTTCTCAGTTACCTCATTAATAACTCAGAAACCAGCGTAACAACATCTTTTTAATCTATTTGTGTTGTTATAGAAGTATCATTGACTTTGTGGAACAGGACCAGACTTGTTTCGGGTTTAAAACGTTATTGAATTCGCGAACAACGCAGTTTTCCATCGTTTATTGATCAGCCTGTGTTTGATATGTATGATTTGGATGGTTGTAAGTGACACCACGGTGTTCACCTGTGATCCTGAATCAGTAACCGGGTCATTTCCAGAACCCTGAGCCGGTCAGGTATGAACAGCTGAGTCTTCCGATCAGTCACAATCAGGTGATTTTAGATATTTTCAGTGACATGACAGGAAGATAGATCCCGATATTGATTGGGACTCTTGGATTATTGGATCAGTTCTGACGTTGTGGCTTGAAATTGTTTGCATCATCATGTCTCTTTAACTTTGGATCTACAAGAGAGAAAGTTTTAATGTCGTTCGGTGTTTTGTCCCACCTGTCCTTTCCCTAGTGTCTTTGCTTTTGAGACAAACCCTGTAACACTATAGTGCAACAAAACCAAGATACAAAAAATAACATTTTATCTTAGATTGCAGGTGTCAGTTTGTAACGATCAATACATTTCCTAGAAAAAAAGAGGAAATCTGTTTAACTGCCGTGAAACCCACATTTAAAGGTCCTCACACAGTTTGTGTGCCAGCGGCTGAACTCACACCTGCACAACCTTTTTAAATGAGCAGTTTTATGACAGTGAGCTGTGTTCATACAGTCTGTTGACTAAAGCTAGGTTTTTGCAGAAATCATGACCCTGAACTTGATTGTGAGCTGTTTCATTCTGTTTATGGGGACATGGGAGAGGTGTGTCATCATGTTTAGGGTTTTGAAATAGCTTTCATTTTCTCTTCTTTGTTCTTATTTTCAAATCTTCATTTTAAGAACCTGTTTGTGCTCATTTGATCGAGCTTCTCAGAGCTGCAGCTTCTTATAATAACAACTACCTCTGTTTTATAAAGTTGAGAACAGAATCTCAATTCATCCAAACCTCAGTAAAGTGTATATGATGAGATTTTTAAAATATCACCCCCTGGCTGGAAGAGTAGCTTGTGATGTCATCGGGTGGATCGTGTAAACTTCCTTCCTTTGTTTATACAGTGTTTGATTTTTTGTGGCATGATGTGGGAACAATCATCTGATTGTTGAATATGAACAAGACAAGTAGATGATTGTAGATGATCTTTTATAAGTCTGTTGTGGAGAGTGTGATCACACCTGCAGTCACCTGTTGGGGGCCGAGCATCACAACAGGTGACATAAAGAGGCTGAACAAACTGATAAAGAAGGCTGGTTCTGATCTGGATCCTCTTGAGTTGACTGTCTGAAGAAGGATGAAGAACATGATGGAAAACTTCTTCAGGTCCAACACGGGAGATCCTTCTACAGGAGATCCTTCCCGTCCACAGCTAGAACCCTCTACAGGAGAACCTTCCCATCCACAGCTAGAACCCTCTACAGGAGATCCTTCCTGTCCACAGCTAGAACCCTCTACAGGAGATCCTTCCTGTCCACAGCTAGAACCCTCTACAGGAGATCCTTCTTGTCCACAGCTAGAACCCTCTACAGGAGGTCATGTTTTAGATGTGTATCTGTTTCAACACACCTGATGCAGAAGAACAGGTCGTTAACAGGCTTCTGCAGGACTTGCTGAGATGTTGCTGATTGGAAAACACCCCAAAACTTTCCCAGAACATATAGTTTCCTCAGAAATAAGGCTTCGTTTAAAAGGGAGATAAACAGGCTTTTCAATATTACTGTGTAAAAGTTTTAAGCAGGTATGACAGAATGCTGCATAATAAGATGATTTCACAGGTACAAATTGTAATTGTTTATTTTGATCCATGTGAAAAATATGAATCACATCAAAATGTCCTGTGAAGATCAGTTTCCCTCTATGAAGAATTGATGCTGTTTGAAAGTTACAGCTGCTCACAACAAATGCTGATTCAATTAGTTTTCCACTGCCTAAAATGTTTGTGTCATATTTCACAATGAAAATGATTTTTTTATCACAAACACAAAAAGCTGACAAACAGTTCTACTTGTTGAGTCATATGTTTTTATTAGAAAACCTTCAAAGTAGCCACCAGTTCACATACACATACTACAGTGAAACTTGCACCGTAACTCATCTGTGGGCTGTAAAATGTGTCATCCACAGCACCACAAGGTCCCTGTGATCCTAAATGTTCAGAGCTGCATTTTGTTACCAGAATGGTTCTGAATACAAGAGCCAGTACACCTGTGTGCATCAGAAGACATTTTGATAAACAGAATACTTGGCTGAGTTTGCAAAGAGCTCATGCATCAGTCACACTGAACCCACACACTGATGTCACTGTTGGTTTGGGATTTATTTAGAACTCTCCTTTTTCTTTCAGAGCACAAAGTCATTATTGTGGGTCTGGACAACGCAGGCAAAACAACTATACTTTACCAGTTGTAAGTGTCAAAGTAAATTGCTTTTAATTAACATTTTTACATGTGAATTAAAAAAACAATTTAAGGTAATATTTAGTCACTTTCTTGATTTAACTCAGAATGTAAAAGTATGTTTTTGTTTGTTTCAGTTCCATGAACGAGGTGGTACATACCTCTCCTACGATTGGTAGTAACGTGGAGGAGATTGTTGTCAACAACACCCATTTTCTGATGTGGGACATCGGTGGACAGGAGTCCCTTCGATCATCATGGAATACATACTACACCAACACGGAGGTAATCACCCCTCAGGCCAGCAGACTCATACTGAACATTCATGAAGAGTCATTTGGAATCTCCTGCTGAGGAATACATCACAAAACTAGACTCAAAAAATCATGTCCAAAAATTATTTGGAATGTCCTGATATGTTACAGAAATGATGAGACCTTCAACTACAAACAGCTGAAAGCTTAATGGTGCATTCACACCGGCCCAACCATCAACTTCATAAGCAGCAAGTTTATATATAAAGTCTATGGTGGACGGGCGTCAGACAGACGTCAACGGCTCTGCGGCGCTTTGTGAGCGTTATGAGCGGCAACTTCTCAAGCTTTTCTAGCGTTTCAGGCGTTGACGCTTGAAAGCTAGAAAAGCTCAAAGTTCAGCTAGCTGAACTTTTGACGTTGATAACGCTCTTGAAGCGGCATGTCAACCAATCAGAGCGTCTCATCGTAGTGACGTAAGACGTCACAGCACGTAGCCGGGAAGAAGCGGGATCAACCAAAATGGAAGATAAATGAACCTCATCCAAACGCTCCTGGAGCAAATGGTTAAACTCACCAAACTCAGAACGCATCTGAAGAATGGGGTGTATCCACAAACGGCGCTGATGCACCCGACGTCGACGTTGTCTAGATCTATGAAGTAAATAAATCCAAGCCACTGTCTCAATATGATCCACCATAGCTCCGAACATCCCATAACAAAGGAAGCCCCGCCTTCGCGCTCTTTTTCGGTCAGGCTTTACGAGCTTTAACGCCTAAGCGCTCTGACTGGCAGGCGTTATGAGCTTCAACTTCAAACGTCAAATTTGGAGCGTTATCAGCGTTGCTTGACGTTGACAAAGTGGCTGGTGTGAACGCACCATTACTGTGTTTAGGTTAAAGATGTCACTTCACATCATCTCCACACTGTTGGTTAAACTGTCTGTAAATATGAAATAAATTAGATCAAAGAAAGGGGTGGAGTTATAAAGTATGACTGTGATTCGATGACATTATTCTCGTCTCTCCTGTTTTCTAGTTTGTTATCGTTGTGGTCGACAGCACAGACAGAGAGAGAATCTCTGTCACCAAAGAAGAGCTGTACAGGATGCTCGCACATGAAGTGAGTCCAACAGATTCATTACAACTCAGAAACTTTCTGTTGTTGGTTTTTAGAATTCTGCACATGAAAGTTTCAGGTTAAATAAAGTTTCACTCCAGCTGCCATAAAAATATGATACTGATGCATTTAACTCCTGGTGAATGACTCGTTTTTGAAAATAATTTATAAGATTATTGTTTTTAAATTGTTTTCTTAATAAATTGGTTTTGTGTGAAAATGCAGCAAATTAGCAACAGTTTGAACAACCATCAGATACTGAAGGAATGAGGTGCAGCATGAGCTCGGGCTGCTGGGAAAGTGCTGTGTCACTTGTTTTACATTTGTTTTAGGTTTTCAGTAGCAAAACAGGCTTTGGTGATTTAGAGTCTTCCGTCAATGACTGCTTTATTTTAGCTTCTTGAAGATACCCTTCCATTAAAAACAGTTTTTCTGAGGTTTCTGTTGAATATTTTAGCTCCACAGGTGTTCTTACCTTCATAGTGGGTGAAAACAGGTCAACAACTTCTCTTTCAGTTTTAATCTCTCAAACTACGCAGGTGGTGATAAAACCCGAGTTCTCCCGAGTTTTAACGACCTGTATCTGTTTCATCACAACTCCTTTGTTCGTTAGTATTCATCAGCTCCTGCAGTTGAAACCACGCCTAGCATGCTGCTGGCTAAAAGCTGTTAGCATAAGATGTAACAAACAGGAAGACACGACGTCTGATGTTACCATGTGCAGCATAGCAAGAAACAGTATACCTTGCTCTCATAGGCTAGTTTGTTAGCCAATCAGAGTCCAGCAAATTCGAATAATGAATATTAACGAGCTGCTGCCGAAGCCTGACGGAAGGAGCCGAATCTTGACGCAGACAGATTGAAAGGTCTGTTAATCAGTGTTTCCTGATGTTTTTTAGATCTAAAATGTTTCATATTACTGGTTAATACTTAAGAAATAACCACAAAGTCCTGAAATGTGTATGAAATGGCCTCTTTAAATAAACATTTTATAATTGAATGAACAAAGATTTTTTTATTTTTTTTACATGAGAAAATGAAGTTAAATGAATCTTTGACCGTGTATATTGAGAAGGCAGCACAATGTGTTTAACATTTATTTGTTGTTGCTGCATTACTGGATTGCTAATGTTTGTTATAAAACAACATGCTCTCATGTTACTGAATCCTCAGCGGTTAATCCACCCAGATCTTGTTTCTGACCCTTTACGCTGCTCAGCTCATATTTTATTTAGTAAACCAAATAAATGGAAATGTCTTCCTGTCAAACTGCAAATGTTTTATTGTTTAACTAAAATAACATCAACAGGTTAAAATATTGTGTATTAAATATATCTATATAACACAACTGTAGTTAAGAATATATTTCTTCTTTTAATTTGTTTTACATTTTGCATAAAATTACAATCATTATAACGTCTTTAACAGATCGATGTGTTATTGTCTGTGTTTAATCTGCGCAGGACTTAAGAAAGGCTGGTTTGTTGATATTTGCTAACAAGCAGGATGTAAAAGGCTGCATGTCTGTAGCTGAGATCTCCCAGAGCCTCCAGCTGACCTCTGTCAAAGACCACCAGTGGCACATCCAGGCCTGCTGTGCCCTTACAGGAGAGGGGTAAGAACCGCAGTTATTATATTTACACCAAAAAGAAATGTACAACTCAGACATGTTTAGCAGAACTGCATGTACTGAAATGTGTCTGTCTGTCTGGATTCCCGTCCCTTCCTTCTCCATGTCCCCGTCTCTCTGCTGCACCTCCCTTGTCCTTCCCTCCAGGTTGTGCCAGGGTCTTGAGTGGATGATGTCCCGGCTCCGTGTGAGATGATGACCCTCTCAACCCTTTCAGAAGTCCACTCTTTCAGTTTTCTTTCTGCCTGGAGACGTTAGGATTTGGGTGAAACAGATGATGGACGGCCCCCTCTTTTCCATCATTCCCTGTGAAGCTGATACGAGCAGACTGCTGGCAGGATGTCAGAGTCTTCTGTGATAATTTATTTTACAAAAGACATTGAATTCAGAACAAAAAACAGAGACTTTTTCTGTGGGACAATGAACAAGAGAGACGCTCAATTATTTAAGGTGAATTTTCTGCACGGTTTTCCTTACAGTGAAACACGGGTCAGCGAAGGGTCTGACCTGGACCTGTACATGGACTTGTTTTCCAGCTGAGCCCAACGTGGCCTTTGCAGTATTGTTGGACTGGCTGTGGTGGTTCTTGATGCCCTTTGTGTTCAGTCCAGTATTCTCCTAAAACATGGTGCCTGCATCAGAATGTTGAAGCGATTACAGTCAACGGTGACTGAAACATGCTTGAAGGAGGGAGAAACCTCAAAGTCCCCTCTTCCCTCCACTCGCTATGAATAATCACTGAAATAAAGTGGTTTTTATCTGTTCTGGGTGAATTGCTTTGTGTTTTAAATGAGTATTTCTTTCACACAGCTACAGAGATACCGTTAAAATCTCTTTGCTGGAATTGTTTTGAATTAAATTACCTTTTGGATATGTGATTGCTCTGTTCATGTTTTAGTCCTTTAGGGGGGGTTAATGTGTCTTCTGAGCTGATGGATCCTGATGCTTTACAGCGAGTGTGTTGAGCAGCAGGAAGTGAAAGGAGTGAACAATACTGTCGTGGCCAAAAGATTTAAGAGTTACACGAATATTGGTTTGCAGAAAGTTTCCTGCTTCAGGTTTTACGATAGTAATTTACATGAACTCCAGAATTTTATGAAGATCGGATTAATTACAAAGTCTTTCTCTGCCATGAAAATGAACTTAATCTTAAAAAAAACAATTTCCACTGCAAGTCATTGCTGCTATAAAACAACCTGCTATAAGAGCATTTCAATCATCTCTCTAACACAGGTGAGAATGTTGATGAGCTGGAGGCTGGAGATCATTATGTCATGCTGATGAAGCTAGAACAGCAAACTGGATGTGTTAAAAGGAAGCTGTTGCTTGAAATTGTTCTTCCTGGTAACCATGGTAACCTGCAAACATGCAGCATCATTGTGTTGCATAAAACGAGCTTCACATGCAGGATGTTGCTGCTACTAAGATGCACCTAAATCAAACATTTATCATCAAGAACTTCAAGGAAAGATGTTCAGTTGTTGTGAAGAAGCTTCAGAGACCCAAGAAAGTCCATCGAGCACCAGGACCATCTCCTAAAGAGGATTCAGCTGCAGGATTGAAGTGACACCAGTGCAGAGCTGCTCAGGAACGTCAGCAGACAGATGTAAGAACATCTACACAGTGAGCTGAAGACTGTTGGAAGATGATCTGATGTCAAGAAGAGCTGCAAAGAAGCCGCTTCTCTCCAAAAACCATCAGGGACAGACTGATATTCTGCATGAAGTCCAGCAAGTGGACTGATGAGGACTGGGGACAAGTCATTGTCTCTGATGAGGCTTCTTTTTGATTGTTTGGAGCATCTGGAAAGAGGATTGTCCAGAGAAGAAAAGGTGACTATCAGTCCTGTGTCACGCCAACAGTAAATTATCCAGAGATCATTCATGTGTGAAGCTGCTGCTCATCCAAGGGGCGGGTTTCTAGCACGATGGAGCTCTGGACCATCAAGACAAAGTCAAAACTAGGGGAACAAAACATTGAAACTTTGGGTTCATGTCCAGGAAACTCTCCAGACCTTAATCCAATTTAGTACTTTAGAACTTGTGGTCAATCCTCAAGAAGCAGGTGAAAAAAAACAAAACTCACTAATTCTGACGAACTCCAGCTTTGATGAGCTGCATCAGTCAGGATTTAGACCGGAAGTTGATTAACAGCATCAGCTGCATGATACAGTCCGTTTAATCCAGCATAAAGAGAGAAAATGCTCCAGAATAAATCAGTTTAAATCCACAGGATCAGGTTATTTATTTATTTACTGTATTCATTAGATCAGAGGTAAAACATGACGTCACAATCCCCAGAGGGCAACTTGATGAAATCAAGTCAAGATGGTGCTAATTATGTTTTTTATTGTTTCACAATTTATTATATTTAGTTTCTTTATATTAGTAGGTTCTATATGTTGTTCTGATTAAACACTGTGTAGTTCAAATAATACGTTTAAACAAATATATTTTAGTGTATTTACCAAATTAAATGACATTTTAAAAATCTATTTTTAATTGTATCAGTAAGTCATAAAGCTCATCAGAACTAATAACCTAAGACATCACTTCTCATGGAGGTCTTTATCTGTAGAGTTACTGTATGAAAACAAGTCTGACTAATCGGTTTAACTCGAGGTATCGTTCTTCATGTGGTTTGTCATGTTGACGTGAGAAGACTAACCGTCTGCGTTGTGGTTGTTTCTGCTGCAGCTGTTGTTTTCTGCGCTCACTGCTCGTCGCTCCTTTTCTCCAACTCCCTCCATATATGTGTTTGTTTTTTCTGTCATCCTTTTAACTCAGGATCCTTTTAACACAAACAGTCCTGGTCGTTCAAAATCACATACTAGTTTAATTTGTTGTGAGTGGAACTCATTGGCTCGTACGGTTGATTAATCTGTTTCTAAAAGTATCTGACAGCTGAGCTTTTCTTTGTCAGATAGCAGAAATCTATAATTTGGATGAAAGAAACAAAATAAAAATCTAAAAGTTACGTCGACAGCAAAAACCATAGAAGAGGAAAAAAGACAGATAATCAATAACTGGAGAGATTAGATTGTTAGATCCAGAGTTTTCTCAGCAAATTTTGGACAACATATTTACAACATGTTTATTTATAAAACAGCATTTCTGACTTCATTCTCACAATACAGACTAAAGAAATATTATTTGATTCTGATTTTGGCTTTTTCTCATTTTTTATGTAAAAAAAACTAAAACAAAATTAGATTTACACAGTCCAGTTTCCATTTGTCCTACCTGTCCAGGTGACCCAGTGTGTAATCTGTTAGAGTGTTGTACCTCTGCAGGTACAGCACACTGTGCAACACCTGGACTTCATCAGACCATCACCTTTAGGGCGGGTCCAGTCTGAGCTCACAGCACAGTCTGACCTGCAGTCAGTGTTTTCAAGCGAGTGACACTCCATCAGCACCTCCCTGCAGTAGAGTTCTTCCTCCTCCAGGCCCTAAAATGTGAGAACTCAGGTAATCACTGGTGTGAGACTACATGATGTTACAAACAGGAAACTGAGCAGATTTAATGAACTTGCTCATCTTTTATCATTTTCTTTTGCAGCTTTGCAGATCAGTGCTGTTGGGATGTTTCAAAGCAGCGGTCCTCTGGTGCACATGACAGAATGGTGGTTCATTATGACTCTGCAGAAGCAGGAAGGGGAGAGCAAGAGTGAGACAGAGAGACAGAGAGAGAGAGAGAGACATTCAGCTGCTGCTGTCCATCTTGTTTCCCAGGATGCATCCTGCTCATGGGACAAAAGTGAGAGTACAGACGAAACATACCAGAGAAACAGAGACACTTCAATTTTAGAATTAATACATATATTCTGATGTTCAACTTGCTTTCTGTGCAAAGCAATTAAATATAATTACAGAAGCAAATGGATCTCACTTATATAAGGTATGTCTTTATAAATAGCCACTAATAGATTTCTACAATTCTAAAGCTTTTTAATGGAATTACTTTCTATAAAACTTTAAACTAACATGATCTCAACTACCTGTTCTGTAATGTGTTAAATCACTTTATCTTGTACTGAAAAAAATAAAATTAAAATCCATAAGTGACATTTAACCACAAACTTTTTAGACCAAAGGAACAGCTAACCATCCATCATAGTGTTAAAAACAGAGCGTCATCCATCTTTATGTTTGTACTTTCAGATACCTAAAGGCTTGAAGATGCAGTAAGTTTAAAACATAGTGCAGCGCTGAGAGGCCACAGCAAACAACTGTTTTAAATAATTAGTTACCAACATTTGCAAAACTTCCCACTTAATAGTTGTGAAAAAGTGTAAATTAGTCAACATTGTTTTATAATTTATTCTCATTTAATGAAGATTTTCTAACATCTAATAACCTGTTCACAGACGTCATAACAAGTAAGGTGGATTTTTACAGAAAAATGTAACAGAAGCGTCAACGTATGTGCAACAGATTGAGGTTTAACATGTATAAACTGTATATTTAAAACATGGTTCATATTAGAAGGGGGTATATTTTTGGTTTTAGTCGCGTCACAAGCTCTTATTTTGTTGACCTGATTTTGTGACAAGATGCAGCCAGTTCAGTCATCTGATAGACGACCTGAACAGCTCACAGACCAAACCTGCAACAAAACCCAAATCTTCCAGAAGGAGCAAGAAAATACTAGATGCTCCGAGCAGCATCATCATGAGACTCTCCGAGGCTCTTTGGTTTACTGTTGTGTTTTTGAGACCTGGTCACTGCTCTGCCTTCCTCATAGCTGAGCCACCAGTGTGTTTAGCCATGACAGGTGCTCCTTTCTGAAATGATCACTTAGGTATATTTAGATTTTGAAACCTGAGAGCATCGCTCTCTGATTGGCTGTGCCACCCACATGATAACCTGGCTAGAAAGTGCAGCTGTGTGCTGTCGCCCAGCGTTTCTCTGGAGGGAGGCTGGGAAGGCTTTGGCGTCTTGGGAGACCATTAAACTTTAAGATAACTGGTAAGCAAAGGAAAGGATTAAAACATCAGCTTTTCTTGTTTTCTACGCCCTGCATGGCTCTCCATCTGCTTGGACGTCCACCGTCTCCATCCTCTGCTGCTTTTTGGGTTCAACAGGAGCTGACTGGGGATTAAAAAGTGTGAACTTTTTGTTCTTGCATTTTGAAGGAATATCCAAACATTCCAGATCTTCAAGTTTGAAATGATCTGAGATCAGATTCAGCTTTGGATTTCGATGATATCGCAGTAGCAGTTTGATTTCAGTTAAAGTCTCAGCATCTTTCTGACAAGTTTGTCTTTACGCATCTATGTTTCTGCATATTTCTCTTATTTAACAGAAAATATATGTTATCTAAATTCAAAGAGAGGGCTATCAGGTGCTAAAAAAGGTAGTTAAAACGTCCTCCTATATTTAACCTGCAGCCTCAGAAGGCATTGCATCTCCATTTGCAAAATGCAGTCAGCCAATCAGTTTGTGGCATTAGCTTACATGTCAAATAGCAGAGGCACTGTGGGCACCTGTCGGCAACCTTCAGCCTGAGCCTCAGCTCGCTCAGCTGTGTTGTGGCATGTGGGGGGGGGGTCCTGTCACACACTCAGGGGCCAAGGGCCCATTCTGATACAGTCTGCTTCAATTTATAGTTATACATTTACACATTCTGTTGTTTCATTTAGGAGTGTGGTAAATCACAAAGTTGGAATCAGATTGAGACTCCTGTGAACGGTAAGTCAAACTTCTTTATTATCAGGAAATTCTGCATCTTGTCTTACAGTTTTCTATTTATTTATTTACTTTTATCTCATAAAAGAGTGATTCACTTGCAGCTTTGTGAAAGAAGCAGTGGTTTAATCTTCTGTGATTTCTGTTTACTCTTTATTAATTCTTTCTTTTTAGTTGGGATTTACAGAATATAAAGCTAAATTATACATATATGTTGTTATGGCGGTGAATTACTGAAAGTGCTATCTCTCTTTGTGTAGAGCTTATAGAACTTTGCCAACATGGCAGGTACTGGTGATGATTATGATGAATTTGATGAGGAGGAGGAGGAAGAAGAACTTATGGAGGTAAGTCTTCATTTCCTTCAATTTAATATTTTTTTTAAATTCCTCATTATGATTTTAAAATGTATTGAATTCAGGGATTATTTACTGTTAAACTAAACAACATAACTTTTTCTGATGGATCCTATTAAAGGGGAATTAAAAACATGAATAAATCCCAATAAAATATTCTTGTTTACATGAGGACATCTTTCCCTGTTTCAGGTTTGTGACAGGTAGTCACACGTAAAATTATTTTACTGATAAAATCATCACACAACAGCTAGTTAAAGTATTTTATTTCACACTCTTCTACAAATAATTTATTAACACATGAATTAATCAATGGAAACACATTGGAATCACATTAACATCATATCTATGTACTAAAGATCCTGCTAAGATTAAATTACACGTGACGTGGGTCTGATATTTTATATATGTCTTCACTAGTCACTAGATTCAGATTAAACTTGATATGTTTGATTTAGAATATATGTTCATATATGATGTGCTGTTTTATTCCTTGTCTCCGTGGCAGTGTCCGATGGAAGAGTGAAAGCAGAAGGCCGACAGTTCATCCCATATTTCATTGGCAAATATGGGATGAACTATTCGCCTCGTATTTGCTCAAACTTAATACTGCTGATATCTCATAGGGGAGTTTGAATGATTATTTTTGGTTTTCTCAGTATTAGTGAACATGTCACCAAATAGTTTCTGGAATCATTTAACTCCTGTATAACATATCAACTGGTTTGCCATCTTTGCTGTAAAAGATGCAAATCGTTTGGGAGGAGGGATGATGGATACAATGAATACACTCTGATTTCACTAGTACTTTCATCTGTACTGTGGAGAAATGTTGCATTGTTTTTCAGAAGATGTAAGACGGCCTGGTTTTAATCTACAGAATGGGGAGAAACATAGGGCTGTTTAAGTGACATGAGTTTAAAACTATTTATTTTGATAGTGATCTTAATGCAGTTTATACATTTTTTTATGATTTTTCATCCTTTAGAATAAAATATTTTCTTGAATCAGTTAGAGTTGGAGTAAAAAGCTCTTTGTCTGGCATGTAGACAGAGACTTCAGCAGCAGAGAGCGCAGGAAGCAGAGTGACAGGGGGACGAGACATGTGGAGTAAATCAGAGTTTTAAGTTGAACATGAACATGTAGATAAAGTGCTTGAATTCTTCTCCTCTTCACTTTTTCAAGGTACAGATGTGCAAAAAGCCTCATTCATTCTTAACAATGTGAAGACTGAAAATCATAGATGTAAATAATTATAGATTGTTTTGTAGGGAGGTGGTTGAGTGTTTGTACCTATGGTTCTCTCCTGTCTGATGGATTTCAAACTAAAGTCTCTTACCAATGTTGATCAAAATGATTGAGATGTTCTTTCTCTCAGCTCTGGTTGTCCTTTACTAGTTTCATAGATAGGAATAATTTTATTTGCTCCCGAAGGTGCTAAGAAAACAGATGAATAAAACAAAGTTCACAGTCAGTTGGTTTGGCTGATGTTCATTTTGTTTCTTTTATTTTTGTGTCTTAAATCAGGACTAAACTGCATTAAAAGTTGCACAATTAAGATAAAAAAAATTTTTGTGCATTCTTTTGTTATGAAGTTACTTGATGACAAGCTGCTAAACTAGAGCGGCCTGATATTATAGGGTCAAAACAAACCAGATGACTGAGAGATTAGACAAATAAAGAGTTTCAGATTTTAGGTTTTGGCGGTTTTTTTTGTTTTTTTTTTATCTCCTTTTTATTAAAGTTGTTTACAGGAACATTAATTGGTGTTGCTGCAGCCTAGAGGATGGGTGGTCAGCTGCTGATCAGAGGGTTGCTGGTTTCAGCCCAACCCTCAAAAATCCCCTGAAATATAATCTATTTCAATGGGACCATCCTGATAAAATATACTGTAGGTCATCCTTTGTATGTAAACCATGTTTTTATTTTCCCACTTTTTTGCAGTGAGGGTAATGCAAACATGTTTGAGTACTACAGATGTAGTATTTACTTTGAGTATGTTGATGGAGAAGTACAGAGAAAACCAGATGAGCTTCATTGTGTCTTTGTAGATCTAGAATCATCTGACAGGGAAGCGAGAGAGGAACTGTGGTCCTGTATGAGGACATATGTTAGAGTGATGCAGGACATGTAGGACAGCTGTAAGGTGGAGGTATGTGCTCTAGGTGGGACAAAGCAGTTCAACGTGGAGGTGGGACTGCATCAAGAATCAGCCTTGAACCCCTTCTTGTTGCTATGGTGATGGACAGACTGTCAGATGAGGTCAGACAGGAACCTCCATGGACCAGATGCTTGCAGATGTTATCTGTAGTGAGAGCAGGTGGAGGAACATCTGGAGAGGCGGAGGTGCTCTGGAAAGAAGAGGAATGAAGGTTTGCTGTAGCAAGACAGAGTCCTTGTGTGTGAATGAGAGGGACACAAGTGGGACAGTGAGACTACAGGGAGCAGAGATAAAAAAAAAGGTGGAGGATTTTAAGTACTTAGAGTCAAGAGTCCAAAGCAACAGAGAGTCTGCAAAAGAGGAAACATGTACAAGCAGGTTGGAGCAGGAGGAGGAAAGTGTCAAGAGTGATGTGGGACAAAACAGTCCCAGCAAGACTGAAAGGACAGGTGGACAAGACAGTGGTGAGACCAGCAATGTTGTCTGGTTTGGAGATGATACCACTGAGAAAGGGACAGGAGACACAGCAAGAGGTAACAGAAATGATGAGGTTCTTTGGGAGAGACAAGGATGGACAGGATCAAGAATGAGTCCATCAGATGGATGAGGATGGACAGGATTAGGAATGAGTCCATCAGAAGGCCGAGGATGGACAGGATCAAGAATGCGTCTATCAGAGGGACGAGGATGGACAGGATTAGGAATGAGTCCATCAGACAGATGAGGATGGACAGGATTAGGAATGAGTCCATCAGAAGGCCGAGGATGGACAGGATCAAGAATGAGTCCATCAGAGGGACGAGGATAGACAGGATCAGGAATGAGTCCATCAGAGGGACGACACATGTTGGATGTTTAGGAGATAAAGTCAGAGTGTCCAGACTGAGATGGTTTGGACATGTCCAGAGGAGGGACAGTGGGTTTATTGGGAAAAGGATGCTGAGGTGGGAACTACCAGGCAGGAGGTCTAGAGGAGACATATGGATGTAGTAAAGGAGGACATGAGGTTGGTGTAAGAGAAGAAGATGCAGAGGACAGATGGAGACAGAGGACTTGCTGTGGAGACTCCTGAAGGGAGCAGCTGAAAGGAAAAGAAGAAAAAAAAATTAAAGTTGTAATTTGGGTTCATCAGTTTACTTTGAGCTACATGTAGATAAAAACCCACAAAAATAATCAAATAGTCTAAACAGTTTGTGTCCTGCTTCAGCAAGTGATTAATGAAGCAACGAGCAGTGAAATGACAAATAAGAATAGAATAATTGTCATCTGGTGTTTATAAATTTAGTCTCAGTATTAATACTCCTAATCCTCTGTATAATACTAGCTTAGTTTGACTCCTGTGACAATTACATCATGGTGTATTTGTGGCAGGACATTTTATCCCTCATTTAGTGACACTTGTATATCCTACAGATAAAAAAGTTATTACAGAACAAAGAAAAAACTTGTTTTAATTATTTAGATTAGCTTTTTTAGACAAGGCTGCTGGTGTGATACAGTGTGGAGGGATATTTGATATTTGAATTGTTACACAGTGTCAGTAAGTATTAAACCCCAGAGCTGTGTGGAAAAATCAACCTCAATCTATAAATACTGAGCTGTTTCTCCCATAATTTGCTTTGGAAGTTCTGAAAACCCAGAGTGTGTCCTATATTTGTAGTATGTTGAGACGATTACTACGTCGACTGTCACTGAGCACAAGACTCAGTCCTTTCAGGTAAAGTACCTCCTCCCAAGGTACAACAGTTCAAACAGGGCAGGACTGTCTGCATGCCTGAGTGGATAATTCACCCTCTTATTTACTGTTTTTTAAGCTTTGGCAGGTCTGGAATCCTCCAGCTGTTAGATATACAGTGGGGCAAAAAAGTATTTAGTCAGCCACCAATTGTTTAAGTTCTCCAACTTAAAAAGATCAGAGAGGCCTGTAATTTTCATCATAGGTATACCTCAACTATGAGAGACAAAATGAGGAAAAAAAATCCAGAAAATCACATTGTCTGATTTTTAAAGAATTTATTTGCAAATTATGGTGGAAAATAAGTATTTGGTCAATAACAAAAGTTAATCTCAATACTTTGTTATATAGCCTTTGTTGGCAATGACAGAGGTCAAACGTTTTCTGTAAGTCTTCACAAGGTTTTCACACACTGTTGCTGGTATTTTGGCCCATTCCTCCATGCAGATCTCCTCTAGAGCAGTGATGTTTTGGGGCTGAAGCTGGGCAACACGGACTTTCAACTCCCTCCAGAGATTTTCTATGGGGTTGAGATCTGGAGACTGGCTAGGCCACTCCAGGACCTTGAAATGCTTCTTACGAAGCCACTCCTTCGTTGCCCGGGCGGTGTGTTTGGGATCATTGTCATGCTGAAAGACCCAGCCACGTCTCATTTTCAATGCCCTTGCTGATGGAAGGAGGTTTTCACTCAAAATCTTACGATACATGGCCCCATTCATTCTTTCCTTTACACGGATCAGTCGTCCTGGTCCCCTTGCAGAAAAACAGCCCCAAAGCATGATGTTTCCACCCCCATGCTTTACAGTAGGTATGGTGTTCTTTGGATCCAACTCAGCATTCTTTCCCCTCCAAACACGACAAGTTGAGTTTCTACCAAAAAGTTCTATTTTGGTTTCATCTGACCATATGATGTTCTCCCAATCCTCTTCTGGATCATCCAAATGCTCTCTAGCAAACCGCAGACGGGCCTGGACGTGTCCTGGCTTCAGCAGGGGGACACGTCTGGCACTGCAGGATTTGAGTCCCTGGCGGCGTAGTGTGTTACTGATGGTAGCCTTTGTTACTTTGGTCCCAGCTCTCTGCAGGTCATTCACTAGGTCCCTCCGTGTGGTTCTGGGATTTTTGCTCACCGTTCTTGTGATCATTTTGACCCCACGGGGTGGGATCTTGCGTGGAGCCCCAGATCGAGGGAGATTATCAGTGGTCTTGTATGTCTTCCATTTTCTAATAATTGCTCCCACAGTTGATTTCTTCACACCAAGCTGCTTACCTATTGCAGATTCAGTCTTCGCAGCCTGGTGAAGGTCTACAATTTTGTTTCTGGTGTCCTTTGACAGCTCTTTGGTCTTGGCCATAGTGGAGTTTGGAGCGTGACTGTTTGAGGTTGTGGACAGGTGTCTTTTATACTGATAACGAGTTCACACAGGTGCCATTAATACAGGTAACGAGTGGAGGACCGAGGAGCCTCTTAAAGAAGTTACAGGTCTGTGAAAGCCAGAAATCTTACTTGTTTGTAGGTGACCAAATACTTATTTTCCACCATAATTTGCAAATAAATTCTTTAAAAATCAGACAATGTGATTTTCTGGATTTTTTTTCCTCATTTTGTCTCTCATAGTAGAGGTATACCTATGATGAAAATTACAGGCCTCTCTGATCTTTTTAAGTGGGAGAACTTACACAATTGGTGGCTGACTAAATACTTTTTTGCCCCACTGTAAATCAAAACTCTGCAAAACAAATGCACAGCCTCTAAAAAAAGATCTTTTGAAGTATAGTTGCTTTCATGAGCGAAAAACTACGGGGTGCCATTTGTGTACAAACAGCAATATTTTGGTTAATTAGCATGTCAAAGGAGAAAAAAATGGGGTTCATTTTCCAAACGCGTATTTTCACCTTGTTATTCATTTATTTGTAAATGTTCCTTTACTAACTAAATATTTATTCAGCTAAATATTTAATTTAGAAACCAATTATTTAGCTCCAAATGAAATATTTAGTAAGGAAAATAAATATTTAGGTCAGATGTAAATATTTCATTTGCAAACTAAAAATTTAGTTTGAAAATTTGACAATAAACATTTAGTTTGTAAAATAAATTACATGTATCGCTTATTAGCTAAATATTTAATTAGTAAATTTAACATTTATAAATAAATGAATAACAAGGTGAAAATATGTGCTTGGTGAATGAACCCTATTTTTTCACCTACGACAGGCTAAATATTAACTAAAAATATTACTGTTAATATTTTACTATGTAACTTTACAAACGGCACCCCATAAAAAAACAGCTGCTGCTCTGTAACTATGTGTATACAAGTTGCTTTGCTTCACTTTGCATGCAGCAGATTAAACCTATAGTTATAGAGGTGATGCATTAAACTCTACCTTTTAGATTAAACTTTTATTTCCCTGCATGATTTCAATACATCATCATTCTTTCATTCTGACTGACTTTACTACAGAATTCTGAATAAATCTTGATTTCAGTTAATTTAGGTAAGTAATCTGCTGCCCGGTGGACTCACACAGCTTGGTAGTTTGATAAGTTACTGCTTCAGCTTACCAAGCAGGATTCCTCATTCAGTCCATGCTACTTTATTTAGTTTGATTTTTCAAACTTGTTTTCCTTAGTGGTTGTAGTTTTTAAATGTTTTTGTTATAAATGAAGATCAGTCTGTTCATCCACCTAAAATTGACTAATTTATTTACGTTTTCAGTCTGGGTTGCCTGCCAGGAAAGTCAGGAAGAAGGCCAAGGTTGATACGTCTAAGTTCATGACTCCGTACTTGGCCCACAGCAAGAAGATGCTGGAGCTGTTCAGCCACGTAAGAAACATGTTACTGTTTAGTTAATAAATATTCCACTTTCTCTTTGTGTCTTGACTGTTTGACTTGTTTTAATACGATATAGAATAAGTACCGCCAAGCTTACGACTTGTCCAAAGGGACACCCCCTGCCTTCACCACCGAGACCCCTGAAATGATGCGGATCAGGAAGGCCCAGGAGCAGCTTAGTGAGGTATCACACAGTTCTGTTTTTTGTTTGTTTTGGTGAGAATAAGTAGAAATGTACAAGTTATTATGAAAGCTGTAAAGTAAACATTTTACTGTCAGGTTAAATACCGCATGGAGGGAAACAAGGTCCGAACAACCAGCTTGTATGGTGGAGAGGCCAAAGAGATCAGTCATGTCAAACATGTCTCAGAACTGATCAGCAAGGTAAATAATACCAACTAACATCTGTATTCTAACATTTTAAACCAGATTATTGGAATCTAACTGTTTACTATCGATACCTCCTGAAGGTTCTGTACAGACAAAAGTGGGATGAGACTAAAGATCGGTATCTGCTGCCTCCTGATGCTCCTGAGCTGGTTCTGGCTGTGAAGAACGCTGCTAATTTTAGCAACGTAGGTCCAATGAAGTCCTTTGTTCATTACGTTACAAGTTCGAAATGAAAAATAAATGTCTTAAAGAGGTCCTTCCATTAAAAACAGTTTTTCTGAGGTTTCTGTTGAATATTTTAGCTCCACAGGTGTTCTTACCTTCATAGTGGGTGTGAAAACAGGTCAACAACTTCTCTTTCAGTTTTAATCTCTCAAACTACGCAGGTGGTGATAAAACCCGAGTTCTCCCGAGTTCTAACAGCCTGTATCTGTTTCATCACAACTCCTTTGTTCGTTAGTATTCATCAGCTCCTGCAGTTGAAACCACGCCTAGCATGCTGCTGGCTAAAAGCTGTTAGCATAAGATGTAGCAAACAGTAAGACATGACGTCTGACGTTGCCATGTGCAGCGAGGCAGGAAACAGTATGCCTTCCTCTCATAGGCTAGTTTGTTAGCCAATCAGAGTCCAGCAAATTAGCATAATGAAGATGAACGAGCTGCTGATGAAGCAGCCTGACGGAAGCAGCCGGAACCAGCCGAATTTTAATGCAGACAGATTGAAAGGTCTGTTAATCAGTGTTTCCTGACGGTTTTAGATATAAAATGTTTCATATTACTGGTTAATACTTAAGAAATAACCACAAAAATTTGTATGAAATGGCCTCTTTAATACACTGTTGAGTTGACTATCTAGAAATTGTTTGTTTAAATCGTGACTTTTATTGTTTAGAAACTTTACAAAGAGGCTTGGGAGGAGGAGAAGACCTTGTTCTACCCGTACAGTGACAGCCCCGAGCTGCGCAGAGTGGCCAAAGCTCAGGAGGTCCTCAGTGATGTAAGTTCCATTTACTATCAATACTATGAAAAAATACACAATCAGATAAATGTTATTGGATGTCAGATTTATTATGTTTTTTACAAACTTTGTTCTGAATAATATCTCTAACTGTAAAATATCACAGATCTTATCAATGATTCATTTAATTACATTAAAATGATTTTTCCAAAAATATACCGTAGTGTCATAATTTAAAACAAACAGCAGAAAATTGAGAAGATTTTAATATTCATGGTGTTTATATGAAAATTATTTTAAAAATATTTAAATACTTTGTTGTTAATTCCTGTAAAACAAGCATGACTTTGAGTCATGAAGGAAATTCTCAGTTTTTTACATAGGAACTCTACAGAACAGGTCCCAGAAAACATTCTGAGCCATAGAAACAAAACATTTAATCAATGACTCGACTCAATCTGTAGAGTTTAACTTTGCTCGAGCGAGTGGATTCTGGTTTATCATTTGAAAATCTCTCCATCTTCTTGTGTTCAGCTTTGTGAAATGTTCCTGCTCAGGAATCATCGCTTTTAAAATAATGTTATTAATTAACCACCTCTTGCTGAATTTACCTTCACAGATTAATTATAAGAAGGGTCACGATGAGCGTAAAGCCAAGTACACGTCTTTACCTGATCCTCCTGAAGTGGAACTTGCCAAGAGAGTTGCCAGTCAGCGCAGTGATGTAAGTTAAACTCTCTGTCTAGTAGATGCTATAAATGTAACACATACACTGAATGATAAAAGTGGAAGTATTAATGCTTTTCTTGATCTAGTGACTGTATATTTATTAGAAACATTTTTCATGGTCAACGTGCAAAACAATTGCCCAGAAAAAAGTTCCTTCACTCTTGAGCCAGTTTAGAACAATACTGTAATTTGTATAATTAGTATAATGTTGATAGATAAAGAACAACTTTACATTTAGAGGAACTTATTTTTCCAACGTAACTGAAAACTTAAATTATTTTTTATTAATAAAGTGCCAGTTAAAGTCATTTCAAGGCACTTTACAGAAACAAAAAGTCCACTTCACATCAAACAGTCCAGATTCAAAGTAAGTTTTTTTAAAAAACATTTAAATATACCGGTATCGGGTAATGGGACCAATACCATTCTAATGTACTTGTATTTGTAACAGTTAGATAACCAATACCATGAACTGATACTTAAAATGTGGACACTTTAAAATAATTTCACAGAAATTTTTTATTTTTCACATGAAATTTTAGTTTTGTGGTCATTTATATTAATATTTTACGTTTTATTGAGTTCACCATCATTTGTTGTAACAAGTAGAGAAAAAAATATAACTTGTCTTCCAAGTCATTGCATTTTTTTGTGTGGTAGAAGTATCGGCATTGGTAATTGGTATCGGCAAGTACTCAGATCCAAGTATCAGTATTGTATCGGTTTGAAAGAAAAATGGTATGGTTGCATCCCTAATTGTAAATAGTAATCAGTAATAGTTAATAAAAATGTCCAATTCAAAGAACCAGCAGATTCCCCCGACTGAGGGTTGATTCACATCAACCCAAAACACTGGAGAGATAGTTTTAGATGAAGAACTCAGCAGCTACACTGAATCTCTAAATCCTTGTTAGCAAATCTCATTTACACAGAAGACAATACAAAAACTACATCCAAAATACTCAAATTTGGGCCTCAGACTGCTCACTTATACTTGGAACGTGAACGCTGCAGCCGGGAATAACCGTCCACCTGCTCTCTGATATGAGCAGCCTCTGTAAGATGGAAATAACAGGCTAACAATAGGTTTAAATGACTGGGAGTCATCTGATCCTAGCTGTGTTTTTACTGAACATGTTGAGATGTAACCATGGTGTTATCTTCCCCCTAAAGGGTGTGTTCAAGAACAAAATCAAATCTACTGACATTAACTGTTTTTTTTTTTTTGTTCTTTACAGCTGAAATACAAAGAAGATTACAATAAAAATGTGAGGGGTCAGTGGTGCGAGACGCCTTACTTTGATGTAGCCATTGCCAGGATGGCGATGGATAATCTCAGTGATGTGAGAGCTTACAACCGCCAAGCATACAGATTTATGATGTGGGTTCTATTTTTTTTTTTTTTTGTGTCTGACTCATGTGTTTTGTGTTTTCAGAGAAAATACACTCAACATTATGAAGACACAAAAGACCAAATTTATTTCATGCAAACAGAAACGCCTGTTTACAACGCATGCAAGAACGCTCGTATTGCTGCCAGCGAGGTGAGCACACAAATCAGCAAAACACACAACTGTATCGGAATCATTTTTTAATAGAACATATCTCATGTGGAAGACACGACAGAGAGTTGATCCGTGTCTCAGGGCAGCGTGTGAGTCAACAGACTGACGCAGGAACTCTCATTCAGTGTGTGTGACTGTCCTTGAAAAGATGCAGTTTCATTTTAACAGTCAGAGACTGTCCTGACGATCTGTTTGCACCGAGAAAAACAAAGGAACACGTTTTTACAGCTGAGTTACAGTCATCAGCCTCTTTTGTTTCTGTTTTCACTCACATGAATCTGTTTTTTTGTCTTCAGGTCCAATACAAGAAGGAATATGAAAAGACAAAAGCACAGTGTGACTACAACACGCTCCCCGCCACAGAGAATCCACTCCTGAGACAGCTCAGATACGCTGGCACCATTCTCAGTGATGTAGGTGTTCTAAAATACATGGAAAAAAAGTTTACCCCTAAACATCACTAGATACCTAAATGATCACGATGGACTGGATTTTAGTATGTTTATAAATCATAATTCTGTTTTTGTGTCATTTTTTTTTGCAGAAAGTTTATAAGGCCAGCTATGAAAAATCCAGAGGTTTCAGCATCAACTACTGTGATACTCCAAAGTTTCAGATGGACTCAGTACTCAAACGGTTCTCTGATGTAAGAATTATTCAATAATTTTCAAAATCAACCGCCATTTTTTTCTTTTTAATTACATACATCAATTTACTTTAATCTTTTCAGACACGTTATAAAGAGAAATACGACTCTGAGGTGAAGGGTCACTACATTGGCAGCTATGAAGACGTCTACATGCTTCACTGCCAGAAGGTTGAGGAAATGAAAAATGAGGTGAATAAAAAGACATTTTAATTCCTGTTTATTTAACAATTAAATTAAGAATTGTATATTTTTGCGGACAATATATTTCTATTAAACTACGTGTTTCTATTTCTTAGCAATTATATAAAGCTGAGTATGAAGACATAAAAACCAGATGCTTCTTTCCTCAAACAATGACACCTGAATATGAAGCAGTGAAGAAGCTGCAGGCGTGTAGTGATGTGAGTAAAGTTCTTCTATACAACAACATAAATTCTTATCAATCTTAACCTGCTTGTGTGACTCCTTTTTCTTTAATTTCATGGTTTGCAGAAAGTTTACCGGCAACATCCCGACAAAGTGAAGTTCACACAAGTCGTGGACTCGCCCGTCCTCGTTCAAGCCAGCATCAACGCCAAACAGCTGAGTGATGTATGTGTCATCATTGCACCATTACATTTTTTTGGGATATGATGCAAAACTATGCATCAACGTTGCAGCTGTTTAGATGTAGCATATAGTATAAACTCTCATAAGCTTTTCAAAAAGGTTCATTTTAATTTTTCTGTTTGTTTTGAATGAAATTTCTAAAGACTCATGACTTAGAATCAAATTATCTCTGCAGTGCTGATCCGTGTTATCTGCGCCCCACCGTCCATGTAGCCCAGATGTCTTTCTATGGGCTCCATGGAAACTGAGCTGCTTCTCTGGAGTAAAAATAGAGACAAACATTCAGTCAGCCAAGAATAAAATCTGTCGTCAGAGAGGAGTTTCTGCAGCTGATACAGTACTGCCCTCCAGTGACAGGACATCAAACAGCACATTAAATCAGTACTAAATAACTTTTACAACTTTAAGCTACAGTTTTGAAACGTGTCTACGTGGATACTCACCGAAAAACATGTTCAGCTTCATATTAGACACTCTGGACGTTTCTGGTCCCCCTTTATTACACTAAATAACTTCAGTAATTCGGTTCTGATGATTTATGCTGCCCTGAGGAAAAATGCCTCCATAGTACGAATTAACAACTTATTTCATAACGAGATGTTATTAGAAGTTTATACAGTATTCTTGTTTATGGTGAGTGTGTCATGTTAATTATTTAAACATATTTTTATGATCCTTCCCTGATATTTTCTATATAAAATCCCTCTGGGTCCTTATCAGCCATTGTAGGGTCCTTCTCCTCTGGGTGTGTCCAAACATTTGCCTGTCGCTCAGACAATGTAAAGAAAGTAAAAATAACATCATATTTAGTGTTTCTGTCCTGGGAGAATTTATTTATTAGGTAAAATGTATTTATGGAAAAATATAAAAAACAAAAAATAAACAATAAATCTACTGAAGTCAAGACTGTAGAACGGCACATGTGCAGAAGGAATCTGTAGCACATCTCAACAAGTAGCATATTTCTACAGAACACCGGTTCCAGTGACGGTCGTCTGAGACACGGCTGCAGAAAAGTTATTTAGTACTGATTTAACTAAACTACACTAAAAATAGAAAATATGATTTTTATTTTTCTTTTGCAGTTGAACTACAAGGCAAAGCACGAGCAAACAAAGTTCAAGTACAGTCTTCCCCCAGACTATCCCTTCTTCATCCAGTCCAGGGTCAACGCTTTTAACCTGAGTGATGTGAGTCATTCCTGGTTTTTATTATTCTCCTAACCTTGTTATTTGGTTTCAATGTATAAAATGTAATTCAACTCTCTCTTTACAGAATTGTTATAAGTATGACTGGGAGAAAACCAAAGCAAAGAAGTTTGAGATCAAGGGCGATACCATCTCAATCCTCGCTGCTCGAGCTCATACTAACATCGCTAGTGATGTAAGTTTATTGCAGTTTCTGCCTTTTTCTTCAAAAGGTAGAAAGCATGTGATAATCTTCTTGTCTGCATGTCTGTGGGTGTTTGTAGTTTTAGCAAAATATCTCATGAATCACTTGGAAGATTTGAATGAAATTCACATAAATGATTCCCTGGATGTACATTTACAACCAGTTAACTTTTTAAATCAACTCAGTTTAAGACACAGCTAATCTTAGTCAATACCAGAATTGAGTCTAAAACTATTTTTTGATTTCTGCAGGTTAAATATAAAAAGGAGTATGAGAAGAACAGGGGACAGATGGTTGGAGCTCTTAGCATTAACGATGATCCCAAGATCTTGCACTCCGTTCATGTGGCCAAAATCCAGAGTGATGTAAGTTTTCAATTCAGTTTCTGTACTTTCATCATTTGACACAGCTGAAATTCTAACCTGATATGTCTGCAGCGTGAATATAAGAAGAACTATGAGAAAATAAAGACCAAGTATCACACACCACTTGATATGATATCAGTAACTTTGGCTAAGAAATCCCAGGCCATTTCCAGCATGCGTGGCTACAGGAGCATCAGCACCAACTACTTCCTTCCATATGACAGTGTGCTGCTGGACCTGGCCAAGAAAGCCAACATCATCCAGAGTGACGTAAGCAGATACAAAATTTACCAGATCCTACTGCACACACATTCATTTTAAATCATATGTTCCATTATTATTGTATAAAGTCCGTATTAATATATGGTTTTGTTTTGTTTCCTCACAGAATGAATACAAGGCTGACTATAACAGCTATGTTAAAGGAACCCCGTGGGTCACATACGGCTCCATGGAGGTGGAGAAGGCCAAGAAAGCTGCTGAGATCCTCAATGAGGTCTATAAGCAATTGGATCTGTTTGATCATATACTGTAGTTTACTTGATAGGTTTTCATAAAACATCCTTGTTTTCTCCAGAAAAAATACAGACAGCACCCGGATAAAATCCCGTTCACAGCGATCGATGACCACCCCATAATGCTGCAGTCTAAAGTCAACCAGCTTCAGAGGAGTGATGTGAGTTTACCCTCATCCCAACTCTTAATGCCTTTTACACTTTCTCAGATTGCTTTTGGTTTTATTGGACCCAAGCTCACCTCGTGTTTCCTTTTTGATGTCTTTCCTCATAGTTGTTTTACAAGAGAGGTCTGGAGGAGATCCATCAGAAGTATTCGCTGCCTCCTGATATCCCAGAGTTCCTCCAGGCCAAGTGCAATGCCTACAACATCAGCCAGGTGACACATGCAAACACACACCAGTAACTTTCTATGTTACATTGTCACATATTTCTTGCAAACCTTTTTTTGAACTTGCATAAATGAAATGTACATGGTTTGCTGTTAAATGTGACCTCATACATGCAAATATAATGTTTTTTTGGTCTGTAATTTCAATTTTCAGAACTACTACAAGCTTGCCTGGCGGGAACTGATTGATAAAGGTTATGATTTGAAGCCTGATGCCATCCCTGTTGTTGCTGCCAAAGCAGCGAGACATGCTATCAGCAATGTAAGTGAAACAGCATGCACAGTTCCTTTTAACATACACTTTACCAAATGCACTGTTCAATTCTCTGGATCTGTAACAGTATTTAAATGGTACAAAATTTACAATCTTACATGTGCTCTACTCTTAGGTTCAGTACAAAAAAGCTTATGAGAAGGCAAGAGGCCACCATGTTGGTTTCCGCAGCCTCCAGGATGACCCTCTGCTGGTTCACTACATGCAAGTGGCCAAGATCCAGAGTGACAAGCTCTACAAGAAGGATTATCATAAGATCAAGCTGAAGTATCACTCACCAGTAGACATGCTGAGTGTGGCTCATGCTAAACATGCTTCAAAAGTGCAGACCTTTGCTGGCTACAAACAGCATCATCATACTTATTGTCTTCTGCCGGATGCAATGGGCCTCCAACTCGCTCGCAACATGAACTACAATTCCAGTGACGTAAGTTCTGTTTCCTTGAGAGATATTTGTAATATATGTACATATTATTTGTCAGTCAGTAGTAATTGATCTAATGATTCTTTGGTTCTCTTATACAGTACAATTATAAAATGGATTATGAGACCTCAGTCAAAGGAATTGGCTGGGTTCCGATTGGTTCTCTGGATGTAGAAAAAGCCAAGGCAGCAGCAGCAGCTCTGGATGAGAAAAAGTACCGACAGCATCCTTCTACACTCAAATTCACCTGTGCACCTGACTCCATGAGCATGGAACTGGCTAAGACCAATGCCAAGATACTCAATGCAGTGAGGAACAAAGATAAAAATCTTCATTGATACTGATAAAAGATCATGTTTTTTAGAGGATTTAAAACTAATACTTTATTTACTGTGATTTGTCAGAGAGAGTATAAAGCCAGTGGAGAGAAGTTCATGCACACATATCACCTCCCACCTGATGCCCCTGAACTGATGCAAGCTCGATACAATGCGGTCAACATTAGCCAGGTCAGTTGCAACATTTCAGAACATACAAAACACATATGGAAGTTAACATGATACTAAAACTGTAACAAAACGGACTGTGTTTTTATTTAGAATTATTACAAATATGCTCATCGCCAAGATCTGCTCAAGGGGCATCACATGAAGGAAGATGCTATTCCCATTGTTGCTGCAAAATCTTCAAGAGACATCGCCAGTAATGTAAGTAGGAATTTATCTAGTATTAAACTGTTATGGCTTTCTGTAATAATTAAGTAATGTTCTTATTAATACATTTTCTTTTTAAACAGTACAAGTATAAGCTGGCCTATGAGAAGGCGAAAGGCCACCATGTTGGTTTCCGCAGCCTCCAGGATGATCCTCTGCTGGTTCACTACATGCAAGTGGCTAAGATGCAGAGTGAAAAGCTCTATAAGAAGGACTATCACAAGGCCAAGCTGAAGTATCACTCTCCAGTGGACATGCTGAGCGTGGTCCAAGCCAAGCAGGCCTCTGCTGTTCAGACTATGACTGGATACAAGAAGATCCCTCACAGCTTCCTCCTTCTTCCTGACAACATGCACCTGCAGCTGTGTCGCAACATGATGGACATTCAGAGTGATGTATGTTTTCACTTTTCATGCTGTTAGACAATGTTAGTGCAGAACAGATATTGTGCTGATTAGTATTTTGGTTCTTTGTACCAACAGAATTCATACAAGTCAGAATACAACAGCTACTTCAAAGGTATCGGGTGGGTTCCCATTGGTTCTTTGGATGTTGAGAAAGCTAAGACTGCCAAAGCTGCTTTAGATGACAGAGGCTACCGCCAACATCCCAGCTCCTTCAAATTCACAAGCAAGACTGATGCCATGAACATGTCTCTGGCTTTAACCAACACAAAGCAAATGGACCAAGTATGATTGTTTCCCTTCTTGTAAAATATTTTGTAATTATTTTAAAAGTTTCATAACATACAGTGGGGCAAAAAAGTATTTAGTCAGCCACCAATTGTGTAAGTTCTCCCACTTAAAAAGATCAGAGACGCCTGTAATTTTCATCATAGGTATACCTCAACTATGAGAGACAAAATGAGGAAAAGAAATCCAGAAAATCACATTGTCTGATTTTTAAAGAATTTATTTGCAAATTATGGTGGAAAATAAGTATTTGGTCACCTACAAACAAGTAAGATTTCTGGCTTTCACAGACCTGTAACTTCTTTAAGAGGCTCCTCGGTCCTCCACTCGTTACCTGTATTAATGGCACCTGTGTGAACTCGTTATCAGTATAAAAGACACCTGTCCACAACCTCAAACAGTCACGCTCCAAACTCCACTATGGCCAAGACCAAAGAGCTGTCAAAGGACACCAGAAACAAAATTGTAGACCTTCACCAGGCTGGGAAGACTGAATCTGCAATAGGTAAGCAGCTTGGTGTGAAGAAATCAACTGTGGGAGCAATTATTAGAAAATGGAAGACATACAAGACCACTGATAATCTCCCTCGATCTGGGGCTCCACGCAAGATCTCACCCCGTGGGGTCAAAATGATCACAAGAACGGTGAGCAAAAATCCCAGAACCACACGGAGGGACCTAGTGAATGACCTGCAGAGAGCTGGGACCAAAGTAACAAAGGCTACCATCAGTAACACACTACGCCGCCAGGGACTCAAATCCTGCAGTGCCAGACGTGTCCCCCTGCTGAAGCCAGGACACGTCCAGGCCCGTCTGTGGTTTGCTAGAGAGCATTTGGATGGTCCAGAAGAGGATTGGGAGAACATCTTATGGTCAGATGAAACCAAAATAGAACTTTTTGGTAGAAACTCAACTTGTCGTGTTTGGAGGGGAAAGAATGCTGAGTTGGATCCAAAGAACACCATACCTACTGTAAAGCATGGGGGTGGAAACATCATGCTTTGGGGCTGTTTTTCTGCAAGGGGACCAGGACGACTGATCCGTGTAAAGGAAAGAATGAATGGGGCCATGTATCGTAAGATTTTGAGTGAAAACCTCCTTCCATCAGCAAGGGCATTGAAAATGAGACGTGGCTGGGTCTTTCAGCATGACAATGATCCCAAACACACCGCCCGGGCAATGAAGGAGTGGCTTCGTAAGAAACATTTCAAGGTCCTGGAGTGGCCTAGCCAGTCTCCAGATCTCAACCCCATAGAAAATCTCTGGAGGGAGTTGAAAGTCCGTGTTGCCCAGCGTCAGCCCCAAAACATCACTGCTCTAGAGGAGATCTGCATGGAGGAATGGGCCAAAATACCAGCAACAGTGTGTGAAAACCTTGTGAAGACTTACAGAAAACGTTTGACTTCTGTCATTGCCAACAAAGGCTATATAACAAAGTATTGAGATTAACTTTTGTTATTGACCAAATACTTATTTTCCACCATAATTTGCAAATAAATTCTTTAAAAATCAGACAATGTGATTTTCTGGATTTTTTTTCCTCATTTTGTCTCTCATAGTTGAGGTATACCTATGATGAAAATTACAGGCCTCTCTGATCTTTTTAAGTGGGAGAACTTACACAATTGGTGGCTGACTAAATACTTTTTTGCCCCACTGTATTGAAATACTACTACATGCTATAACAAACCTTCTCCTGCATGCATTCTTTTCAAATTTATTCTATTTTTCCCTTCATCTAGATTGCATACAAAGCTTCTGGTGAAAAATTCAAGCACACCTATCATCTGCCTGCTGATTGCCCAGAGTTCCTTCAGGCTAAATTCAATGCCCAGACCCTGAGCGAGGTTAGAGCGCTAAAACTTTCATTCAAAGTGCAAAGGACTGCAATATTTAATCTCAAGAATTCCACATGTTTATTTGAATCGTGTTTGTACAAAACATTGTAGTTATACTTTGTTCTTTTTGCAGAGTCACTACAAGCAAAAGTGGCTGCAAGACATTGCCAAAGGATACGACATGAAGCCTGATGCCATTTCTATTCTGCATGCCAAGCAGGGGAGACACATTGCCAGCAATGTATGGGAGTAAAGTATATAATAAATAGCACTATAATAAAAATAATTTCACCCACTCATAACCTTTGTAATATTTAAACATAAGGTTCAGTATAAGAAAGAGTATGAGAAGGCAAGAGGACACCATGTTGGGTTCCGCAGCCTCCAGGATGATCCTCTGCTGGTTCACTACATGCAAGTAGCTAAGATCCAGAGTGAAAAGCTCTATAAGAAGGACTATCACAAGGCCAAACTGAAGTATCACTCTCCAGTGGACATGCTCAGTGTGGTCCAAGCCAAGCAGGCCTCTGCTGTTCAGACTATGACTGGATACAAGAAGATCCCTCACAGCTTCCTCCTTCTTCCTGACAACATGCATCTACAGCTGTGTCGCAACATGATGGACATTCAGAGTGATGTATGTTTTCACTTTTCATGCTGTTAGACAATGTTAGTGCAGAACAGATATTGTGCTGATTAGTATTTTGGTTCTTTGTACCAACAGAATTCATACAAGTCAGAATACAACAGCTACATCAAAGGTATCGGGTGGGTTCCCATTGGGTCACTTGAAGTCGAAAAGGCTAAAGTTGGTGGTGAGATTCAGAGTGAACGGAAGTACCGCACTCATCCATCCAGTTTCAAGTTCAGCAAACTGATGGACTCTATGGATTTGGCTCTGGCTACTGCCAACAACCAGATTATGAACAAGGTGGGGTTTGTTTATAGGTGTCACAAGGAAAATAATAAAGATAACATTCTTTCCAAGTCTGATCATTTATTTATCAGTTCTGTTTATTTTATTTGTATGTTATTACAGAAAGCGTATACTTCAGCATGGGAAAAAGACAAGTTGACCATCCATGTCATGCCAGATTCTCCTGAGATCCTCCTGGCCAAAGCAAACGCTCTAAACATGAGCAATGTAAGACTGTCTGTGGTAGCAAATTATATGTGAATGAGCATATTCCATATCATGTCATATCTGTCATTTTCAAGGTAATAGGAGTACATGTAATATTATTCACTTATATTTTTTACAGAAACTTTACAAAGCTGGTGTTGTGGAAATGGCCAATAAGGGCTACGACATGAAACCAGATGCCATTCCCATTGTAGCTGCAAAGTCTGGTACCACCATCGCCAGTAATGTAAGTTATCTACAAATTCTATAAGTCAAAATGTACATCCTTCCATACAAAGTAAAAAAAACTATTTATCTGTTACTACAGTATAAGTACAAGCTGGCGTACGAGAAGGCGAGAGGCCACCATGTTGGTTTCCGCTGCCTCCAGGATGATCCGCTTCTGGTTCACTACATGCAAGTGGCTAAAATCCAGAGTGATATGCTCTACAAGAAGGACTATCACAAGGCCAAGCTGAAGTATCACTCCCCAGTGGACATGCTGAGCGTGGTCCAAGCCAAGCAGGCCTCTGCAGCTCAGACTATGACTGGATACAAGAAGATCCTGCACACTAATCTGCTTCTCCCTGATGCTATGGGCCTTGAGCTTGCACGTAACATGAATTTCAATGCTAGTGATGTAAGTGTGAAATTTCCAGATAACAGTTTGGTTATGCTTAAGTTTGCTTAGTCGTTATCCTAAAATATGGTCAGCATTGTGTCATCAATCCTTACATTTCTTTTCAGTGGAACTACAAGTCTGAATGGAACAGCTACTTTAGGGGCATCGGATGGGTCCCGATTGGTTCACTGTCAGTTGAGACAGCTAAAGTTGGTGGTCAAATTCTGAGTGAAAATAAGTATCGTACTCATCCATCCAAATTCAAGTTCAGCAAACTGATGGACTCTATGGACATGTCTCTGGCCACTGCCAACAACCAGATCATGAACAAGGTGCCACTTGTTTACGTTTTCTCTGAAGTCAATTCTAACAGCAATGTAACACTGTTTTTGCCAGTGATGAATAATCTGACTTTTTACTGATTTTATTTACAGAAAGCATACACTGCAGCATGGGAAAAAGACAAACTGAAAATCCACGTGATGCCGGATGCTCCTGAGATTGTCTTGGCTAAGGCTAATGCCCTCAACATGAGCAATGTAGGTGGAATATTTTAAACTAAGAAATTAGTTTCTTATTATATGGTTTGTGTATAAACAATTTATTGAACATCTACTTTACTTTTATTTCCACTACAGAAACTTTACAAAGCAGGTGTGGTGGAGATGGCAAATAAAGGCTACAACCTTAAACCAGATGCCATCCCAATTGTAGCTGCCAAGTCTGGTACCACCATCGCCAGTAACGTAAGCTGTCAAAAAGTCCATTTATAGGTTTTAAGTATTTGTATATAAGTCTATGTAGAGTTTGTGTGAATGACTGAGTGTGTGCTTTCTGTCACAGTACAAGTACAAACTGGCTTACGAGAAGGCGAGAGGCCACCATGTTGGTTTCCGCTGCCTCCAGGATGATCCGCTCCTGGTTCACTACATGCAAGTGGCTAAAATCCAGAGTGATTTGCTCTACAAGAAGGACTATCACAAGGCCAAGCTGAAGTATCACTCCCCGGTGGACATGCTGAGCGTGGTCCAAGCCAAGCAGGCCTCTGCTGCTCAGACCATGACTGGATACAAAAAGATCCTGCACACTAATCTGCTCCTCCCCGGTGCCATGAACCTGGAACTGGCTCGGAACATGCAGTTTATTGCCAGTGATGTAAGTAATGAATCCTACTCCATATCTTTTCCACCTGTGTTTACTGTATTGTTGTTTGTAACAAGTTATTGGTATGTATGATTCATTTTTCTGTATATATCTGACTCTAGAACGAGTATAAGAAGGATTACGACCTCTACATGAAGGGAATAGGATGGGTTCCCATTGGCTCACTTGATGTTGAGAAAGCAAAAACAGCTGGGCAGATTTTCAGTGAGAAACAGTACCGTCAGCATCCCAGCAAATTCAAGTTCACTAAGGACATGCAGTCTATGGATCTGACTCTGGCCACAGCTAATAATCAGATTATGGATAAGGTACTCAACTGAACGTTCAAGGATTTTCAAAGGAATACTTCTTTTTACTCCATGGAAATTTAATGTGCCACAAATTTTCAATTTCTAGAAATCCTACACAAAAGCCTGGGACAAAGACAAGACTTCAATCCACATCATGCCAGATGCTATGGACATCGCTCTAGCCAGGGAAAACAGGAAAAACTACAGTGAGGTACAGTGTGTTACCGTAATTTGGCTGCACACATTAATATTTTGCAGATACACTAGGATTTACATTAAATAAATGGTTGACACTCATAAACCACACAGGCAAAAAAAAAAAAGATCCTAATCTCCTCAGTAAAAATGTGCATTCTCTCTGTTTGTCCGCAGAAACGTTACAAACTGGACAATGAGTTGTCCAAAAAGAAGGGTCATAACCTCAGAGCTGATGCCATTTCAGTCCTGGCTGCCAAAGCCTCCACTATTATTGCGAGTGATGTGAGTCTCCGTATTTTTCCTCTACATCCCCTCTTGGTGCTCTGTTCCTCCACCAGAGTTTAGTGATTAAAAAACTTTCTATTTTCTGCAGTACAAGTATAAGACAGGATACCGTAAGCAGGTTGGTCACCACATCGGTGCCCGCAGTATCCAGGACGACCCTCTGCTCATGCTGGCTCTGAATTCAGCCAAGATCGCCAGTGATGCTCTGTACAAGAAGGACTTCAACAAGTCCAAGACCAAGTTCAACCTACCTGTAGACATGATGGCCTTTGAATTGGCTAAAAAGAATCAGATTCAGGTCAACCATGCCAATTATATTACCCGACTTCACAACTGGACGTGTCTGCCTGACTCAAATGACGTGGTCCAGGCCAGACTTGCATATAGTTTACAGAGTGACGTAAGTATTAAGCTACACTTTTTCGTTTGTTTGTTTTTCTAATTTTTGATGATGCTATCGCAACAAACCCTGTGTTTCGTCCAGGCTGTGTATAAGGAGGATCTGAAGATGCTGCAGGGTATTGGATGGGTGCCTATAGGATCATTGGATGTTGAGAAGGTGAAGAAAGCTGGTGAGATCCTGAGTGACACAAAGTATCGTCAACACCCAAGCAACTACAAATTTAAGAGCACCACCGAGGACATGCCAATGGTGCTTGCAAAGGCCAATGCTCAGATCATAAACAAGGTACAATATAAAATCTGCCTTATATTTTCATATCGCTGACTGAAAATCATTAGTAAACAAATGAGAGCAGCATCTGATGTAGACAATACGACAAAAAATATGAATAGTTTTAACAAAAAATAACAGCAAAATATTTCACATTACATGTCTGTGTGTCAATATTTAATTACAAAATGAAATTGAAATAATTACACTGCGACTGTCTAAAATGTTTTCTGCTTGATGAGATTAAATATGATGAATCGCATTAAGCTAATCCGAACTAAGCAGCAGAACTATTTTGCACAAGCCTCAGAATTGATTTATTTTAAAACAGATGCTAATGATGGTCTGAATCTTCTTTTTTGAGTCACTATGAAACATATCATTACAGAAAGCTTACACTGAAGCCTGGGATAAAGACAAGACCACCATCCATGTCATGCCTGATGCCATGGATGTTGTTCTGGCTAAAGCCAACAAGGTCATTTACAGTGAGGTAAGTCTTTTATAATGATAATCCAGAACTTGTTCCAATAAGTCAATGAAGAGAGTCATGTTTTAAAGAAGATGCTCAAAGCTCTTTTCTGTTTGTTTATGCAGAAATTGTACAAGCAGGCAAATGAAGAAGCCAAGAAGAAGGGATACGACCTGCGAAATGATGCCATTTCTATTCTTGCTGCAAGGGCTTCCAGGGATATCGCTAGCGATGTAAAAACTGTTTAATCTTTATTCCTTATAAATAGAATAATTATAAAATATTCCAAAAATGTTTATGGGCATGATCGTAGTTTCTTGGTTTATCGACAGTAATGCGAGTATGTAGTATAACTCAGTATAATAAACTACATTTTTACTGTTACAATAATTTACTTTATCTGTATTATTTACTTCATGAGATATTTTGCCCTTCACTTGTAGTACAAGTATAAGACTGGATACCGCAAGCAGGTTGGTCACCACATCGGTGCTCGTAGTGTCCAGGACGACCCTCTGCTCATGCTGGCTCTGAACTCAGCCAAGATCGCCAGCGATGCTCTGTACAAGAAGGACTTCAACAAGTCCAAGACCAAGTTCAACCTGCCAGCTGACATGCTGAACCTTGAACTGGCCAAGAAATGTCAGATCCAGGTCAATGATTTCAACTACAGAACCCGTCTCCACCAGTGGACGTGTCTTCCCGACTCTAACGATGTGGTCCAGGCCAGACATGCATATGACCTCCAGAGTGATGTAAGGGTTATTTTTTTAAATAATGTCCATGAATACGTTTATTTTCTTCAATGAAACACTGTTTTATTTAATAAATTGCTTCTGTTTCATCCAGGCTGTGTATAAGGAGGATCTGAAGCTTATGCAGGGTATTGGATGGGTGCCTATAGGATCACTGGATGTGGAGAAGGTGAAGAAAGCTGGTGAGATCCTGAGTGACACAAAGTATCGTCATCACCCAAGCAACTACAAATTTAAGAGCACCACTGAAGACATGCCAATAGTTTTGGCAAAAACCAATGCTCAGGTCATGAACAAGGTACGTCTTTATTAATACTTTGAGTTCTATTGGGCATAATTTCCAGTAAAATAATTTTAGTTAACTAATAAATATGACAGAAGAAGAGTGATTTTATTTCACTACAGGATTTTCTCAGTATTTTTTTACATAAATAATTCGCATATTATTCTTCCCATCTGCAGAAAGCATATACAGAAAGCTGGGAGAAAGAGAAAACAAAGATCCACATCATGCCTGATGCCATGGATGTTCTTCTTGCTAAAGCAAACAATTTTAATTACAGCTTGGTAAGGATTTTTTATTCTCTGAAATAAATTTTATCCAATAAAACTTGGTAATCATATGGTCAAACATTTTTTGTACAAAGTTTGACTGATTCTTGCATGAAATCAGCGAAGTCAACATCTGTGAGTCTGTTTGTCACTTTCAGAAAAAGTATAAACAAGCCAATGAAGATGCCAAGAAGAAGGGCTACGACTTGCGTGGTGATGCCATATCCATCCTTGCTGCCAGGGCATCCAGGGACATCGCAAGTGATGTGAGTGTTGGTTCATTTTAGTCAATCAGAAGGTGGAAGATACTCATAATGGCATTTGTTTTATCATGTGGACTGTTAGTAAACAGTGGTATTATTTCACTCTTTTGTTAACTTCCCATTAGTACAAGTACAAGACTGGATACCGCAAGCAGGTTGGTCACCACATCGGTGCTCGTAGTGTCCAGGATGACCCTCTGCTTATGCTGGCTCTGAACTCAGCCAAGATCGCCAGCGATGCTCTGTACAAGAAAGACTTTAACAAGTCCAAGACCAAGTTCAACCTGCCAGTTGACATGCTGAACCTTGAACTGGCCAAGAAATGTCAGATTCAGGTCAATGATTTCAACTACAGGACTCATCTGCACCAGTGGACATGTCTGCCTGACTCCAACGATGTGGTCCAGGCCAGACATGCATATGACCTCCAGAGTGATGTGAGTATGAGTGCCGCAGATTCAGCTTTAAGTGTATATTTATAGTAATTGTATCACACTAAGCAACGTTAATCATACAATCATTTTTGTTTCATCCAGGCTGTGTACAAGGAGGATCTGAAGCTTATGCAGGGTATTGGATGGGTACCTATAGGATCACTGGATGTGGAGAAGGTGAAGAAAGCTGGTGAGATCCTAAGTGAACGAAAGTATCGTCAACACCCAAGCAACTACAAATTTAAGAGCACCACCGAAGACATGCCAATAGTTTTGGCAAAAACCAATGCTCAGGTCATGAACAAGGTACAAAACCAAATTCAAGCAGTTCAATCAACAATCCTTGATTAAAATACAGAAAATATTTATCTTGGAAAGATATATTCTAAGTGAATTCTGATGTTGTTGGTTTCTGTAACTGCAGAAAGCATACATCGAAACCTGGGAGAAAGAGAAGTCAAATATCCACATCATGCCTGATGCCATGGATGTTCTTCTTGCCAAAGCCAACAATGTCAACTATAGTGTGGTATGCTTTAGACCTAACAGACAATGGGTAAAATCTTTTTAATCACTTTTATTTGTTAATACTAGTTATTTGTGCTTGTTTACAGAAAAAGTATAAACAAGCCAATGATGATGCCAAGAAGAAGGGCTACGACCTGCGTGGTGATGCAATATCCATCCTTGCTGCAAGGGCATCCAGGGACATTGCCAGCGATGTGAGTGTTGGTTCATTTTTAGTCAATCAGAAGGTGGAAGATGATCATAAAATAATTTGTTTTATCGTGTGAACTGTTAGTAACCAGTGGTATTATTTCACTCTTTTGCTAACTTTCATTAGTACAAGTACAAAACTGGATACCGCAAGCAGGTTGGTCACCACATCGGTGCTCGTAGTGTCCAGGATGACCCTCTGCTCGTGCTGGCTCTGAACTCAGCCAAGATCGCCAGCGATGCTCTGTACAAGAAGGACTTCAACAAGTCCAAGACCAAGTTCAACCTGCCTGTAGACATGCTGAACCTTGAATTGGCCAAGAAATGTCAGATCCAGGTCAACGACTTCAACTACAGGACTCACCTGCACAACTGGACATGTCTGCCCGACTCCAACGATGTGGTCCAGGCTAGACTTGCATATGACCTCCAGAGTGATGCAAGTGTTACACTCATCTTTGGCTATGGACACTTTTAATTAAATACAAAAAAACAGAATGAATCAGAAATTAATCTGTCCGCTGCTGTGCTTTCCAGGCCGTCTACAAAGCTGACCTGAAATGGCTACAGGGTCTTGGATGGGTCCCTATTGGTTCGCTTGAAGTAGAAAAAGCCAAGAAAGCTGCAGAAATTTTGACTGACAGGAAGTACCGCCAGCACCCCAGTACTGTACCATTCACCAGTCCCATAGATGCAATGAACATTGTGCTGGCAAAGAGTAACGCCACAACTATGAACAAGGTAAATCAGATCATTGTCTGAATTCACAAAACCTTTTTGAACGTGTTGTCTCTGATAAAACCTTGCGTTTTACTCGTTGCTTTTGTTGTGGTTTGTTACAGAGGCTCTATACTGAGGCATGGGACAATGAAAAGACCAAGCTGCACATCATGCCTGACACTCCAGAGATTATCCTCTCTCAACAAAATTCGATAAACATGAGCAAGGTTAGTCTAATTTTTCTGGAAAAATGTAAACACACACCTAACTGATACTTAGTCTTAGTTATATATTCTCCAGTAAGAACGCTTTTTGTTTTCAGATTTTATTATATTTAATGTGTTTAAACTTTATTAAAATTGGACACTTGATGTTTGTAAGTTTATTTTACTGAGGTGGTGTAATGTATTGTCCAAGACATTTTTAGACTCTGCGACTTTTTAAAATCCCAAAACAAAGGCCTCCCTAAAATGAACTGAAGTCCACAAAACAAACTATTATCACAAAAACAGTCAGAGTGGAGTGTATTCACACAGAAATAAATGTAGTGTCTCCACCAAGATCCCCAAATGGTCTAAATGTATTTGTTCTGAGAAATGCTGGTGAAACCTGCCTGCTTAATTTATCTTACCCAGAAATAATGGCAACTTATCTTATCTGGCTTTTTATTGGCTGTCACCAAGGGTTTGGCGACTCCCTCCTTAATTCACATTTTCTCCTTTTTAAGACTCTGTTTTACAACAAAAATGAATGTGTTATTAAATTCTGATCATGTTAAGTGGAACTTCTCTGGATTTACTCAAAGTTTACTGAAGTTTGTAACATTTGTTCATATTTGGAGATCTCTACCTGCTCCCTACAGCTAGTTTTACATTGTTACTTGACTACAGCATCTCCCTTTGAAAGCGTCATTCATATTTTATATTAAAACATGTTGTTATGGAAAATCCTTGTAAGATTTTATTCTTTATCATCTATTTAGTTTCAAAAGCTTGACAACCAATAGAAGAGGAATTATTGATATGGCTTCTTTAAATGTGATTAATCAAGTTAAACCTTAAAGCAAATTACAAGCACATATTAATGTGCCACAAACAAAACACATTTTGGATCACCTATTTATTTATTTCTTTTTTTCTTCTTTTGCAGAAACTTTACAAACAAGGATTTGAGGAAACCATCAAGAAAGGGTACTTCCTTCCTCCAGACTCAGTGTCTGTCAAGGCTGCAAAGGCATCCAGGGAGATCATCAGTGATGTAAGTCACTCAAATGTACCACATGTCTTTTTATTTGATTTATTTACTGGAACAATGGTCTAACTGTACAATAAACCATGTTTTTCCAATATTATCAGTACAAGTATAAGACTGGATACCGCAAGCAGGTTGGTCACCACATCGGAGCGCGATGCGTCCAGGACGACCCACTTATCATGCTAGCTCTGAACTCAGCCAAGATCGCCAGTGATGCTCTGTACAAGAAGGACTTCAACAAGTCCAAGACCAAGTTCAACCTGCCAGTTGACATGCTGAACCTTGAACTGGCCAAGAAATGTCAGATCCAGGTCAACGACTTCAACTACAGAACCCGTCTCCACCAATGGACGTGTCTTCCTGACTCCAATGACGTGGTCCAGGCCAGGAAAGCCTATGATCTTCAGAGTGATGTGAGCCCCTCTGTTACATATTCAGTTTACAAAGACATCACTGTTTTTGTATTACCTTACATTTAAGGTTTCTTCTCCAGGCTGTATACAAAGCTGACATGGATGAGGTTGTTGGCGTAGGATGGGTCCCCATTGGTTCTCTGGATGTGCTGAAAGCCAAGAATGCTGCTAAGATTCTCAGCGACCATCTGTACAAGCTGAAACCAAACACACTGAAGTACACGACTGATATGACTTCCATGCCCATGGTGCTAGCTAAAACAAACGCTGACATCATTAACAAGGTATAGAGTTGTGCATTTTCTTTTTGTAATTATGATTTTTTAGTGAATCTTCTTGGTGTTCACTGTTTATATCTATCACTTCTAATTCTCTAGAGAAACTACATTGCTGCATGGGAAGCAGACAAAATTAAGACCCATGTGACCCCCGATCTCCCCGAACTGTTGCTTTCAAAAGCTAATGCCTACAACATCAGCAGAGTAAGTCAAAATCCTTTAGTCTTATTAATGACATCCTCATTTCCTTTGCAATTTTTAACCATTAATTTGTTTGTATGTGTTTTTTTTAGAAAATATACAGAGAAGAGGTTGAGAAGATTTTCAGAAAGGGTTACGACATGAAGCCAGATGCTGTCTCTATTATCGCTGCCAAACATGGTAGAGATATCATCAGTGACGTATGTAACAAATGCCTCAATGGCTTTCGAGTTTACGTTTTAAAACATGTTTATATGTATGTTGTTAACTAAAAGTTTATATTTTATCTCCATACAGTATAAATACAAGACTGGATACCGTAAGCAGGTTGGTCACCACATCGGTGCGCTCAGCGTCCAGGATGATCCTCTTATCGTGCTGGCTCTGAACTCAGCCAAGATCGCCAGTGATGTTCTGTACAAGAAGGACTTCAACAAGTCCAAGACCAAGTTCCACTTACCAGTAGACATGCTGAACCTTGAACTGGCCAAGAAATGTCAGATCCAGGTCAATGATTTCAACTACAGGACTCATCTGCACAACTGGACATGTCTGCCGGACTCTAATGACGTGGTCCAGGCCAGAAAAGCTTATGACCTCCAGAGTGATGTAAGTATTGAAAGTCTGTTATAATATGTTTGCTGAACAGTGCAAGTTAATAGATTTTTGTCCTTTGAAACCCTAAATTTGGCTCTTTTCTTCCTATAGGCTGTGTACAAGGCTGACATGCAATGGCTCAAGGGAGTGGGATGGGTGCCAATTGGTTCACTTGATGTGGAAAAAGCCAAGAAAGCAGCAGAGATTCTGAGCGACAGGAAGTACAAGCAGCATCCCAGCAACTTCAAGTTCACTGCCAAGACAACAGACATGCCATATGCTCTCGCTCAGGCCAATGCTCAGATTATGAACAAGGTAAAGAATGCACATTTTTATATATGAATATGTATATTTACACACAGAAACATATGAGTACAACTATTTTTAATTTGTTTGCAGAAAGCCTATATTGAGGCCTGGGAGAACGACAAGACCAACCTCCATATTATGCCTGACACACCAGAGATCATCCTCGCCCAGCAGAATAAACTCAACACCAGTCTGGTAATGCATCAAGCAGCACATTTAACAATTAGTGCATTAGAGATCATGCAGTCCAAATGATTAACATTGCTGCTGAATTTTACAATGTATCACAACCCTTGATGGTCATGTGTTAAATTTAATTATGAATTAAACCAGCTTTCCAAAAGTCAGTGTAAATTTGTGCAAAAAAGTAGCCCAGGGTTCACCAAGGGTCAACGAAGATTTCCCTGGACTTCCTTTGATCTCGTGCTTTTGTGACGCAAATACAGCAATCACATTATCACATTCCACAGTGCAGAGACTGAAAGATGAGGAAAACTGTCTCTGATGCAGGATTCTGACCGCTCAACAGTCCTGGTCCAAACAGCAAAGCCTCAGTGCAGTTCGTCAGTTTATACGTTTCCATTTTCTCCAAGTCAAGTGGATGAATGTGGGCAAGTCAGGAGGAATTACAGAATTGTGGTTGTTTGAATAACTGAAGGCAAAACTAAAATATAATTAGGGCTGAATGTTAATCATAATAATTGTCAGAGGGAGACAGCATCATGGATGAAAACCTAACAGCATCTTTTGTTTGTTTTTTCCAGAAATATTATCGTGAAGGTTTTGTTAACACCATCAATAAGGGATACTTCCTCCCCAAAGATGCCATTTCTGTGTTAGCAGCCAAAGCCTCCCGTGATATCATCAGTGACGTAAGTCTGTTTCCTATTCCAAACATTTTTTTACATTTTACAAAGAACCTTTATTTGATTTTGGTTTTTGATAAAGCTTTATATAAAATTCAATACAACTAATGGAAATATTTTTATATAATTTTCAGTACAAATACAAGGCTGGTTTCCGAAAGCAGTGTGGTCATCATATTGGTGCCCTGAGTGTTAAAGATGACCCTCTGATTATGCTGGCTGCTAATGCTGCCAAGATCTCTAGTGACAATATCTATAAGAAGGATTTCAACAAATCCAAGACCAAGTTCCACCTCCCAGTCGACATGCTGACTATCGAACTGGCCAAGAAATGCCAACAGCAAGTGAATGACTTTAACTACAGAACTCACCTTCACCAGTGGACTTGTCTTCCAGACTCCAATGACGTGGTTCAGGCTAGAAAGGTCTATGACTTACAGAGTGACGTGAGTAATATAAAATATCCTCAGATCATTCATAGTGTTTGGAAACTAAATCTTCAAGTATTTAAATGGATACCTGTTAAGTGGGATTTAATCATTTGTTTGTTTCTTAGGCTGTTTACAAAGCTGATATGGAGTGGCTGAAAGGATGCGGCTGGTCACCTCAGGACTGTGTGGATGTCGTCAAAGTGAAACATGCCCAGACTATTATTAACGACAGGCTCTACCGCCAGCACCCGAGCACCGTCAAGTTCACCAGTGTGGTTGACCTCCCAGCTATCGTCTTATCCAAGCAAAACGCTGACAACCTCAGTGATGTAAGTGTAACGTCTCAACAAAAACACATTCCTTTAATTAAACCTAAAAATAACAACTTGGAGCAAGTATTTGTACAAATCAGAATAAAGACCTGATTTTCTATTTTTATTGTTGACAGAGAAAGTACAGGGAAGTCTGGGACAAAGACAAGCTGGTCATTCACATACCACCTGACATCCCTCCTTATGAACTGGCCAAGGCGAACGCTGTCAATGTCAGCAGTGTAAGTTTGTAGCAATACTGTAATACCCAAGTACCACTTATTTACATACCAAAATATACTAATATCTCAAATATCTACACATCATTCTCTAATTATTCTTCCTGTTCTGAGCAGAAACTGTACACAAAGGCGTGGGACGACCAGAAGGCCAAAGTTTACAACATCAGAGAAGACGCCATATCTGTGCTGAAAGCTAAAGCGTCCAGAGATATTATTAGTGATGTAAGTGAGAAAAACATGATCACATTAATCAGTTATCTATCTGCTGAGTTTTCATTAAGCTTTTGTCTATTCCCTAATAGTACAAGTACAAACAGGGATACCGCAAGCAGGTTGGCCACCACATCGGAGCGCGCTGCGTCCAGGACGACCCGCTTATCATGCTAGCTCTGAACTCAGCTAAGATCGCTAGTGATGCTCTGTACAAGAAGGACTTCAACAAGTCCAAGACCAAGTTCAACCTGCCAGTCGACATGCTGACACTTGAGCTCGCCAAGAAATGTCAAGTCCAAGTCAATGACTTCAACTATAGAACCTATTTGCATCAGTGGACGTGTCTTCCTGACTCCAATGACGTGGTCCAGGCCAGGAAAGCCTATGATCTTCAGAGTGACGTAAGTTCATGGCTATATGTTGAAAGTATTCCTCCACATCTATTATATCATGTTATCTGGTTATTCCCTCTATAAATAACATGTTAAAATGAATCTTGTGTTTTTTTTGTCTATAGGCCGTGTACAAAGCTGATATGGAGTGGATACGAGGCTGTGGATGGATGCCACATGAATGTGTGGATGTCGTGAAAGTGAAGCACGCCCAGAAGATCCTTGCTGATGTAAATTTAACTCTTGTATCATAAATGTTCATGTTAATTGTCAGTAATTTCTAATTTATTGGATCTTAAACACCGTACACTTTTTTACAGAGAGGCTACCGTGTCAAGTTGGATGAACAGAAATACACAGTTCCTGTGGACAGAGTTGACTTGGCCTGTGCCAAAAACGCTGCAGAGGTCCTGAATGAGGTGAGGTTACTTTTAAAGTAAGAACCAAATATAGTAAAGTTCCTTTTTTAAAGCTTTGTAGAGATAAGGGTTTTGAAGATTTTATTTTATTTATTTGTTTGCTTGTTTGTTTATTAATTAAATTGATTTTGTATTCTCTGTTCTGTTCAGGCTAAATATCGTGAAGCTTGGCACCAGGATAAAACCAAATACTCGCTGGTGGAGACTCCCACGATTGTTACAGCCAGAGAGGTGGCTAAAAACATCCACCCGGTAAGAGCCATACTTGTTTCATGTTTCAGCTCAACCGTACTTTAAGTTGGAACAGACCTTTACCTTTTTTACACAACCGACAGACTATATTATGAATATACGTAAAATATATCTTGTCAATAAGTTCATGGTCTTCTTTTCTGATATTATTATCTCAGGTTTCTTTTGTTCAGACAAGTATTAGGATTTTTTCTTTACCTTGACATGTTTTGGTTGTCATCTGCAGTTTACCTCCAGGTGTAGATGTGACCTGATAATATAGAAAGAATGATTTTTGTTTCTTGTAGAAACTGTACACGGAAGCCTGGGATAAGGTGAAAGCCACTGGATACTTCATGCCTGGAGATGCTGTTCCAATCAAACAGTGCATATCTAACACTAAAGTGCAGAGTAATGTGAGTAGTGGAACAAAGTTCAATGAGATTACGTCACATTAAGATCACCTAATGGGTTTATTTTTTATAATTTAACTGAGAGAAGAACAGGAAGATAATGATATTTGTTCTAACTTTCAGCATAAGTACCTTGAGAGTTACCGCAAACAGGTTGGTCACCACATCGGTGCCCTCAGTGTTTACGATGATCCTCTCATCGTGCTGGCTATAAACTCAGCCAAGATCGCCAGTGATGCTCTGTACAAGAAAGACTTCAACAAGTCCAAGACCAAGTTCAACCTGCCAGCTGACATGCTGAGCCTTGAACTGGCCAAGAAATGTCAGGTTCAAGTCAACGACTTCAACTACAGAACCCGCCTGCACCAGTGGACATGTCTGCCCGACTCCAACGATGTGGTCCAGGCCAGAAAGATTTATGACCTCCAGAGTGATGTGAGCTAATGAACTACAACTATTTTTTTTCCAGCAAGGTGTTGAATGCTGCTTGTGTTTGTTTTCTGAACATTTTGGTTTCTGTCTGCAGAAAGTGTACAAGGCTGATCTGGAATGGATTCAAGGCTGTGGTTGGGTGGCAGCGGACTCTGTAGACCACGTTAAAGTCAAGAAAGCTCAGGAAATTCTCAATGATGTATGATTTTTAAACGACTTTCTCCCGTAGTTTTCTTCTGTCAAATTGTCCACCCTGTCTTGTCATCACTCAGCCCCCTCCTCTGATTTTGTCCACAGAGACTTTACAAAAAGAACGCCAAAGAAGAATTCGGGAAATTCTCCCTAATCGTGGATCGTCCTGAGATCGTCTTGGCAAAGATTAATGCTGCCAACCTCAGTGATGTACGTAATCCAACACTTTTATGGGTTAGATTATAAAAAAGACACTAATTTTTAAAAAGCAACTATTAAATCTACAATCTTTTCTTTTTCTTTTCAAATCTAGCTGAAGTACAAAGAGACCTTCAATGCTGAAAAAGGTCATTACATCGGTTCAGATGACACTCCTCAACTGGCCCACAGCAGAGAGATGGCCAAGACTATCAGTGAGGTAAAGTCAAATAACTGATATTTCTTCAATCGTTTTATTGGTCCTGAAACTTTTGTAACTTTTTTTGTGTTTTCAGAAATACTACAAATCACAGTGGGATGGGACTAAGGCTACAAGCTACCAGCTGAACCATGAATACATCCCGCTGGTTAGCGGCAAAAAGGGGCGGGAGATCGCCAGTGATGTGAGTGTCTACACGTTTTTATGTTTTTTCAAGGCAGAAGCACGTGGCCTCAAACATTTTGTTTTCTTACACGAGAACAAAACTGAGACTTTTTTCAACATTAGGTCAAGTACAAGACTGCCCATGAGAAAGCCAAAGGTCACTATATGGCTGGAACCCTGGTGGACTTCCCTGAGGTTGTCCGCTGTGGACAGCAGGAGAAGAGCAAGGGACTGGTGAGACTTCTACAGTTAAACAGTTTACAGACTAAATAAAAGATTAAAGAGTTAATATAAAGTGATACCACCAGCACAGCCATAACATAAGAAATGTTTCTAAGTTTTCTTAAATTTTTATATATGTCCTAACAGAGAGTCTACCAGAAGGACTACCATCAAACCAAGACCAAGATACACCTCCCATCTGACATCATTGCTAACAAGGTGGCAAAACGGTGCCAGGACATGTTGAGTGATGTCCTCTACCGTACCTACCTGCACCAGTGGACCTGCCACCCAGAGCAGGAAGACGCCATCCGTGCCCGAAAAACCAATGAGATCCTCAGTGATGTAGGTGCACCACTTCTGCATGCCATGATTATTGTGCAAGAACCAGATGCAAGTCACTTAAAACTAAACATACATGACATTCTTTTTGTCCTTTGTTTTGTTGGTGTTTGACAGGTGTTCTATAAGGAAGACCTGAACTGGATGAAGGGGATTGGTTGCTATGTCTGGGACACACCAGAGATTATTCAAGCCAAGAAGGCCTATGAGCTACAAAGTGATGTGAGTCGCAACCGAGAGGACCACAAGTTCAAAGTAAGTGGTTGATTAAAACTATACTGTGTTATAATTTATCTCTTTTATTTGACCCAAACAGCTTAAATACAGAGCGAACGCCAAGAAGGAGTTCAATAATTACTCCATTGTGACAGACACTCCTGTGTATGTGACTGCTGTTCTGGGTCACACCTGGGCCAGTGATGTGAGTCAGCTTGTTTTTTAAGAGAATAAAATAGTATTAAAGGAAGAAAATCATTTACTTACAGTGTCGATCATGTATCACTGACAGCTGAACTACAAGGAGGCGTATCACAAGGAGAAGCACCTGTACACCACCGTTCTGGACACCCTTGAGTATGCCAGATGCCACAACTTTAGATACTTCTTCAGCAATGTAAGAAAAAAAATGTCTCTTTTCATAAATAGCATGTTCAATTGCATAAGTCATGATAGCTGTTGCTTTGTGAAGCAGCAAACTGATTTTATTTGATCAACAGAAAAACTACACCGCCGCTTGGGACAAAATCAAAGCGAAGAGCTACCGTATCCCTGGTGACTCCAATGCTCTGCAACATGCCAAACAACAGAAGGTTGTTCTCAGTAATGTAAGTTCAACTGTTAGTTCTCACACTGCTTTCCTCCAGGGATCATGTTGGGATGTGAGTTTGACTGTGTTTTTGCTCTTTTAGGTCAAGTACAAGGAGGATTATGAGAAGTTCAAATCCCTCTACAGTCTGCCCAAGTCACTCGAGGATGACCCTGCAACTGCACGTTGCGTCAAAGCTGGAAAACTAGTCCTGGATGTAATACTTATCTATTATCAGTCAGCTCTAGTTTAATAAACACGCATCCAGTTCTGTTGATTTATTACAAATACCTGATGTTTATCTTCACAGCGTCTGTACAAGGAGAACTATGAGAAGACCAAGGCCAAAAACCACATCCCCCCAGACATGCTGGAGATCCTGGCCGCTCGCAACACCCAGTCTACCGTCAGCGGGATCCACTACCGCAAGTATCTGCATCAGTGGATGTGCCTCCCTGACATGCAGATGTACGTCCAAGCCCGCAAAGTCAATGAACAGCTGAGTGATGTGAGTCACCGCTGCAGCCACATTCACACACGAAGAATCCCAAATTATTTAGTTTCAAATGTTTGTAACTCTGCTACTGCAAAATGACATACTATTTTTATTTGTTTTTGTTTTATATGCTGCTAAAAGCCAAAACTATTTTAACTCAGACAGTAAAGAACAATTTAAATGTTCTAAAAGACACTGCGTTTCCTCCACAGATCTTCTACAAGGATGATCTGAACTACCTGAAGGGTATCGGCTGTTACGCCTGGGACACTCCAGAGATCCTGCGTGTAAAACATGCAGGGAACCTTCAGAGTGAGGTAAACCCATCCAGCATATCTATTCTTCATCTTTGGGAATCTTTACATTTATAATGATTTCATCTTTTTGTCATTTTTCTCTTTGTTTAATAAAAATGTAATATTGATTTCCCTGTTTTCATTCCAGGCCAAGTACCGAGCCAAAGGTGTGGAGGCCTTTAAAGAATATACAGTGGTGACAGACACGCCCGTTTATGAGACAGCCAAGCAGAATGCTCAGAATCTGAGTGATGTAAGTACTTTTTGAACAGTTTTTTGATTAATTTGCATCATTTCATTTTCATTTCAGGATATTTATTTATTGCATTTCTTACTACGTTATAAAGTAAAGTCTAAAACCCACATCTGTTGTTTCTTTTTCTTCCTCCAGCTTCACTACCGCTATGATTATAACGCCAATGTCAAGGGCACCAACACCGCTCCTGCCGTTACTATGGAAACAGAGAGAGTCCGCTTGGCCAACCAGATCCAGAGTGATGTAAGTTCACGTTTACCTCCTGTCTGTCTGTCTGTCTGTCTGTCTGTCTGTCTGTCTGTCTGTCTGTCTGTCTGTCTGTCTGTCTGTCTGTCTGTCTGTTAGCAGGATAACTCAAAAACTAACGGATGGATTTTAATGAAATTTTCAGGAAAGGTCAGAAATGACCCAAGAAACAATAGATTAGATTTTGGAGTTTTTAAGGATAAGGACATAGTACTTTCTACAATATGTCCTTGTGGCAGAGGTCTGCGCTCTCTGAGTGCTTTTCTAGTTATCAATATTTAATGGAGTTATAATCATATTTATTTAGTTTTAGTGTTTTCACAAACTCTGGAAAGTTTAAACTTAAAAACCTTGGTACTGTTGAACTATGGAGTTAAATAAGATGAAGTTTTACAGATATGTAAATATTAATTTAAAGGATGTAACACAGACACAGTAACAGCAGCTGTTTTCGACGGGATTGTCTGAGCAAGTATCTACAGAAAGTAAATGAAGCCTCTTCTAAAATGGGTTTAATTTACATTCAGATTTACATTGTATAACATTATATAATGATATAAAATAGGAAATGAAATATTATCCAAATGAAATTAAAGACAAAAACACATAAAAAAAATCAGCTAATAATTTAAAGTCTTTTCAAAGGATTTACCTAATTTTGTTAATTTAGTAGCTGTATTTCTGTATATTTGTTGATTGATGTATATTTTTGAAGCTGAAAATCTTTTTAATGTATTTTCTCAGAAATGGTACAAAGAGGCCAATAAGAAGTCCATGCCCACCGGTTACTCCCTGCCCAGCGACACTCCGCTCAGCAAGCAGGTTAAGATAAACAGTGTCATCACCAGCAACGTAAGTCTCTGATCATTCTGTCTCATTCAAAATAATGACGTGATGTAACAGGGTTATATTCTTTAACTATGATGTGTGCAGGCGAAATACAAGGAGGCCTACGAGATGACGAAGGCAAAGGCTTATACTCTTCATCCAGAGGGCGTCAACTTTGTCACTGCAAGGAAATCTCACAAGATCATAAACGATGTGAGTGAAACTTACACTGGGCTTTTAAAGACTAATTAATTATTCTATGAAAGTTGCATTTTACAAGAAAGTCTCTGTTTCTCCAGCGTCTGTATCGTGAGACGTACCACAAGCAAAAGGACAAGATCCACACAACCTACGACACTCCAGATATCAAACAAGTCAAGATGAACCAAAAGAATCTCAGTGATGTATGTAACATTTACATTAAATATCATGTGTGTGCAGTATTGTGGTTGACATGTTGTTTATCCCACCTTTTCCTGCTCTCCCCCTAGCTGTGCTACAAAGAGAAGTACTACAACAGCAAAGGCCAGCTGATCTCACTGCCCATAACCCCTCAGCTCATGCACTGTTACCACGTCAATCAGATCACCAGTGAGGTACCGTAAAAAACATTTTACTCTAAATATTCATAGAATTAAGTTTGAAACATTTCCTACACCTTGACTGTTTAAATCATTTTGTGTTTTTAGTTGAAGTATAAAGAAGATTTGATGTGGTTCAGAGGTGTTGGCTGCTTCCTGTACGACACACCAGAGATGGTCCACGTCCGCAATATCAGCAAACTCAGGGTAGGTGTTTTATTTTGAAAGGAATGTTCTTCCTGCTGGCATCACCTTCAGTTTTATGACCAGTTGTTTAATTTTTTCCAGACAAGTTATCCAGTGGATGCAAAGAAGAACCTGTCTAACTTCACCGTGGTCCTGGATACTCCAGAGTACAAGCGTGTGACGGAGCTGAAGACACACATGAGTGATGTGAGTTGATTTATTACTTTGATCTGATCATTTTAGAAATCTTCTCAAACTTTTCTCACAAACTGATCTTTTACTGCTCGTGTCTTTACAGCTGGTGTACAAAGCTCAGAGCAAAGAAAACATGGCCAAGTTGTCTTCTGTTGCAGATTCTCTGGACATTAAGAGAGTCAAGTGGGCTCAGCAGCTGACTAATAAGGTCAATTAAAACGCTCATTCGATGCACTGAATGTAAATATTGTTTCCTCTAATCTAATCAGTACAATCTTTTTTTTTTACAGTATCAGTATGTAAATTTGGCAGCAAAAGAAAGATCTCATTTCACTCCAGAAAAGGACACGCCGGTCAGTCAACATGCCAGAAAAATGAAAGTGGTCTACAGTGAAGTGAGTCTTCCGCCCACTTACATCCCTTTTTATCTTAAAATTCATTTCCTTTCGATTCCTAGTCAAGTTTTCAAGATTTTTCTCTGTGAGCTTTCAGCTGTAGGAACTTTGTACCAGACTCTGAATGACCATCTTCTTTCTCCCATAGACCAAATACAAAGAGCAGTATGAAAAGATGAAGCACAGGTACACTGCCATTGCTGATACACCTCTCCTGATCCGGGCCAAGAAAGCCTACCTGCAGTCCAGTGATGTGAGTATTCCCATTAAATAAGATAACAGTCTTTACTTATATTGTAGATTTTAAAATATTTGTCTATAATAGTCTAGAAATGTGGCTATTAATTAAGAAATTCGATGGAAAGTGATTGTTTTTATCTGTTTTCATCATCTGAGTTTTAATGAGTGAATTAAAGGAAATGTTTTAAACACTCATGTGCTTTTTACATGTTGTTTATGTCTTCAGCTGCGTTATAAGGAAACCTTTGAGCTTTCTAAGGGTCATTACCACACAGACAAGGATGCTCTGGACATCGTCTGCCACCGCAAGTTCACTGATGACATCAGCGAGGTCAGCAGCTGCAAACATCAATACAATTTGTGCTTTTTATAAAAACTTTGATTCACCTCATTTTTCTTGTCATCTCTGTAACGTAGGTAAAATACAGAGAGAAGTACATCAACTCTCTGGGAACATGGAAGTCCATCCCCGACCGTCCCGAGTTCTTCTTCAGTAAAATAGTTGGTGAAAACATCAGCAACGTGAGTACAACTGATTCATCCCCGCATCATGTCTCGTGCATCACTACAGATATATGGACACACAAATTGAGTATTTGTGTTAAATTCTTTTTAGGTCAAGTATAAGGAGGACCTGGACTGGCTGAAGGGTATCGGGTGCTACGTGTGGGACACACCTGAGCTGCAGCTGGCTGACAGAAACAAGGCGCTCTATAGTGAGGTAATGTGTAAATTGACTGCTGAGTCAGCGCTGCTTACATGTCTGATACACACTAAAGGTGAGAAATTTGCTGAATCAAGTGTTTGTTTTTTGATACAGAGACTGTACAAAGCCTCATTTGAGAAGAACAGAGGGAACTTCAAGTACTCATGTGACACGCCGTTCTTTGAGGCTGCAAGAAACGCCTCCATCCTCATCAATGATGTGAGTCTTTTCATTCTTTAACTTAGTGACATGTTAAACAACTCATTTAGTTTTCTTTTTTAACCTTTACTGGTAAAATGAGACTGAAATTATCAACCATGTATTTACGTGCTTCTCTACTGGACCTTCAGCTTGGAGGTAAAACAAAGTTAATTATACTTATATTATTCTGTTTTTGGTTACAATGTTTATAATCTGATGTTCACGTGTAAAAGTTTGAAAGATTTCCTTTGTTTTTTTTTACATCAGCAGGATTTAATGTTCTTCTCTTCCCTAAAGTTTCTCTTCATGTCAGAGACACTGTTTTCTAGATATTTGTTTATAACAACCTTCTGACATTCTGAGCAGAGGGTCTACAGAGCTAATTATGAGAAGACCAGAGATAAGTTCACCATTACTACAGATGACCCTAGATACCAGCTTGCCAGGGAGAACAGGAAGATGAGCCAGGTAAACGTCCAGGTTGAGCCATATGACCAACCTGCCTGCTCAGCTGCTGCCTTCAGAGCTCCAGACCTCTCACACTGCTGCATGAGGTCATCGACAGACCTGTTGGTGGTGGTCTCTGCATGAGGGCTCTTCTGTTACAGTCTCTACTCATCTTCTCTCTTCCTTTTTTGTCCTTCACAGGTTACTGTAAAAATCTCCTCTCAAACAGCAGCAGGACTGCTGCTTTGAGCGAGCATGACTTATCTGCCTCTGTTCAGTCCGAGAGACGGTTAAGATCTGGATTGAGTTTTTTTATAGCTAACATGTTACTGAAGATGATAAAATCTGTCTCTCTGTGGGAACAGACGCCAACAAACAGCTCAGTGTTCCTTCTGTCTTTGAGTTGTGTTCTCAACCTTGGCATGCTGTATGTGTTGTTATGTGTGTGTGAACAGAAAAAGTATAAATCTCGAGCAAAGGATCTGCTAAAGAGTGGCTGCAATGAGTTACTCCGTCCTGACATCCTCACAGCCCTTTGCCAGTCCATAATGGGCAGTAAGGTAAACCATGTTTCTACAAACCAACAGGAAATAAACTCTGTGGTTTTATGGCTGAGGTCATACTCCACAGATTTGTTTCTGCCTCATGTTTCTAGACACAGTCTCATCACATCAATCTTCATATAAAAACCGTTTTCATCCATTTATTCCATTTAAAAGAGGTTTGCAATTTCATGCATTCACTTTCATCCTTTAATCCCTCCATCCATTATTATTCTGTTAGTGATCATTCAAACTTTAATGTATCCTACAACGCAGTGGAGCTGTTGCACAACTGGACATACCTGGAATCAGAAGTTTGTAATAGTATCTTATTAATTAGTCAGCACATACCTGAAATGTCCTTGTAGATTATTATTATTATTATTATTATTATTATTATTATTATTATTATTATTATTATTATTATTATTATTATTATTATTATTATTATTATTATTATTATTATTATTATTATTATGTTAATAGTATTAATATTGTAATATTATAAATATAATAAATATTATTCATATAATAATAATAATAATAATAATAATAATAATAATAATAATAATAATAATAATAATAATAATAATAATAATAATAATAGTTATTATTATTATTATTAATTATTGGATTGGATATTGGAAGTGTAATTAAATTCCATGAGGTGCAGGTTCCTGTGAGCGACGCAACCGCTGCAGACTTTCATGCCTGATATGTGGTAACATTCATCTTCTGCATGTTCTCCTGAAAAATAACCCCTTCATGAGTGTTTGCACCATAATGTCTGTTTTTACACACATTTGCACGTCAACACATAACTAACTTATTATAAGACAGTAGTATATCATTTGTTACATGATTTTGTCTCAATCTGATATGGATTGGACATTTAAAAACCCTTTTGAGATATTTTTTTTTAACTCAAACAAAATTAAAAGTTATTTTTTATATCTAAAGAGAAAAAAAATTAAGAACTTTAACACTTAAGAAAGAAATCTCAACTGATGAGATTATAATTTATGCTTCAAAGGGTTAATTCATAAATCAGAAGCCAGATGAGTTGATAGAGATGTTTCATAAGCAGGTAAATCCAACAACAGTGACACTGACTGTCTTGTGTTTGCTCCTTCAGTGGAAGTACAGGGAGCAGTACGAGCGGGCCAAAGACAAGTTCACCTCCATTCTAGATACTCCTGAGTATGAGACTCACAAACGCAGCAAGAAGATCACTGATGTAAGTTTTGTCCTCGTCTTTCTGTCTTGAATGTAGAATTTTTTTAAAGCAGTACATTTCACCATAATTGTATCTTTTTATTGGATATTTTATAGATCATCTACAAGATGGAGTACAACAAGACCAAGGCTAAGGGCTACACCTTGCCTTATGACACTCCACACCAGCAGCACATGAAGAAGGTCAAGGAGATCACCAGCAATGTAGGTCCCTCTGCACCATGCAGCTGCAGATACAAAGCCATGAACTTTACAAACATGTCTGATGATCTACTGTGATGCATCTTGTAGCTAAAGTACAAGGAGGTGTACGAGAGGAGCAAAGCCCAGATCAACATGGACCCCGAGGCTCACGAGATCCGCGCTGCCAAGGAGGCCTACAGGAACATCAGCAATGTAAACATCCAGTCCTGTCAGTTTCTGTTACTAAGTGAACAGATTACACTAAAAGATGTTTTAATTTTTAGCTTGACTACAAGAAGAAGTATGAGGCAACTAAGAACAAGTGGATCTGGACCACTGACAGACCAGATTTTATCAACGCTGCCAAAAACTCCCTGCAGCAGAGTGACGTGAGTCACGTTTTTTTTTTCAGATTTGTGGTTAGAATTTAGAATATTCTCAGTTTTGCACTGATTTTTCTGTTTTCACCTGCAGGTGGAGTACAAGTATGACAAAGAGATGCTGAAGGGTTGCGTGATACCTGTGACTGATGACAAGTACACCCTGCTGTGCAAGAAAAATGCTGAAATGGCCAGTGATGTAAGTTTTTTCTTTCTTAATTAACACAACAAAAAACAAAGAAGCAGAAATAAATTCATTTACAATTAAAAAATATGTATGTATTCCTTCTGTAGGTGAAGTACAGAGAGAAGTATCATAAGACTAAAGGCCACTACGTGCCTGTTTTGGATACTCCTCAAATTCTCCACGCTAAAGCCGTGCGCACTCTGACATCAGAAGTAAGGATTATAAATAACAATTCATCTAATATTCCCTGTTTGTTTGGAAAGGAACATGTTATATTAATACAACTACATGTAGTGATTTATAACCAGGGGTGCACATAAGTGGTCCGCAGGTCCGCACACACTGTCAAAATATAAAATGCACCAGATGAAAAGTTGCAACACGCGTTTGCGTACTTAACATTGGTTTGGCTGAGCTGCGTGAATTTTTAGGTTAATCAGAGGCGGTTCATTGTCAAATAAATGAAGAATCCCGTTGACTTCTTTTGTTTGACTGATATGTTTCTCAGCCAGAGCGCCGAAGTTCCAGCTGATCAGCTGATGCTGCGTCTCTCTCTGTCTCTGTGTATCAGTTTGTCAGTGTGACGGATTTTCAGTCAGTCAGATCAGTGCAGCTGACTGCAGGATTCTGCATCGCGTCAAAACTGAAAAAATTCACTGAATAAGACAAATAGACCATCGTGGCACAGACGTGTATAACTACCTTTTTGTGCTATAAAATACAGAAAACCACCTGTTTTAATCAACAGTATCAGCGTATTTGTCTGTGATCCGCGCCATTTTGAATGCACTCAAAGCACTATGGGATATGCAGTCAATGCCCCATAACTGTCCAGTGTATCTTTTTATCTGACTGCATCACATTACAAACATCCTCATCATTTCAAAACAAAAAACAGTTACAGTAAATGACAGAAGCTCCAACAGCTGATTAATAAATTTCAACACCAAACTGTTAAATGTAGATTAAAGTGAACAATCAAACCTGTAAACAATCCAACCTGAACTCTGAAGGTTTTTTTTTACCAGTATTTTTATATTTTACTGGTTTCTCTTGATTTTTTCAACAATTAAAGGATTTTTATTGAAACAAATATAGAGCCAGGTAAAGTAAACAGACTGAATTTGAAGCTTGATGAAACCAAAAACAAAGCAGAGGAGCTCGGAAGAGACACAGCGAGACACATTTAAAAATGTGAGGACCAAGCAACAACCCTATAGGTTCTCTTCTGAGAACCAGGACAAAAATATTATGTGCACCCCTGGTTATAATATATTCTCCCTCAGAGCAAATACAAAGCAGCCAGTAAGAAGACCATGCAGTCTGGATCCTTCACCACCCTGCCTGAGACCCGCGACACCGCCCACAGCAAGGAGGTCAAAAAGCTTGTCAGTGAGGTATAACTTCTTTATATTTCCATCTTTACATAAACAAAATCCTCCCATATGTCCCAGCTGTCTCCCTACAGCTGCACTCTGTTCTCTCTTATAGAAACAGTACAAGGCAAAGTTCGAGAAGGAAAAGGGCAAGTCGGTGTACAACCAAATGATTGTGCCACCAGATATTCAGCATGCCATAGATGTGGCAAAGAATCAGAGCAATGTGAGTCTTTTCCATCTTGTTATTTTGATGTACAGAGAAATCCACCCTGTTATCTTGAAACACTCAGTTTTCAGTCTTCACAGTAACGTGTTTGCTCCTCTTCAGGTTGCCTATAAGAAAGACGCCAAAGCAAACCTGCACTATACTACTGTAGTCGATCGTCCTGATATCAAGAAGGCCACCCAGGCTGCTAAACTCATCAGTGAGGTAAGTATAAGTTCACCAGAATACTGCAAACACAGATGTGGTGTCATGTGTCTTCATGAAAACCACACAGCATCATAATCACATAGTGTCAGCTGATTCTTGTTTGACCTTGTGTCCGTCAGATTGGCTACCGTGAAAAGGCCCGTGAAGAGGCGAGCCGTGGAGGCTCCCTGGTCAACCGCCCAGACATCGCTTTGGCAACTCATGTGTCCCAGCTGACCAGCCAGGTACAACAAAACAAAGAAATCATTTATTTTACACACTCACATTTCTGAATGTTCATTCATTCTATTTATTTACCTGTAAGATAACTTGAACCAATCAGAGGCAGCCACCAGGAAAAGGACGGACGCCTATGTTTCCTTATCAGATCAACTTCCACAAGCTAATATTTGCAGCCTAGTATTGCTGTTATAGATGCAACGCTTAGCAGCAGACCTGTTGGCCTAATGATAGAACTAGCTGCTCTTCCATAGCGCTTCCTCCACCAATCTGCATTCTGATCCATGTTTTAATCTCTCACTGTGACTTCATGACAGTAGATGTACATGTTTAACTGTTAATATCATTGTAAATGTCTCAACTCATTCCTAAAACCAGTCTTCCTAATCTCTTTCCTCTCATCTGTACCTTCATGATGTCTTTGTCTTTATGTTCTCATTCCTCCATCTCACTGCGCTTTATAGGTGGAGGCCAGGGCCTCCCTCCACGGAGCAGCTTCCTTTGATACCCCCCTGATGCGCCACATTAAGAAAATGAGTGCGGTGACTAGCGATGTAAGGAGACTCATGTCCTAAAACTGAAGGGCTGCTGCTACATGTTTGTCTCCTCTTTCTTACAGTTGACTTCCTGTCAAACTGAGACTCAGAGAGAGATTTGGATTTTACAACAGAAATCTGATTCTCAAATCAAGTTCATGTTTTTCTACATCTGGCTGTTTGTTTGTGATCTTTTGCTCTCTGTGCATCTTTTTTTTTCTTTGTTGACCAGCTGTGTTTTTATTGCATATATTTATTTATGATGGTCAAAAGAAAAAAAAAAACAGCAAGTAAACTTCTTTCTTTTTAAAAAAAAGTCTAAATAACTATGTTATGCATCTCTTTGATATAAGCACTAGAGGGCAGCAGAGAGCTATGAACTTTCACTCATTTTAGCAACTTTTATCATGTTAATCATACTTCCATATCTCATTTGTTTTGATTGTCATTGTTAATTTTAAGGTTTAGCAAACTTCAAATAATATATTTAAAGTTTGTTTTATTTAGATTTTTTATTTTCAGGAGCAAAGTATTAATTAAATAATAGAGGATTTATTTAAAATAATTTCCTAGAATACATGAGACTAGCCCAGTAAATGAAAACTATCCTGATGCTTTCTCGTGCTGCATGAGCTGCAATTGATCCCAAATGAATGTTGGCTCAGAGACTCGGCCCGAGAGAGTCCCAACAATTTTTAACTAAGTACAAATACTATTAGGCTCTGTCATTTGGGATTAATTAGCACAGTGATTGTAAACTTAATACGGGAAATGTAATTATGCATGAAAAAACTATGTGGAGCAGAAGACACAAAGATTGAGCACGGTTGAGTTGGGTTGCGTTTCTTTCTGTTGTTTTCACCATCACAGAACCTCTGCAGTCTCCACTGGTCTTAATTACCTTCTTTACTAATGTAACGGTTATGTTGCTCTGCCAGGTGAAGTACAAGGAGAAGTTTGATAAGGAGGTGAAAGGAAAGAAACCGCAGTTTGACCTGAAGGAGAGCAAGATTTATAAAACTTTGAAAGATGCCAACGATCTTGCTAGTGAGGTAGGCGCTCACAAAACTACCAGAATTTCACCCCACAGCAGGACTGAGTTATAGTTCAGACTTCAGTCAGTCAGTCGTCTGTACCCACTGATTCCTGTTCAGAGCTGGTGTCTGTCTCCAGGGGCAAGAGGCGGGGTTACACTTGGACAGGTCACCGGTCCACATATAGACAGACATTCACATGCTCACAGCGAGGGACAATTTAAAATGACCAGTTAACCTCAAGCATATTTTTGGTCCCTGGGGAAAAGCCACACATGCACAAACTTCATGCAACACAAGACCTTCTCTCTGCAAGGTAACAAGGCTGCCCACTGCAACACCGTGCAGCCCTAGTTCAGATTTACTATTATTTTGTTATGAAATGCAACAATAAAAAACAATGCAGGTTCCAAAACAAGGTTTAAATAAGAAACAACACAGGTGTAGGGAGTGAGTCTAAGAAGACAAACTACCAGGTTGTGGGTGGGACGCAGGACACAAACTCTCACACACTACAGTGAAACTAACCACACACAGAGCTCATCTCACAACGTCTTGAATGTTATAAATATGGATCCTTCGTTACGTGATGTAAGTTCCATTCCTGTATAATTACAACCCACAGGTGAAGTACAAAGGTGACCTAAAGAAGATCCATAAACCAGTGACTGACATGGCCGAGTCTCTGTCCATGCAGCACAGCCTGAGCACCAGCAAACTGTCCAGTGACGTAAGACATCATCATCATCCTTTAACTCCGTAACACTCCCACTCAGGCACATCCTCTATGTGGGTCTGAACTTCACCACCATACAGTAACAGTCAGCTCTAAACAATGACCTTCTCATGCACTAAGATCTATCATGTAAACATGTATCAGTCTGACGTCTCATCTGGTAGTGACCCTATCCCTCTCACTTGTTCACCTCTCTCACCTTTGATCTTAAATAATATCTAATGCTTCACTTTTTCCTCCTTTAGTTCAGATAAAAGTTTTATTAATGATCATCTAACCCAAAATGCATCATTTTCACACATTTTGATCATTTTAAAAACTATTTTTAAAGATAATATTTTTGTTCTTGGTCCAACAATGAGATATTTTGTGTTGTGAAGGAGTAAACTCCAGACAGACACTCTTATTCTCCTGTTGTGTACTGAGCTGCCTTACTTTACTGTAGTACTGCTACAAGAAGAAATTTGAGGAGAGTAAGGGTCATTACCACATGATTCCTGACACACCAGAACAGCTTCATCTCAAGGAGGCTTCTGAACTGCAGAGCAATGTAAGTGGTACCAACTCAAGACGGGGGTCCACAAACACCTCACCCACCCACCCAACAGCATTGCTGTGGGTTGTAAACATTGAAGACGTTTAGGGGTGAATGATGCTTCATTTGAAAATGATTTAAGTTTAGATTTTAAATAAACGTAATGTGACCGTACTATTGTTTTTGTTTACAAGAGTTTTTTTCATATAGTTTTTTATCCATATACATAAAATAGATTTTTAAGTTACAGAAATATGTTAGTGCGTAATATTACTGAGCATCGAGAAAAATTCCATAAACCTTTTGACATGACATGTTTATGGCTGTTCCAGGTTAAATACAAGGAGAAGTATGAGAAGGAGAAAGGCAAACCCATGCTGGACTTTGAGACGCCCACATACGTGACCGCTAAGGAGGCTCAACACCTGCAGAGCCAGGTAAATCCTCTGTTACACCTCTGTACTAAAACTGGCTGCAGACGCAGGTTTCTTCCAAAATCCAAAGACCTTTAAGTTCCATGTTGCCCATGTTGTTTTTCTTTTTACTGTATTTATTTTACTGAATGTCAGACTTTGTGGCTAATCTTCATCTTTACAGAATGTCTCAATTTTACATGCTTCAAAAGCTGATTTATCAAACGTTTAGTTACTTCTAGTTTCCTTTTATTTTCGAAAGTGTATATATATTATTACATATACATTTTAATCAGTATTTTTATTCTCATCCAGCTGTAGAAGACAGTGTGAAATGTGTTTACGTGAAACATCTCCAGCAGCTTGCGTCGTGTTGCAGAGGGAACGTCTTTTGTTTTTTATCAAACAAACATTTACATGTAAAGGAGGATGCTGCTGCGTTGAGAACCAGCTCTGCTTGCATGTGGCTGTCTGAGCTGTCTGTCTTATCTTTGTGGCCAATAGAAAGACTATAAGAAGGACTTTGAGGAGTACATGAAGGGAAAGAACCTCTCAGGCTTGGAGGTCACCCCCGCCATGATTCATGTCAGACACGCCACCAAAATAGTCAGTGAGGTAACTAAAGGAAAGTTTATCCTCTTCATTTCCTGACATTTACCTCACTCAGCCTTTATAATCATACTAAGATTATATCACAACTAAATTCTTTTCACCTTTTTTCTTTTGTCTGACCAGTATTTCTTTCCCTCTTTGCCTTTCATGAGTCCACTTATAAGGTTTGATGTCATCACTAAACATCACTATAAACTGTCCCACTGCATGTTTTACAGGAAAATGTTTTGGTTTTAAAGGTCCTGTATCATGCAAAATCAACTTTTTAAATGTTATTTCATTATTTAAAAAACCTATAGTGGTTTTTGGTTTAATACACACATTTCTCAGTAATCCTCCTGAATCCTGCGCTCTGAGCAGCTGCTCCACTCTCTCCTGGAAAACCACCTGACTGTAACATAGTGATGTAACACTGTCAAACCAGGAAGTGCCCGACATGTTTGCACTGCCCCTCCAGATTAAACACACACACGTAGTATTTTACTTTCTAAAAATGAAAATGTGCATTTGGCTGTCAGAGTTACAGGAATTTATTCACCATTTTATTCAGGCAGCTCGAAGCTACATCATGAAATGGGCGGCACTCATGGGGGGGGGGGGGTATTTTAGGTACACCGAGCGTTTTACTTCCTGGTCGAAGGAAAACTCCAGAATAAAAGTTAGATTTCAGGACAAATTAGTATTATATAATGCCAATGGTAATATTTTATCATGTATATCCCAGATGTTGAAAGCTGTAGGATACAGGACATTTAAAGTTTTAATTTATCGTGACATCTGTATTTCACTCTCAATCTTTCATCTTGTAAGTGCATGTGATTCTCTCAATGTTTTCAGCAACATGCTGACTTCCTTCTTGTTTTTGTTATTACTTCTTGTGTTTTGTCAGATAAAATGTTCACCTTGTATGTTATTAGGATTCTTGCCAAAGTCATCCATTTCTTTCTCTCTCTCTCTCTCTCTCTCTCTCTCTCTCTCTCTCTCTCTCTCTCTCTCTCTCTCTCTCTCTCTGAAACAGTTTTTAATTGTAATAATCACATAAACTTAAACTGCTCAGCTGTTTCATTTCAGAGGTTTTGGTGACTTTGAGCTTAAACAGCAAGCGACAGAGTTTGCTGACTGAACTGTTTGTATGTCCCGGCCTGGCCTGCCTGTGTGTCCATATTAGCGGTTTCTCTGTTCTTCTTCCGTCGTGTAGAAAGAGTACAGGAAGGATCTAGAGGAGGGCGTGAAGGGTAAAGGTCTAACTGCACTGGAGGAAACTCCGGAGCTTTTGAGGGCAAAGAATGCCACTCAAATCCTGTGTGAGGTACGACGGAAGTGGCATCACGCTCCTCATCCCAGTGAACTCCTTTAATCCTGCTCTTAGTCAAACCCTTCTGCTCTTAACCTCGCTTCATCATCACCTCGCTAAAAGGATCTGACTCTTCACTCTAGTTCTTGCTTTCATGTCATGACTAATTTTCCAGTGCTCTCCTTTTAATCTTGTTTGTAATATGTTTGTTCACTCAGACCTCCAGGAAATGTTAATCCAATTAGGCAACCTGACTTTTTTACTGTTTCACCTTTAATCCTAAAGATTAAACCTTTTGGATTAAAAGAACTCCAGTTGCCTTTTTTTGGAAAATATTCTCTTTTTTATTATTTATTTGCCTTAAATTGAAAAAATCTTCTAATTTTTCACATAAAACATGCAACATGGTCATTCATAGTTTTTTTTTACATTAGCTTAAAAATCAATTTAGAAACCTTTAATTGAATGTCTTGATTTTTCCCACTAAAGAAACCTGTTGGTTTACTAAGTGTCTCCTAATGAATAAATTAAGTGAAGGTATAAATTTACAACCACTGTCTATTTTTTTATTCTTAGTGGAGCTTCACACACACACATCTTTTTTTCCAGTGATATTCTGTTCCTTAAACAATCCCTCTAATGTCTGCTAACCTGCTCCAGTCCCCTGTAGGTGTTTTGTCTTTGCAGCCTTCCTCCGTTTGTATGAGTATTAATCTGATTGTTCATGATATGTGATACAATAAAACAGCTGTTGTGTGTAACAATGCTTTGTGTTTACAGAGAGAGTACAAGAAGGCGCTGGAGCAGGAGATCAAGGGTAAAGGAATGCTGGCTTTGGCTACAGACACTCCGGACTTTATGAGGGCCAGAAATGCAACAGAAATCCTCAGTCAGGTCTGAATCCTCTTGTTTTGTGATATTGCTTGTTTGAGGTAGGAGGGATTGGTGTGGACCGTGTGGATGGATTCTCCCTCCCTCTGTTCTCACTTCATTTATTAAAGAGGCCCTTCCATTAAAAACAGTTTTTCTGAGGTTTCTGTTGAATATTTTAGCTCCACAGGTGTTCTTACCTTCATAGTGGGTGAAAACAGGTCAACAACTTCTCTTTCAGTTTTAATCTCTCAAACTACGCAGGTGGTGATAAAACCCGAGTTCTCCCGAGTTCTAACGGCCTGTATCTGTTACATCACAACTCCTTTGTTCGTCAGTATTCATCAGCTCCTGCAGTTGAAACCACACCTAGCATGCTGCTGGCTAAAAGCTGTTAGCATAAGACGTAGCAAACAGGAAGATACTCGGGGCAGAAAGCAGTATACCTTGCTCTCATAGGCTAGTTTGTTAGCCAATCAGAGTCCAGCAAATTCACATAATGAATATTAATGAGTTGTTGCCCGAAGCCTGACGAATCTTCACGCAGATAGACTGAAAGGTCTGTTAATCAGTGTTTCCTAACGTTTTTTGGATATAAAATGTTTTATATTACTGGTTAATACTTCAGAAATAACCACAAAGTCATTAAATTTGTGTGAAATGGCCTCTTTAATAAAATAATTATCTCTGTCAAACATAGAAAATACACCCATTTGTTTACGTCTGACTTAAATGTACTGAAAAGTTCTAAAGTTCTTGTTTATCCTTTTTTATCTAATCTCAATTTTAAATGCTAATGTTTTGATTTCAGTTTTAAAATTAGCTTCAAGTTTAAGTCATTGTTGGTCAAAGTTTAAAGAAACGACTTCACAACCACAGATTACAGATTCCCGCCTCACAGCACAGAAACAGATGAGCTGCAGTAACATTAGGACTAAAGTCATGGCTGATGTCTGTTTGATGTTTCTTAGAATAAGTACAAGCACACAGCTGAGATGGACAGAGCCAGCTACACTACCGTCATCGACACCCCAGACATCATCCACGCTCAGCAGATGAGGAACATCGTCAGCCAGGTAAAAAAAAAACTCAAGAAACAAGAATCTCTGTAGATTTTTATTTAGAGAAATATAATACAACCCAATCATGGAGTTTCTATTTCAAGTAAAATTATTTTCTTTTGATCAAATAGAAAAAGTACAAAGAGGAGGCTGAGAAGACCATGTCTCACTACGTCCCAGTATTGGACACCCCGGAGATGCAGCGAGTCCGGGAGAACCAGAGAAACTTCAGCACTGTAAGTAAAGACGGAGGCGTTAGAGTTGCATTGTGGGTCTGTTTGTCCTGATGATCAGAAAACCTAAATATAGAAGAGAGAAATTCATTCTGTCTGGTGGTTTTATGTGCATCTGTCACCTGTAAGGTGGTAACAAGTCTGAAGTTCTTGGGTTTTATATTGACTCAGTATTTGTTCTGAAATCAGTCAGGAATTCTTACTGAGAGCTGAAAATCCATTTAACCTTCCAGTAAATACGTCATATTAAGTATTTTTCCTCTGACTTCTTTTTTTATTTTTATAAAACATTTTAACCATATTTTTGTTTCTCTTCTTGTAGCTTCAGTACCAGACTGACTTAAAAAACACAAAGGGCAAAGTGTCTACCGTTAAGGACACACCTGAAATGCTCCGTGTTAAAGAAAATACAAAGAATTTCAGCTCGGTATTTACTCCACAATATCTAAATGTTTGATTTAATAACACATTTCTTCTTTCTAATTTCCCCTTGATTAAACTTTTTTGGGCGTGTCTCCTTGTTTTAACAAGGACTGTTTTGTTTGACGTGAACTTCCTTTTTATTTGGAACAAACAGGATTTTTTTTAGTTTTTAGAAAAAGCATTTTAATTCTTGCAACTAATCCTTTTAAATGTAGTTTGTAGTGAAATATTGATGCTGGTTATTGCAGAGTTTGTGTGTTATTCTTCCCTTTTTGTTGGTTTTTAATTGAATTATTCCGTTTTTATTTTAGGCTCTTTTTTCTCACATTTAACAAAATCAAGTCTATTAAAGAACTTAGATTGAACTCCTAGACTTCATCATCATAGAGGAACGACTATGCTAACCATCAGTTCCTTATTTATACAAAGATCCATTACAAGGAAGATTTGGGTGGAGGAACTGCTTTGCCCAAGACCCCCGACATGGAGAGAGTAAAACGTAACCAGAAGAACATTAGCACGGTACTCCATCGAGTGACCACGACCAGCTCACTCTCCCCTCCATATTTCCCTCATTACCAAGAATTTGAGAATAAAACTCCAACTGACTTCTCATGTGTTTTGTTCTCACAATCCATTTTATTTTAACTTTCAGATTTATTCCAGTTTCCCTATTATTATTATATTGTTTTTAAGTTCATGAAGCTAATCTTTTAACAGGAACATTCAGATCTTGATTCTGATTCATTTCATTTTAATCAGAGCGGGATCATATGACTAACGTTCCACCTGTTAGCTTCAGGTTTCAGGGATTTTTTGGCCATTTTGTGGATAGTTTCCTGTATAACCTCAGTTCAGAGAAATAAAGTTAACGACAAGAATGATGAGTTCCACTCTCCAAAATTAAAAAGTGGTTCATGCGCTCACTATTTTATAAACTTTTTATTCTGCTGGACTTCTTCTCCTCAGCTGCAGCATGTGGCATCACTGGATCCAGGAGTTTTTCATACACACTAAAAACAGTTGGGTTAAAAATAACCCAATTTGGGCTGTTTTATAACCCAACCGCTGGATTAATATTGCACCAACCCAGCGGTAGTTAATTTGACCCAGATGGGTTCCTTCATTTAACCCAGCAGATGAGTTAAATATTCCACCCAAATTCTGGGTCAAAATAACCACATATCTGTTATTTATTCTACCCAAATGCTGCGCCAAATTAACCAATAGGCCCAATTAATTCTAACATATAGTATATACTGTAGTATAAAGTCTTATGCCTTAATTGGCCTCATGGAGGTATTCCACCATGTTTGTTCCAGGCTAAAAGACAAAAAAACAAAGAATGAAAACAAGTAAGTGAGCGTATGAGTAAAGAACAAATATCTACCAACTAGTATAGCTGTAGCTGTCCCCACTGCCACAGACACTCTTTTGTTTATATTTAAAGTACAGAAGTGCCACAGGATTTTTAACATGTACAAAATAAGCAGGCAAATAACAGCAAAGCCACGTGCACTGTTTGTAAAAGGCTCATGACATCGGCTACATGGCTAGCTACATTATTAGCCAAACCAACCAGCCTCAACAACATACAGAGACCACTTCAATATGTAATGCAATACAGATGTGATGGGAATCAGACAGAGTGTACACAAAAGACACAAACCTTTTTTTGCCTCTCCACGAGGAGTTCTCTTGTCCTAGCTCAGATCACAGCCAAAATGAAGCCTAGCATGTGGACTCGTGGTGGAGGAAGACAACCTAGGTGCTGTGTCACAATAACCCAGGTGCTAAGTCACAACAACCCAGGTGCTGAGTCACAACAACCCAGGTGCTGAGTCACAACAACCCAGGTGCTGAGTCACAACAAACCAGGTGCTGAGTCACAACAACCCAGGTGCTGAGTCACAACAACTCAGATGCTGAGTCATAACAACCTAGGTGCTGAGTCACAACAACCCAGGTGCTGAGTCACAACAACCCAGGTGCTGAGTCACAACAACCCAGGTGCTGAGTCACAACAACTTAGGTGCTGAGTCACAACAACCCAGGTGCTGAGTCACAACAACTTAGATGCTGAGTCACAACAACCCAGGTGCTGAGTCACAACAACTTAGGTGCTGAGTCACAACAACCCAGGTGCTGAGTCACAACAACCCAGGTGCTGAGTCACAACAACCCAGGTGCTGAGTCAACCAATGAATGTTGGGTTGATTGATTTTGACCCAGCGCATGGGTTGCACAAAAATAACCCAAGTTCCATGCAAACAACCCAAATACCATATAAATAACCTAAAATAAGTGAAGCATTTCACAACCCAGCGTTTGAGTAGATTAAATAACCCAGCTGTTTTTAGTGTGTATTTCTGTCAAAATACCTGTGATGTGAAATAGACTGTGGTGTAATGTTTATCGTGTTTTTTGCATGAACTGCTATTTAATTTTGGATTTTAAGGCAGCAGCAATCCACTTTAGCTCCTTTTGGACGAGCCGTTAGCTTATCAAAGGTGAAGTATGTTTCTTTAAAGGAGGCTGTTCAGAAATAAACAACAGGTAGAAAATGATAACACACTTCAAAATGGCTGAAATATCCTTTTAACTTGTTCATAATCTGGACTTTGAGTTTATTTATAACTGATTGTTTGTTTAAACTACAAAATGAAAACCTAAAAGAGAAGCTCCGCCCTTTTCCATCACATTCTTCCCCAGTAAATCTTTCATAATCAGCTGATTGTATTCAGTATATTGTCTTATTTTGTAACTCTGTGACATTTACAACAACCAGATACAATATAAGGAGTCTGTGGGTCAAGGAACGGCCATACCAGATCTCCCTGAGATGAAGCGGGTTCGAGAAACCCAGAAGAATATCAGTCTGGTACAGAAAAAAGACTGCGGTGATCCTCTTCCTTAAAATTACCCTGCAAACTCTTTTTACCTTAAAAAATCTTTTTGTCGTGCTGGTTTTTTCCTCTGTCATTCTAACTAAGACCCATAAATCATTCCTTTATGAAAATATTCATGAAGATCTTCTTTATCCAAACATGATCTACTCTTTCCTTTTCCCAAATTAGCTTGGTTGGTTTTTGTTTGTATCATCTGCCCTGGATCCCAATTCCACATACCACATGTGACTGTTTTGTGCTGTCTTGTTTAAAGCATCATTACAAAGAGGGAGTCGGACACGGCACATCAGTGTCAGAGACCCCGGAGATGGAGAGGGTTAAACGCAATCAGCAGAATATTAGCACGGTACTTTGCTGCTGTGACCCTGTTTACTCCTACGCTGTAGTTTCATTAGCTTCCATCTTGTTTATCTCCTTCAAACACACTGATCCTCCTCCTTCATTTAGATCTTTAAACATTCCAAATCCAACCCACATAACAGCAGTGACTTCCACAGCGTGTCTAACATAAAGAGTTTATTTCTCAGGTGAAGAGTGTGTTTATCTTGTGATGTGGTGTTTGTTTTTGTCTTGGTGTAAAGTTCAGTTACTGAGTTACATCTTCTTCCGATTTCTCTGCATGAAACTGAACCTTTTTGTTTGCCAGATAAAATACAAGGACTCTCTGGGTCGAGGCACAGCTATACCGGATCTGCCCGAAGTCAAGCGAGTCAAAGAAACTCAGAAGCACATCAGCTCGGTAGTGGAACGCAGCCCAACTAATCTTTGAGATTGCTTCATCATAGCTCCTTTACTATCCCCCCCCCCTTCCTCCTTCCATCTCTCACCCTCCTCATTCTGCCTCGTCTCGTCTTTATTTAAGGCTCAGACTGCAGTTTCCTGAGATCCGCCCCTGCCATCATCATCATCTTGCTCTAATTTCCATCCACCTTTCCCTCTCTAGATTTTTTAATCCTCTACAGTCTTTTCTAACCAGCAGTCCAGCTTTCTCCACATAAATCTGCTGCATTCTGCTAAGTTGAATTCTCCCTTCCAGCAACAAGCTGCATCTTCTGCTGAGCCGTGAGAAATGTTAGTCTCCATGTGATTGGGAGGAAGCGATCAGGGGTCCTATAGAGTAATCCAATTACTTTATATGACCAGTTTACAAGACTCAAAATACAAACAAGTTTCTTTAAACTAATTACAAATCCAAGGTCAACAAGTTTGAACATTTTCCAAAAAGTTCAGCCTTTTTATCTTTTTTCAAGAGCCCAGATGTGTAAACAGTTGTGTAGATGTGTGATGGTCTGAGTGTCTGACTGTCCCTCTGGGATGCTGTGCTTTTCCTCTAGGTGTTATATAAGGACAGTTCAGTCAAAGGAACTCCAGTGGTGTTTACTCCAGAGATGGCGCGGGTCAAAAGGAACCAAGAAAACATTAGCTCGGTACCTTCAGAACCCCTCCAGGAACATGATCTTCCTAAGAAAATGTTTCTTCTTCTTTTCCTTGTTAACCTTTTGCTAACTGACCCGACCCTCGCTCTCGTTAATCTCATTAATAATCCAATGTGTTTAATCCCATCAGCTGTGATGTCATATCTTCGCTTCTAACCTCTTCTGTTCTTCACCTGTTTCCTGCCGTTCTGACTCTGAAGATCGGAATGTAACTTTATTCTATTTAACTCAGAAATCAACAAACTTTCTGCTAATTCATTTGTCTGAAATCCCATTAATGTTCCAGCAGCTTTCTGTGTCCTCTTAGAGGACGTCCCTCTATGTGTTGTGGGTGTTAACAGCTACTGAATGATGGACTCAGGGTCAAACATGTTCAGACAGTCACTATATGTCATGCGTCTCCTCCTCCAGGTGATGTACTCTGACAGCTTCCGTAAGCAGGTGCAGGGCAAGGCCGCCTTTGTTTTGGACACACCTGAGATGAGGCGTGTCAGGGAGACTCAGCGGATCATTTCTGGTGTAAGTGAACAGCGAAAAAATTAATCATATTGAATAATAAATATTTATTGTTTCATCTTATTGATTGTTTAGACCAGTAACAGCTGTTAACAGCAGGTGAAGATGCTCAACCATGTTTACTTCAATTTCCTGTTTGGATTTTCCCTGTTCAGGTGAAATACCATGAAGACTTTGAGAAGACCAAGGGCAGCTTCACTCCCACGACCTCTGACCTTGTGACAGAGCGTGTGAAGAAGAACACACAGGACTTCAGTGACATCAGCTACCGTGGCATCCAGAGGCGTGTGGTGGAGATGGAGAGGAGACGTGCAATAGAGCACGACCAGGAGACCATCACCGGTACGCTCACAAGCAAACACACGGCGCTGCTGTGTTGGAAAAATGAAAATACAAATATGAAATCAAACATAAATAGAAATTTTCAAACAACGTTTTGATTAGATTGTAAAAGAAATACCACAAACACGTAAAATGTTTCTAACATAATGAACAAACCAACCTGATCAGGTTTTACCCACTAATTTAGCTTTTCATACTTAATAATTCTATAAATATGATTTACAAAATAAGAGTCAAATACATACAAAATAAATATACTGTAAAGTTTTTGTGTCTCGACCAAAAGGCCTTTCAGCGCTCGCTGTGATCAGACCCTTTCAGCCTGTAATTATTTGTCTGATGAATTAGTTTTGTCTGAATCTTCAGATCTGCGCGTGTGGCGCACAAACCCGGGCTCCGTGTTCGACTACGACCCTGCTGAGGACAACATCCAGTCCAGGAGTCTGCACATGATGTCAGGTGCTGTTCAACTTCTAACATCTTCATGATTCTCATTAAGGAACTGGTAACAGATATAAGATGTCCAATAATCTTTTCCTCAGAAGCAGAAAGACAATAATCTCACACTTTTCCCCAAAACCCCCCTCATGGTAAAAATTAACTGCAAACTATTATTTTTAAATTGTATCAAATTTTAGTTAAAATAAACAGCTGTTGAAGAACAATCAGTAAACTTCATATGATTCATTTCTTGCATGTGGGATGATGACAAGAACTTTCTGCTCACTGGATCTACTTGTTCCGACAGTTCAAGCCCAGCGTCGCAGCAAGGAGCACTCCCGCTCCACCAGCGCGCTGAGTGGCCTGGCTGATGAGAAGTCTGAGGTGTCCCAGGATGTGGACCACCACCTGTCCCTCTACAGCAACGGTTTCATGACCAGCTCTATAGGTAACAGTTAGAAATCAACTCAGATTAAGTTTTGATAGTTGTATGAGTCTAACCTGTTCACCATCTGCAGGCTACCAGCAGGCTAAAACTGTGGAGCTGCAGCAGAGGTCATCATCTGTGGCCACCCAGCAGACTGCAGTCTCCTCCATCCCCTCACACCCCTCCACCACCGGGGTGAGTAACACACACCGTCTCCTAAACCTGAAACAACTCATCCAGATCATAACGATCCTCAGGTTCAAACTTTGGTTCATGAAGATATTTCACCTCTTATTTAAAGAGGGTTTTTCATTATGTGCAGCTTTAAAGAGTTCCTTCCATTAAAAACAGTTTTTCTGAGGTTTCTGTTGAATATTTTAGCTCCACAGGTGTTCTTACCTTCATAGTGGGTGAAAACAGGTCAACAACTTCTCTTTTAGTTTTAATCTCTCAAACTACGCAGGTGGTGATAAAACCCGAGTTCTCCCGAGTTCTAACGGCCTGTATCTGTTTCATCACAACTCCTTTGTTAGTTAGTATTCATCAGCTCCTGCAGTTGAAACCACGCCTAGCATGCTGCTGGCTAAAAGCTGTTAGCATTAGACGTAGCAAACAGGAAGAGAGAACGTCTGACGTTGCCAGACAGGCAGGAAACAGGAAGCCTTGCGCGCATAGGCTAGTTTGTTAGCCAATCAGAGTCCAGCAAATTTGAATAATGAATATTAATGAGTTTTGGCCGAAGCTTGACGAATCTTCACACAGACAGATTGAAAGATCTGTTAATCAGTGTTTCCTGACATTTTTTAGATATAAAATGTTTCATCACAACTCCTTTGTTCGTTAGTATTTATCAGCTCCTGCAGTTGAAACCACACCTAGCATGCTGCTGGCTAAAAGCTGTTAGCATAAGATGTAGCAAACAGGAAGACACGACGTCTGACGTTGCCATGCACAGAGTGGCAGGAAACAGTATACCTTGCTCTCATAGGCTAGTTTGTTAGCCAATCAGAGTCCAGCAAATTCGAATAATGAATACGTATGAACGAGCTGCTGCTCGAGGCCTGATGGAAGGAGCCGGAATCACCCGGATTTTAACGCAGACAGATTGAAAGGTCTGTTAATCAGTGTTTCCTGACGTTTTTTAGATATAAAATGTTTCATATTACTGGTTAATACTTAAGAAATAACCACAAAGTCCTGAAATTTGTATGAAATGGCCTTTTTAAAGAACCCATGATGTGAAAAATGATCCAAATGAAATGAAATATCTGGAACTGTTTTAACAAAAAGGGAAAGTCACACCTAAGAAGACGTTCAAGTTCTACAAAAGCCCGTTTCATTTAAATCAGGTGTGTTGAAGACAAGAAACATCTAAAATGTGCTGCACACTCACTGCCACAGATATAAGCTGAAACTAAAGACTAGCGGCTGATCCCAGAACAGGTTGGCAGCATCTTAACTGTGACTTTTAAAAAAATGTGTTTTAGAAAACGGTGCGGGCCATGTACGATTACGCCGCAGCGGACAGCGATGAGGTGTCATTCAAAGACGGTGATGTCATCGTTAACGTGCAGTCCATCGACGAGGGCTGGATGTACGGCACCGTGCAGCGCACCGGCAAGACGGGCATGCTGCCTGCCAACTATGTGGAAGCAATTTAAAGACAGAAGCCCGCCCATCATCCCTCCAGAGTGGGCGAGACCCATCCACAGGCCAAGCTGACCGCTCCTCCTCTCACAACCAGGCTTAGTGCAATGTGTAGCTTTTAGTTTCTCGTGTTTCTATATTGATAATTTGTGTTGTGATAGTCTGTAAGTCTGTTTTCATTCACACGCTGCTGCCCGTTACCTGTGGATGTGACATAAGCTTCATGACACTAATAATACAGAACATGCCTTCTATAAATGACTGTTTTAGATTGTTTTGACTGTTCAAACATACTTTCATATCAATGACTCACTGACGTACAACCTGACCCACTATTTTGTACATTTAAAGAATTTAACACGATGATTTAATGCACCATCTTTTGTTCAAGCTCCAATAATTTATTCTAAAACACTGGGATTAAGTTGTCCCAATAATCTAATGATTAAATTATATCAACCTTGATGATTGAACCGCTCCTGAAGAGTCGTATGAGACAAGCCTCGGTCTTCCCTCCTTTCAAAGGAAGGCTCAATTAGTTGTATGTGTTTTGTTCCTCCTGATTATTTAGGTCCTTGTAGAGCTCGTCCTCTTACCTTTAATCAGTAGATAATAAAGCACACAAGCTCCTGCAGCTCTCTGCCTCCTCTTTTCATTCTCCTCATACATCCTAAAGTTGGTCTAGCATGGTTCAGGATTTAAACTTTGAGGATTTTCCACAATCAAAAATCTATTATTTTAGATTACAGACTAAAACAGGATTTAGAATCATTTCTTTATGTAGAAACTTAAATTTGGAGTCTGAGTTTCAAGCAGAAACCAGAAAATTGAATTTTTCATTCCGACTGAGTGTTTCATCTTTCAGGGACATCCCAGTAATAAGTCAAGAATCATTTCAAAAGGACTTTCTCAATGAAAAAAAAAAAGATTTTAACTGCATGAAATCAGCATGTGAAAACATTTAATATTAAAGAAACATAAAGTAACAAAAGTGAATACAAAAAGAACTCTTAACTTGTAAAATCTGTCCATGATACTGTTTGTAGTCTTCTGGGGAAACTAGTGAATAAGGCAGCGTTCTGAAAACCAAAAAGTTTCTGAAATCAAGAACTTTTAGTGATTAATAAAGTTATTAGTCAGTCTGTAAACATTTTGGTAGCTAATTAGAAAATAATGTTCCCAAAACAGTATCATAAAAGGCATCATCATGGTGATGGAGATGAAATAATTATTGGTTTGAAGTTTTGTGAATATTTGAGAACTCTAATTTATCAGAGAATAAATGGCTCAAAATGTTCTGGTGAGACTCTGAAGTCCTGCGAGTTTGAAGCACCTGTAGTTACAACACACTCAGGTAGATCCTGAACTCTAAAGACTCCTGATTCCTGGTTTTTATTGGTTCCAACAACTCGCTGCTCCCGCTGGAGTCACCTGGTTCTCTGCTGTAGTGTAAGTAAACCAGCTCGCTGCTGGTACTGATTCTTTTTGGCTTCGGTGATTTTTTCGGACAGATCTGCTGGCTTCTCGAAAAAGTTCACCAGCGCCTGTTCGGTCAGCAGTGACGCCACAATCTGAGCGTAGCTGACAGTCCACTCAGTCTCTTCAGCCAAACCTCCATCACTTCTGGTTCCATCGTTCGAGTCGTTCACCTGAGTAGCACCTGCTGCTGTCCCCTCCTCTTTAACACTGACCTCTGACCCCTTGGTTTTTCCATGGTGGCTCGCTTCACCTATTTGCAGCACAAGACTGGTTACCGTGGCGATGGCCTGGAAGAGGTCATTTTCCTCCGGGTTAGCATGGAACATACTGTAAAGTGTCTTACAGAACTGGATGAACTCTCGCTGGGAAAGAAGAGAAGAAGGGAGGATAAACTGATGCTCATCACTTCTTACAAGTTGGACGTTGGACCTTTAATAGAGACAGAAAGTCAACGGAGAGACGCACCTGATTCATGAGCGGAAGGGGCTGATCCACATCTTTCTCCTTTTCTTTGGTCAGATCCTGCAGCATCTGCTTCAGCTGCTCCTCGTAATCCTTCACTTCATCTTCAGCTCCTGGAACATCTGTTTCACACAGTCAGATTATCTTTACCAAGACAGAAAAAGAACGCTCAAGAACTGTGTTAACATACATTTACATCAATAATCAAGATTTCAACATCCTGGTTCCAAACTGCTACTATATCCAACCAGGAAGGACAAAGCTTGTTCATGCAAACATGAAACTAATGAAGGAGTCATCCAATAAGAACATGTTCTACATCCTGTACAATGAATATAATCAGAAGACTGTGTGCATGTGTTTAGACCAACCAGTGGGCTCTTTGTTAACATAGAGGGGTCTGTTTGTGGACAGCAGGGGGTTCCTGAGAGGAGGATCTTCTTCATTCTCTGTCAGAGCTGGAACACAAATAAAGTTTCTCACCTTCAGTCCTGACAGCAGCTAATACTTTTCATTTATGTAATTATATTTACAGTAAATAACCTGGAGGGATATGAAGGCGATACAGCAGTCTTATTTTCTCATTCAGCTCTGCACAGTACAAAGTGTCTGAAACAAGTCAGAGGAAACAGAGTTCAGCTCTTATTTTGATTTAAATAAGATGTGATCCAGATGTGGGCACCTACCCAGCCAGCTGGCAAACTCTTTGAAGGTGATCAGGTTATCGCGGTCCTGGTCCAGCAGGGTGAAGGTGCGGTTGGCCATCGTGTCAGTGTGTTGGTTTGGGACGGCAGGCCACGGCGCCAGCAGCCCGTACAGGCTTTTAAACTGAGGTCGGTCCAGCCGATACTGGCGCTCCACGAACGAACGGCTGGAGTCGCTGTACTGCCAGGCCGCCACTTCTGCTGCTGCTGCAGAACTCCTGTCACCCCAGTACAGACTGATGAAGTGCTCCGTCTGCAGCAAGAATGGAAAAAAGCAGCTGAAGGAGAGAAAAATCCAAGTTTTCATAAGGATGGAGGATAATCTGGAAGGTACCTTAAAAAGGTCGTAGATATCCGACAGGTTTTCAGCAGAGATGGAAACATCAGGAGACACCAGCCGCAACTACATGCAAACATTTAAATCCCTTAATTCAGTTCAAGGAGACAAAAACAGGTTCATGGCTTTACTTTTCATCACTGGAAGTAGGCAGAGACACCGGCTCCATCTTTATAAACATTTCATAGTTTGGAATAAAAAGAAACATACAGAACAATATGAAACAAACATTTCTGCAGCTCCTGAGCACGAGGTGGAACCAGTCAGCAGCCAAACAAGTAAATTAAAATAGATAGAAGCAGTTAAATATCAGCACTGTTTGGATCAAAGTTCAGACCGTTAAAATGAAACAGCTGAGACTAAAATGAGAACAACATCTCAAAGAGAAAGATGACACAAACCTTTTAACGAGACTGTAATTATAGCTTTAAAAAGTCCCTTCCATTAAAAACTGTTTTTCTGAGGTTTCTGTTGAATATTTTAGCTCCACAGGTGTTCTTACCTTCATAGTGGGTGAAAACAGGTCAACAGCTTCTCTTTCAGTTTTAATCTCTCAAACTACGCAGGTGGTGATAAAACCCGAGTTCTCCCGAGTTCTAACGGCCTGTATCTGTTTCATCACAACTCCTTTGTTCGTTAGTATTCATCAGCTCCTGCAGTTGAAACCACGCCTAGCATGCTGCTGGCTAAAAGCTGTTAGCATAAGACGTAGCAAACAGGAAGAGAGAACGTCTGATGTTACCATGTGCAGCGGGGCAGGAAACAGTATACCTTGCTCTCATAGGCTAGTTTGTTAACCAATCAGAGTCCAGCAAATTCAAATAATGAATATGAACGAGCTGCTGACGAAGCCTGACGGAAGGAGCCAGAACCACCCGAATTTTAACGCAGACAGATTGAAAGGTCTGTTAATCAGTGTTTCCTGACGTTTTTTAGATATAAAATGTTTCATATTACAGGTTAATACTTAAGAAATAACCATAAAGTCCTGAAATGTGTATGAAATGGTCTCTTTAACATTAAACATTTGCTATAAGTGTTATCTGCTCACAGCGTTTTCTTTGATAGTGTCTTCATGGGCCTGCAGCACCCAGATTCTGTGTCGACAGCGGAGACGCTCAATGTGCCGCACTGTCAAGTCTCTGAATTTCTGATGAGAGCAAACAAAAAAAGGATGATTTTAACCTTAAAGCATCAAAAGGAGTCACTGCATGTCATTTCACTAAACATATAAGATATAAAACTAAACACAAAAGCAACATCAGTCTCCAGTAGATTCATGTTTGTCTCACATCAAAAGCCTCGTTGATCAGGTCAGTGATGTTTATGTGGCCCTCAGCTGGAACATCAATGTTGCTGCAGTCGTTTCCCTCTACAGGAGAAGATGTGACACAAGGCGACTCTTCATTTCCAACCCGGTCCAGAAAACTACAGAAAACACGCCAAGAGTTTCACGTGTAATTAATTAATTAATTTACCTGATGTCTTCAGTCATAAACAAGCATAAATATGGATATGAAAGAGAATCCATGCAGAAAGACTAATGATTATAAAACCTCTCAGAAAACATGTTTGTTCTTATTAAATGCTTCATCAATGGAACTATTCAAACACTTTGCATCTCACAGCAGCGGATGTACTGCTGCTCTGCAGTGCACACGCTCACACCTACCTGGTGAGAATCATGAGCGCCTGTCCATCGTCGGTGCAGGCAGACAGCTGGGCAGCGTTGGCCTCCAGCACAGCCAGGCCGAGCTGGAAAATGGCTTTAATTCCCTGGAAGAAGAAGCAGTCGACCACACAGACGGCACTGTGGAAGGGCAGGACACTGAGGAAGAGGGTGAGGAACCAGGAGAGAGAGACGGAGGAGATGGTGGAGAGATCCGGAACCTGTTCAGCCAGCTCGGGCAGCCGCTCTTTGATCAGCTCCTCAAACACAGACTGATCCACCTGAGCTCCTGTAGAAGGAAACTGTAGAGTCAGAGCTTTGGAGAAATGATGTGCATGTGAAAGTGATAAAAGAGGAACTCGTGCACAGAGAACTAAAATAATACAGAAACATAAACAATTTGTTTTCTAAGCATATAGTCGTGTTAAAGGAACAAAGTGACTGTATAAAGTACTTTTGACGTATAAGGCCTTGAACGACCAAGCTCCAGCTTATATTAAAGATCTTATTGTTCCAGATGTTCCTAACAGAGCACTTCGCTCTCAGACTGCAGGTCTGCTTGTAGTTCCTAGAGGTTCTAAAAGTAGAATGGGAGGAAGAGCTTTCAGTTATCAGGCTCCTCTCCTGTGGAACCAGCTTCCACTTTTTATCCGTGAGACAGACACCTTGTGTAGTTTTAAGAATAGACTTAAAACTTTCCTTTTTACACAATCCTATAGTCAGGGTTAGCTTGGGTTCTCCTGATCCATCCCTTTAGTTATGCTGCTATAAGTTTAGACTGCTGGAGGACATACTGACCACATTTTTTCACTCTGCTGTCTTTCTTTACTGTGGCTGCCTCTGAGGAGGATGTATCTCACATAAACAAGGGATGAAATATTCCCACTAGAACCATCAAATTGTTATTGCTTTGATTGTTACTGCTGCCATTAACTGTTTCTCTGTTTATCTTTCTATAGACATGACGACTGGCCAAAATACATCTGTGTTTGTCTCTTTCCTGTCAGCTCAGACCCCAGTCGGCCTAAGCAGAAGGCCGCCCATCCTGAGCCGGGTTCTGCTGGAGGTTTCTTCCTGTTAAAAGGGAGTCGTTCCTTTCCACTGTCGCCAATTGTGCTGCTCAGGATGGGGCATTGTGCTGAAATAACAATTCAGCCCAATCGGCTGGTTCCTTAGATAGAAAATGTTTTATTATTAATTGGTTGATTTTTCTGTGAAGTGCCTTGAAATGACTTTGTCATGAACTGGAACTTTATAAATAAATAAACTTGAACTTGAAACTTGAAAGTAAGCTAGCTGTCAGGACTTCATCTCATGCTCATTTACTGATTTAAAACAAAACAAAAGTTGGACTTTCACCTTTTTTCTGACTGCTGTTAAAAAAATGGTTTATATTACAGAGTTTACTACTTTAACATGACCAGAGAAAGTACTGACTGTGTAACCACAACACTGTAAAACATGGAAGGTCCTCCAGACACCAGCAGCAGCAGCAGCAGCGTGTTAAAGCAGGAAAGATCCAGAATGAACTTGTTTTACTTCTCAGATATGAGATCACAGAAACTGTTAACTGATGATGTTAAATATTAAGTGTCCTATCAGGGCAGCGCATATAGATTCTAGGAAAACAATCACTGCTGGGTGATGAACGGCGCCTGCAAACAGGTGGACACTAAAAGGAGGAAATTAGTTCAAAAGCACCCGGTGTGTCAAAAATAAACAGCTTCAGAAAAACAGGAAATAAGACCAAATTTCTAATTCTGGAGACCAAACAAAAGCCTTTCAGGTCATCTGTTGCGTGACAAGCAGCACAACACCATCACAGCTTGTGTGCTCGGACAGGAAGAGGCTGCTTTCAGTTCAAGCAGTCAGTGTCTCATCTGTTTCTCGGGCTTCTCACCTATAACCCTGCGGTTAAAGTAGTCGGGCAGCATCCGCTCGCAGACCGCCACCAGCAGCCAGAACGCTTCTTCCTCTTTGGCGTAAAGCAGCAGGACTGAAGCCAGAATGTTCATGGACTAGACAGACGGAGAAAAGAAGAAGAAGATTCACAGAAAGACGAAGAGGAAGTTCAATCAAGGTGCAACAGAGATCACTTTCAACCGCTGGCTACAGCTGATGAATGTTCCTTTATCTATTTACTTATGTCACATCTCTGATTGTGCTCACCTGACAGTATCCGATCTTCGGGTTGCGGTGAGCGTACGCAGTGAGTACTCGCCTGAGCGCAGCGATGCCGGTGGGGTTTTGGAACGCCGGATGGTCCGGCAGGGATCGATGGAGGTCACGCTCGATCTCGTCTGTGGCCAGGTTGCTGTGACCCATTGATTTCTGCACCAGGCTGGTGTAGTAGCCTTGATGGGACTCGAGCTCAGAGGTCGCATCTGCACAATGAAAAACCTTTTTACATATATGATAATAGATCTGGCCTCAGAAATCGTCCCAAATTTAACCAGAACACAGATGATCAGGACAAGACAGGACAGAACCTCCATCATGGAGGCTGTTTCAGTTGGTGTTAGTTTTTTTATTAGTTATTATTTGTCAACAAATTAACTTGATCAGAGCTCCAGCCATATCTCACATGCAGTTTGTCTCCAATTCATCAAAATCCACAGAAATATTTATATTGTGCACATTGTTTTGCAATAGCTGTAAATTCTTATTATAATATGCAGCTACAGTAAATAACTCAAAGGTGAGCTCCATATCGGACACTTCAGGTCTCAGTAGGTGCAAACAAACAAACAAACAAACAAACAAACAAACAAACAAACAAACAACAGCCCAGCTGAAGTTTGCAACGTTTCATATGAAGAAACTTCTGAAACAGAGTTGAGAGAGTGGATATGAGGATGTGTGGTCATACTACACAGCAACATGTTTCAACACGTCTCACACAAACATGTCAGCTGACACGGTGGTTTAGACTTGTTTTGCAGCATCAGGTCCTGAGCACCTAGCAGTCATAGGGTTGACCTCTGACCTCTGTATATCAGAGTATTCCAGAATCAGATGTGAGTCCATCAGTGTGACAGCTGAAGTTTGCTTCTACTCTGCTTCTACATCTTCTTCTTTTTAACTCATCAGAGATTCAGTGTCTAAATTCTACTATTTGAGCCTTAAAACATCAATCATCTGCTCTTTCTAACAAATAACTCTCTCATTGCTATGATTATGCATCATTACAAGTGACAAAAAGTAACAAATTAAGCAAAAATCCTTCAATCTGCACTGAATCCAATAAAAAATAAATCAAAGAGAGTTTGCAAAAAGAAAACAAGCAAGAAACACCCTAAAAGGTAAAAACTGCCAGTAAAATCACAGAGTTACTCCAACAAGCTGAACCATGTGTAGCACTGTTCTAGAAACATTCTAAAAACAGAAGAATAAAGTTGTTGCAATAATTCACTTAAAGTCAAGACCTGAATTGTGCTGAACTTTAAATGTCTGAAGACCTTCAAACTAAACCAACTTTCAACAGAAGAGCTAATTAACACTGACTTATACATGATTCTATAATCAATCAAATCAATCAAATCAAAAACACTTTATTAATCCACGAAGGGAAATTAAATGTTGTTGTAGCTCAGTTCTTCTTCAGGGAACCATTCTAGAGGGTTCTAGCTGTAGACAAGAAGGATCTCCTGTAGAGGGTTCTAGCTGTGGACAGGAAGGATCTCCTGTAGAGGGTTCTAGGTGTGGACAGGAAGGATCTCCTGTAGAGGGTTCTAGGTGTGGACAGGAAGGATCTCCTGTAGAGGGTTCTAGGTGTGGACAGGAAGGATCTCCTGTAGCGTTCTGTGCTGCAGCGGATTATGAAGAATCTTCTGACTGAAGACATTCTGTTGTTGAGTTACTGTGTTCTGAAGAGGATGATGAGGGTTTTCCATCATGTTCTTCATCCTCCGTTGGACAATCAACTCAAGAGACTCCAGTTCAGTCTCCAGGACAGAATCAGTCCTCCTTATCAATCTGTTCAGCCTCTTCATGTCACCTGTTCTGATGCTCCGCCCCCAACAGGTGACTGCAGATCAACTGACGAACTCCTCTTCAAATCTCTGTCTGCTCATATTGTTTGAAAGCCAGGCAGAGACACACTGGAGTCCAGGATATGCTCCTTTAGCCATGTCTCAGTAAAACACATGATGCTGCATTCCTGATACTCTGGCTGGGTCTTCAGCAGAGTTTCAAGTTCATCTATTTTGTTCGCAGAGAGAAAAAAAGTTCTTATTCTAAATTAGGATCTGTTTCAGTTTCACAACAAGTTTTTTTTTACTCAGTTTTTGTGTTCTCCCTCATTTTGGACGGGGCTGTTACAGCAAAAGGAAGTGAGACTGAAGACAAATTAACCAAATGAACCTGCAAACATTAGTACAAGCTGTAAAGATCCTGCAGGAGGGAGATCACCCCCCCCCCCCCACACACACACACACACACACAGTCAGAGTGTGTGTGTGTGAAACAGCTACAGTAATACAGTCACCAAATGATTCGTTTCTAAATGAGTGTTTCAATTCTGTTATGAGTCAATTTTCCGTTTCTAAAGCAAAAACTACAAATAAGCAAAAATGACCTGTAGAACAAACGGACGGACGGACGGTCGGACGGATGGAGGGACGGATATTTGTGTGAATGTTTTGTGACTAAGTATGCACCGAAAACCTTCAGCTAAAAGATCTAAATCACCGTCCGAAACGTGTGACGTCGCGAGTATAAAAAAAGGCTGCAGCAGTCAGATTTATAGAACCACTTCGCCCTAATTAAAGATGTGAGATTAAAAAAACACCCTGATATGAACACGTGGTTATAACACACGGTTGTGTAATTTACACTTTGTAACTCAGAGCGTGTGATTGTGTACGCGGTGGCATATAAAAACATGTGGTTGTATTTTATGCATATTTTATCATCAGGAGGTTTTTATTAACACTCAGTCACTAGATTTAAACATATTTGAGCCAAACTGAACTACAGATATACATTTTTATAAATAATCTATAATTGAATGAAGAACACTGTTTAGGCAGGAACCCTGTTTGGGCCTTCCACGGGTTATTTTTATTTATTTATTATTATTTAATGTACACATGAGTAAAGTCATGTGATTCAGTTTATTTGGAATTTTAATCTATATTGTGTATTGTTGTTATGTTAGCGCTACACATGTCAGCCATCTTTGCTGTGGTTCTAATAATTGACATAATCATTTCTTTTGGTGTTTACTTTTCGGTTTCGGTCTTGATTTCCTCATTTTTCAGTTTTTGCCAAGAATTTTCATTTCGGTACGTCCCTATTTGAGACGTTACCATACGGATGTTAGAAAGTTTTTCTCTTACCCGAGAACGTCATCCATAGCTCCCCTCTCAGTGACTCTGGGATCCCCATGGCAACCAGCTTTTGAATCTTGACTGTGCGAAACATGTGAACGCCACGGCCAAACTCCAAGAAATGATCCTCCCACAGCTGCTTCTTCACATCCTCCATGCTCTGAAAACAAACAGCTGATTTACATGAACGTTCTGGAATTATTTCCTGAGGTGGAACCACCGCAGGCTTCACACACCTTGTTTCCAGGAGGTCCTGGTTGGTTTTGGTGGAAAGCAGTCATAAGCGCTTCACTGTTGATCGTGTTACGCAGCACCTGCTCCTCTATCTCCTCCTCATCAGAGAACCCCGTGTCGTAGTAGAAGGTGTAGTATGGAGTCGGGGAGCTCTGAAGACAGAAAAACAATCCTGTTTCTTAATCTGAGCATAGATGGGAAGTTTAAACACACGACGCTTCATACATCTTTTTTTGTTGAAGAACCGTTATGTGCATGTTTAAAAAGTTTTATGAATTCTTCCAACAATACATGGATTAAAAAACATCAATAACACAATACTTCATGCTGCTCACAGATGTTCTGCTGATTCACATCTGGGATATTCATTTAGCTGAGAAATAATGTGTTTCCACTAATCCTTATTTCCTTATTTAAATCCATTTTGCTAAATATTTTTATTATAAGCAAGTAAAAAAAAGCAGTTTTTCCACTGAAAGGTCTAAATTAAAAGAGAGTGTGTTTGTTGTATCATAAATTTCTAGTCAGGCTGATTCAAAAAATATGTCAACGTTTGTCATTTTTCACCTTTTTTTGTTGTTTTGTGTTTTAATATTCAGATTGTGAGGTTGTAAATCGGGTCTGGACCAAACTGGAGATTTATTTGGTTTTTAAGTCTCCGTCTGTGTTTCATTTGTTCTTCATTTAGTTAAAGTACCAAAAATATTCCTGAGAAAATTTCTGTTTTCTGTGCAGAATAAATATTGATGAAAGTTTCTTCCAGTTAAAAACACCAACTCTGTAAAACACCACAGTGTTTCAGATCAGACATGAAGCCTGAATGTCTCACGTCTTCTGGTTCAATGTTAAACTGAAACACAATCTGCTCTTAGCAGAAAGCTAATACAACCTGACAAACTATCTGAGTCTATTTTACTACTAAAATACTACTACAAAGCAATGGTTTTACTGTGAAAGGTTCTGAAGACTTTTATTTTGATGAGATGATGTAAACAGCTTGAACAAGAACTTTTCCTGCTGCTGTTCATGGTGCTGCTCATCTAAACATATTCACATCTTCATTAAAACCTTCTGGAAAATTCTAGTTTCCAAACGTTACGAACACATTTCAGACATGTTCTAATAATGCTGTTGTCATAGTAACCAAACCAAACCATGCCAGTGAAGTGTTCTTACCAAACTGCTCTTGCTGTCCCTTCTACTGCGGAACATGGAGTGTTTCCACTGCAGAACTCGGAGCCTGGACCTAATGTTCTCCACCAGCTCGTCTCTGTCCTGCAGCTCGATCAGCTGGAAGGCCTTTTTAGTCCGAACGCTTACGATCACCGGGTTGGGAAGGAGGCTGGTGCTCTCTGCCTTTTCTACAGACAAAACCTAACAAGAGAAAACACAAAAGATAACTTGTTCCTGCAGAAACAAGATGAAGCCACAATTTAATCCCTTAAATTAACCAAAATCTTGTTTTAATACACTTAATACTGCTGCTCAGATTACTGACACAAATAATAGCACTTACTGTTTTATATTTATCTCATAACAGTTGATTTAGATAACAAAATCTTAGTTACAAAATATTAACATTATTTATTCCAGCTTTAATAATAATTCCATAAAAATATGACACATTTCCTTGAAATTCAACAAATATTAACAATAAAAGAAACATAGTTAGAACACACGTGTGAATCTATAAGAGGAACTCGAGCTCCGTGTCATCCGGTTTCCAGCTGTTCAGGAAATGTAGCAGATTAAAAGAACAAGTTTATTTACAGAACAGATCAGGTGGGTGGAAATGTTTCAACTTTTCTAAAGACAAGCCTGTTTTCAGAATCACACTGAAGACTTTTACCTCTTTAAACCAGTTTGTCACTTTTTCAGGTGGAATTCCACCAAATTAGTAAAAACCTGTTTTACAAGATTCTGAAAGTCCCTCGTCTGTAAATAACCATTGAGTTAAAGTTACAATATGTCAGAATTTTACAGGTAAATATTCACACAACAGTCTAATGTTCCACTGATGTTGAATATAAAGTCACATTGTAACAGATCTGGATCTCAGTCAGCTGGGTGGTCTCTAGTTCCTGGTCCGGACCAGAATCATTATTTACACGTCCAGACTTCCTGGTTCTATAACGAATCACATGTGAGTCTGCAAGGCTGCCAAGTCTTCAACACAAGCAGCTGGAATTCCACAACGAGCAGCAGCAAAAAGTAAGAAACCACCACATCCTTCCTACTGATCAGCTGAGCTGCACGTGATGGGGCGTTCAAATACACTTAAGAAAACTCAACGCTGAACAAATAGACCTTCAGATATTCCCAAAAATGTAACAAATACAAGAAAAACAAAATGAGGATCAACATCAGAACTGGCAACCCAACAGAAACATCAGGGAGGTGAGGGGCTGAGAACATTTTTTTTCTTTCTAGATGAACTGCAGGACTGAGATTGGACAACAAGGTCTAATTCTTACATACTGGACCTTTAAAGCATCAAATAACTAATTTGAAAACTAATTTGAGAACTTTGTAAAAAACGAAGAGTAGAAAAGCAGAACTTTCCATCTTTCAAAGATTCACTCACAAGCTCATGTTTTAACAGATGCTGCAAACTTTTGAATGATTTTAAAATTCTGAGTTGTAACTTTATTATTCACTCAAAAAAATCATCTCCCACGCTTTACATGTTTGTAAAACATTTCTCACCCTCTGTAATGTGTCAGAGCACAAACATGATCTAATGCATGAAGGTTGTTCGTGTTACTGTTTAACTAGAAGCAGGTAGAAGAAACAAACACCCAGTTAGTGCAGAGATGTGATTTGGCACGTTGCTACAGAATAAATGGGACATTTCTACATAGTGAGACGGTAAACGAGCAGGTATGATACCTCAGAGAGCGGGATGAGCAGGACGCAGTAGCCTTCTTCTCGACTGGAGAAACACAGGTAACCGTCGGTGGTGTAGAGAGTCCCGGCCGTATGACAGCGAGCGTGCGGCGTCCACATCGAACACGACACCACCTCGTAGAGTTTCTCTGCACGAGGGAGACGAAACAAAGCCAGGACGTAGGTTCTTAATGCATGTTCCTCCAGGATCCTGTCAGGAGCGAGGACAAAGAAAAACACTGTTTATGATGCAAAACACTTCTGCAGGTTTATGTAGAACATGATGATCACAAGCTCTTAAAATCATGTAAATTCAGTTCAGTCAAATCAATGATTTTTCCCTGTTTATTTATTTTTAAATGTGTCTGTCTATCAGCAACATTCTGGGCCAAAGAAACCTGATTCTAATGATTTTTTTCCAGTTAAATCCTGTTAATTTTTAAATATTTTTAAATTATGGTTTAATATTTTACAAAAGTTCCCAACTCTATTTTTATTTCTAAAGTTTTAGGAGGCAGCAGTATATAAACAGCTTTTGTTCCGTTAGCAGTCTCGCTGCCTCGTTATAAATCTGTAATGTCCTGAAAATCAGGAAGTTTACTTCTGAAAACTGTAACTTCCTGTTAGAGTTGAGAGGTTTTACAGAGACGACGAGATTCACAGAAACATCTGAGGAAGAGAAACACTCAGAGTTAAAGGGGTTCATTGGGAAGCACTTTTTAAAATCTCATCGTAAATACAAATATTAAATAAATACATGTTTCTTCTAACAGAGAGAGGATCCAGCTATGGATAATAACTCAAAACATAAGAAATAATATTTATTTATTATTCTGTTTATTCCTGTTAGGTCTTTATTTATTTGTTAAGGATTTATATTTTCCCATTTCAAATTAAAATGTTGAGAAACAAACGAGCTGAACTGAAGATGACGCAGGTGAAAGAAGCAGCTCTGACCGCTTGGTGATGCGTGTCGGCTGCTGCAGAGCCCGGTCCAGTTCCAGGCCTTCGCTGTCCAGCAGCCGCCTCAGGGTGATGTCAGCCAGCTGACCTATAACCCCAAAGGCCTCGTCCAGGTTCAGGAACATGGAGAAGTCTCTCTGTCGCCGTCGGGTGGTGACCCGGATCGCCTCGGTCATCAGGGCGGTGGAGACCCGCTCCAACCGTGTTACTTCTGCCCAGGGAATCACAAACTTGACTGAAACGAGAGGAACGTAAGGATCATCCTGAGTTTTCTGGGAACAACGTTAAACCAAAGAGAATCAGAACCTTCCCTGGACAGACCTTCCTTCCCCAGCAGAAACGAGTAGAACGCCATGTGGTTGATGCTGAGGTAGAGGAAGCCCTGCCGAGGCACCCGACCCTTCCAGCAGCAGCAGGAATAGTACGTCACCAGTTTCTCTGATGAAGGGAGTCCAAAGTGCAGCTCAAACTTCAGGAGCACCTCCCTGAACTTCTCCGGGTCCTCCTCCTGAGCAGCCTGGCGTCCCAGAGCATCCTCTGCAATAAGGCCCTGTAAAAGCATTAAAACACTTTGACGTATCTACATGTAAAAGGTCCTTCTTCCTGACACACCTGTGTGTGCACCGCCAGGTTTCACACCTTAACTTTTCCTTTCACAAAGCTGGCAGCATCTTCTTTATTCTCAAACACAGACAGAGAGTGAAGCAGACTGTGGACCAGCCAATCCCAGTGCTTGTTCACCTCCTCAATGGCAGCTCCTAATTCACACAAACACAACATAAAAACCCATCAGCTGACCAGAAGCACACAGAGTAAAGAAACACTGTGGTGTAAAAAGTGTTTGACTCCTTTCTGATTTCCTAGTTTTCATATATTTGTCACACTTAAATGATTCAGATCTATTACATTCAAATATTATACCAACATTAAACAGGTAAACACAAAGGACAGGAGTGTTATTTATTAAAGAGAAGAACTCCAAACGTGCATGGACCTGTGTGTAAAAGTGACTGATTGGACGGTCCCGTGCAGCAACAACTACAATCAAGCATTTGTAATAACTAGCGAGTGAGTCTTTGAAGGAATTCTGGTCCCCTCGTCTCCAGAGAATGATTCTATTTCAGACATATCGGAGGAATTTAGAGCATGAACCATCTTTTTAAAGTCACGCTACAGAATCTCAATCAGATTCAGGTTAGGACTTTGACTAGGACTCCAAAATCTTCATGTTGTTTATCTTGTCATTCATCAGTGAACGTGTTTCTGTGTTATGCATCATTCTCCTGCTGCAGAAGCCGAGTACGCTCCAGCACGAGGTCACAAACACCTGGCTGGACATTCTTCTTCATGTTGTTTTGGTAAATCACATAATTTGCGGTTTCATTTACCACAGCAAGTCCACCAGGTCCTGAGGCAGCAAATCAGCCCCAGACCATCACACTACCACCACCATACCATAATAAACAGCTTCATTTAGAATGTTTCAGCAGTTTGAGTTTACCTGCGTCCTCTGATTCATGATCTGAAACATTTGTGTTTGACCAAAAAAAAACTGAAATCATAAAGGAAATAAATATTTTTTCCCACCACTGTAAATAAACTCACCACTAGCGATGACCCAACTGATCTGAGAGCCAGGAACCTGCAGCAGAATACGGAAGGGTGTGACCCTGGCGTTGGAGTCCAGGACTGTGTCTAGCGCCCCCACCAGGAGACCTACAGAACCCACAAAATGTACACGGTTCACCTCTGTCAAGTCAAAATATACAAACTACATGCAGTCAAAGACATCAGAGCTGAAAGTCCTCCTCTGTTTTCCTTTCTGTAGTGACAGAGGTGAATATAAGTTCATAAACCTTCATATTTGTGGAAGAATTTGATATGAAATATTATATAAAATAGAGTGTAACATTGCGACTTTAAACTGGTTTTCTAGTTAACTATTTACATTTTAAACTGTCAATGACAAAGTTAAACTTATTTTGACCCACGAATTGAACACTGATGAAATTATTACCTAAATGCAGAAGATCTGACCATAAAACAGCATTTAAATAAAAGAAGGAGCTCTGATTGGCTGGAAAAATTACATAAAAAAGGATTGCCATTATCTCTCGGCAAAAAGTCATTTCCTACAGGATTGAAGTTGAGCTGCAGGAACTGATGCTTGATACAGACAGCTCTGCAAACAGCCAATGTCATTTAAAAATACAATGTACATAATGAGTCAGGGGATTCCATTCTCTTCAGTGCAGTTAAATATGTCAATCAGAGCAGATTTAATGCTGAAAATGCAGCTGTCTGCAGTTTAAATGAAACGTGCTGTTGTGCAATCAGCATCCCAGATGTTCCTAAGACTCGGGTTTTCCCCTAAACACAAATAAAGTAAATTGATTTCATGCATTTTAACAGTCCGACAAATAGAAACGGGCCACCTGCACACGGATGCTGAGAAGCTAAATGTCTCATTAGGATCTCAAAAGGCCACAATCACCAATGTTTCATCTTCCTGGGCCACAGTTAATCTACACAATGACAGTAACAACTCTCTAGGTGAGGCTTCATGTGTTTCTGTTGTCATGAAAATTAAACAGCAGCAGATGTTGCCTTTAAGAAGAACCTTGAATTTCCAGGAAGTTTTTAACACAATGGAAAATCCCAATCAGCTCCCATTAAATAGGTGTCTGTCATAGTACTGTCAGGTCTGCCTGCATTCCTGCACTCCATCTCCTCAATAAACAACCAATGGAGTTATAAAACCCCAAAACAACGACCTTGTATCATTGTACACCAGAAACGTAAAGCGCTTTTACAGGAACTTAAAGCAGAAGTAGAAGCACAAACAAACAGCTGCCCCCTAGTGGCAGGATGAGTTTTAAATCTCACCCCAATAAGTAAATTACTATAGAATAAAAACACACCTAGTTTATTCCAAGTGTTTATTCATGGAGTTTACATTTTGTTTTTCTAATATTAATTTGTTGTAAATAGGTATGACCTGTCCAGGTGTGACCCCGCCTCTCGCTCAGAGACTGCTGGAGATAAACACCAGCTGACTGAACAGGAACAAGCACGTAAAGAAAATAACTGACTGTAAATAGTTTTATGATGGTTTAAAGCACTATGACTGTGTGCAGGTGAGTAAGCACACCTGTATGAAGAACTCTGCAGCCAGCGTACAGCAGAAAATCACACTATTCTTATGGATTCATCAAGTTACTCATGCAGCAGCTGAAACAGCTTCCTGTAGGACACAGCGCCCGCCTCCATGATCATTTATTAACTTCAGATTTTGTAAGAAACAGGAGATTCGTATGAACCATCATTCGTACGGGTCATTGTGACCAGGGTCTTAGAAGGCTCCGCCCACCCTGATGCAGCTTGGTAAGACTGCACAAAATAAAAGTGGTCTGATCACTTTTCTTAGCAGGTTCTAGTGCAAGAATAAAGCAGGAAACAATCCAGACAAGAAGGTCAGAAGAGGATTAAAGATTCAAACAATTCCTGCAAGTTATTCTTTTACAACAGACTCCGACTGAGCAGAGTGTGTAAAGTGTTTTCCAGCAGGTACCTCTGACTCTCAGCCAAATGGAAACCACATCTTAAGATTTACTGTTGACATTCTTGATGCTGCAAAGCCCGCAGCCTGGCAACAAAAACCATCCATCTGCCACCACAACCTCAGAGGAGCTTTGCTCTGGTAAACCTTCCAGAACAGGAAAACAAGATAAAACATCATCCTTCATGTGTGAAAAAACACGGCTGTGAACACAAAAAGATTCAACCTTTAAAAAGATTTAACATAACACATGGACATTCTTCTACAGAGTGTGAAAAGCCTCAGCTGGTCAGATAAAGTTCCCCTGGCTTTGTAGACAGAGTCAAACACAATATAAACATGCTGAGAAACTGCAGATGTTCTCTTACCCAGATCTTCTCAGAAAACCTGCTGAAGGTGTTTTTACAGCTTTAAAATCAGGTTGAATTTAACTTTAAATGGCAGTAAGAGTTTAAAGTTATTTGTGTTTTTCAAAATAAAATAAAACAACAAATTTATCTTCCTCTGAGGTACCAAAGAGTTGGTCAATGATTTAGTTAATGCTGAGCAGCTCTTGACCTTTCACCTCTCGCTCTCTGGTTACAGCAGGGACAAAGACGCACAAAGAAAAGCCCGAGCAGGAAGTCCCACTCTTCTGTTTTATGAGCGAAGCTCTTCTCCCCAAGGAAAAAGAAAAGAGCCTGAAGACTCTTCCACACGTGAGTCAATTACACAGACACCTCCCAGCATGGCGGTGAAGCTCAGTGTACAGAAAACAAAACAAGGAAAGGAAACCAGTAGACATCTGGGCAGAGGTTTGCATATTGAGTGACAGGATAAACTCGACGTGTGAACCAGACCGTGTGTTAGCAGCATTATAAGCAGCTCACATTAAAAATAGGAACCTGACAGCGAGAAAAACACAGTTATGAAAAAAATGAAGTTCCTCTGAGTTTATTTAATTGAAGTCACCTGATTTATCACGAGGACCCAGAATTCATTAGTGTTTGCTCTGTTTTACAGCTTTAAGAGATTTATCATTTGCTTTCAGGTCGTGTGCAGAAACCTGTTCGACTCCTTTCATATCCACAAACCATTTTTATTCTCTGACATCAGACACAGCAGCTGAAAGTTCTCTCTGAAATGTGCCATTTAGGCTCCCGTCCAGATGGCTGACATGATGAAGCAGATAAGCAGCAGAAGACAAACCTGTTTTTAAAAAGGAAAAGATTCAGGAGCAGCGTCCTCTGAGGACTTCCTGTGAGGTGGACTTCCTGTAAGGTGGACTTTGAGCTTTTAAACACTTGTAAAGAAGAAAGCATTTCAACATTCAGGTGATCATGCAGATTTACAGAATCTGGTGTTTATCAGCTCTAATCTCGAGTTAATAAAACCAGACTTTATCATTAACTGAAGGCCAAGCTGTGTTTGGAGCCAGCTGGGCAGGTTTCCATAGTAACACAGCACAGGTATGACCCCACTACACTGTAACTATTCGAGTTTAGATTAATTTTAATCCTGCAGTGAACTGAACAATCTGGGGGTCGTTTTGCCCCCTTTTGACTCTTTTACCTGTTAGCTAATTACATGTGTCAAAGCTGTTGTTTCCCCTGCCTCTTTGTTTACCTGAGCTCCAGGTGCTGCTTTTGTTTACCTGTGATCCTGCTGCCTGGCTCTCCGTGACCTCTCCGCCTCTGCAGCAGGAAGAAGTCGTTGCTCCTCTCGGTCACCCAGAGTTTCAGAGCGTTTTTCAGCAGAACTTCCTCCGGGTTCAGCCACATCTCTTCCAGCAGGGAGGGACCAGAGGAAGCCCTCCGCGGTCTCGGTCTCTCTGCTGCGGGGGATTCTGAAGCCTTCCTGGTTGTCTTCCAGTTCGGGAGTGGCGGATTCGATCCTAAAGCGACTGGTTTTCAGGTTTCTCCATGACTAACCTGCTCACCTGACAGCGGCAGCAGGCTTCGGACTTCCTCACTGTACAAGCGTTCGCTGCCTCACCCTCACAGCAGCTGTACACACTTATCAAAGATCGTCTATAAACAAGAAGATGTTCTCAGTGCTCAGATTTAGTGTCTGTATGTTAAATCTTTAAATGTAATATGTTCGGATTTAACGATAAAGAACGAAATCAATCAATATTTAAATATGAAAATGATTTTTTTTTTGTATTTCACTGTCATGGTTGTTGAATCATGTACCTTGTTATTGTAAGTTTGAGTTAATTCTCTGGGTATTCGTGTATTTTTTGTGTATTAAACTTGTTTTTTCATGAAGAATATGACGTTGGAAAGTCAGTATTAAGATTGGGTTTATTTACAGCCTTATATAGTTAGTTAATAGTTCTGTTGTTGTTCTATATTGTCCTCATTAATGAAAACTACATAATAAACGTTGACTTTTAGCAACCAAATCAGATATTATTTATAATAATTCATCAGGTAAGGGTAAAATAAAAATATGATAAATAATAATAATTAAATATGTGATTAAAAACGTTTTTAGCGCGTAAATAAATCGAGTGAACGTATGTCTGTGTGGTTTGTGACTACAGCCACAGAGTAAGACCTCTTCTCTCTTTTGTACCATCTTTTAACTTTCTTCAACTTTCCCTTCCGCTAAGTTCCGGTTCAGATTTACCGGATCAACCAATCAGAATCGGTGTTCACAAAGACCCCTGAGCTAACTAACTAACTAAATGACTAAAGAGAATAAAACACGATGTCTTTGTGCTTAAATTCGTAATTTAAACTATTTTATTTGAACTCATCAGATGTTGTGAAAGGGAGCTGCACGGTGGCGCAGACGGCAGCACAGTTGTAGAAGAAGGTTCGAAACCAGACCTTTCTGCACGGAGTTTGCAAAATAAAATCATGTGACTGTGTGTGTATGTGAATGCTTGTTCGTCTCTGTGCCCCTGTGATGTAGCTTACTGGTAAATCAATTCATTATGAAACTGATAAACAATTAAAGAACCAAAATGACTGAAACAGGATCTCTGGACTTTAAATAAAAAAATTATGTGCGAGAAACTCCAAACCTCATAATAATAATAGTTATTATTATCATCATTATAATTATTATCCATGTATAGAATGCAATCTGCACTGTAACCAACAGCTGTCCTCGTTTATTAAATGATTTATAGTGACTGGGTTTAGTTAAACTCCCAGAAGTTTCATACATGATGGATTAATTTCAGTATATTTGATCTAAAAATTCCAGTTTACATTAAACTCACATTTAAACTTTATTAAAACCTCTGAAAGTGTCATTCATGTTGCAGGTTTGCTTCATGCTACATGTGTTGATTTATTAACAGGATGGATCTCAGAACAGAAAAACATAAATGTTTTCCAGTAAAACTCTCAATCTTATGAATGATTTGGGTTACTGCATCCTGTTAAAAAACAGGAGAACACAGTGGTCACAGTTATTTACTGATGGAGCCAGAACATTTTAAATATACAATAAATTATTTTTAAAGTAATATAAACACATGAAATAAGTAAGAGCTCATGTTCTTTATATTGTAACATAATGGTAATGGTTGATTGGGATTATGGCAAAGCCAAAGCTAAGGTCTTACTTACAAACTAAAGCTGTATTGTATTAAAGCCAAACCTGACAAGGAACCAAAAATCTTTGGTAGCTCATCTGCAAACCGACATCCTTCCTCTGGCCATAGAAACTAGAAGGTTCACTCAAATTCCTGAAGAGGACAGATTTTGTAGATTGTGTGAAGAGAGGTTGAAAGTGAAACTCATTTTGGTTATTGCCCATGTTACAATGATCTTATTTGATGATATTATTTGGTGAACCGTTTGTTCAAAAGCCTGAAATGTTCTGGATCAGTGATGACAACAAGAGGAAATAGTTGTTTAATTTCAATGTGTTTAAACTGACTACTTTTGTTTGTGATGAGGATGCAGACTTGTTTATTCAAATAATATTTATGTATGTTTTGCTTACTGTCTGATCCTTTTTTGTGGTAGTGGTGTCTCATAAACCCACTAGGGCTGGACATACACTGTGTATGCAAGACACAATAATAAAATAATTCATTCATTCATTCATTCATTCATTCATTCATTCATTCATTCATTCATTCATTCATTCAGAATTAATGGAACACATTGATTTATATTTGTATTTGATCCTAAAATAACTTTTAAATTTGTTTTAAGCTCTAAATGCTTCAGAACCCTCAAACGGATCAGATTCAATCTATATGTTTGTGTTTATCTGTAGAAATTCCATCATTCAGTCGCGTTTTTACAGTCAGACTTTATAAGGTCGGGCTCGCAGTGCCACCTGTCTGTACGCTCACAATCCTTATATGGTCATATTCAGACTCAAAGGAAGTAGGTGTTACTTTTATTATTGTCCTTCCCACGAAGCAGCAGTTCCTAACAATTTGATTGGGAGTTATTGACTATCTGTTGTTCTTTGTGGACACAAACTTTTAAAGATTTTAATCAAATTCATTTTTATACATAGAGCTTTTATTTTAGAGAGAAAATTAAACGGGCTGTTTTTGGTTTCTACCGGAATCCTTTACCGGGAGTTCTATCTGTTTCCGGGTCGGAAAACGGAAGTGTGGTGTGAACACGGGACCGTTTCAGTCGCTAAAATGCAGGTTGGGTCAGCTTTAAAACTTTCTTTATACTTTATTACTTTAAAAATGTCTTTGTTTGCTGTTGGTGACTGAGGTGATTGAATACTGGAGAGTTTCTGTAGTTTGTTTCGAGCTTTTAGCGGCGTGACAGCTGGGCGCAGCAGCTAAAACTGTCATTATTTCTAGGAGAAAAACTGATTTTTAAAAGTTATTAAATAAGATAAAACTATCAAAAGGTTAAGGAAGATATTTTCCGCCACATGATTTATCCAAAAACTTGCAGAGTTTCCTGTGTACGTTTGTGTTTTTGTGTAAATTTTTTAATGATTCATGAATTCAAACTAAACATCTTTCTAATGAAGAAAGTATTATCATAAAAGAAGAAACGGATGATCTCTTTCTGACACTTCACTATTAATAAACAAACATCACAGTGTGAATGACTGTTTTAATCTGAAGGATCCAAATGAAGATACAGAGTGGAACGATATCCTGAGGAAGAAAGGCATCCTCCCTCCCAAAGAAGATCCTAAAGATGATGAAGAGGAGGAACTGGAAAACCAGCAACAGTCTGTTGGTATGAAATAAATAAACCTGTGTCATTTAGAAAGACACTATTAAAAACCTGTGTGATTCTTCAACAGATTTAAACTCTGTTAATTAATGGTTGGGACTGTTGCGCTCTGTTGTCTCAATGCAGTTAAAACCTATGAGAGCATGACGCTGGAAGAACTGGACGAGAATGAAGATGAGTTTGGTGAGGATGATGAGGCTGCCATTGAGTTGTACAGGTAAGTGAAGATAGTTCAATGTAAACAGCTTAAAAATAACTTGAATCAATCGTTACGTCAGCTTGTATGTGCTGTGGTTAGTGATGCTGCTTTCTCTTTTCAACCGTTTCTTTACCTTTAAATTGAATCCTGATGTGTTTCCTGGTCCTGCGTCTCCTTCCAGACAGAAGCGTCTCGCAGAGTGGAAAGCAGCTCAGATGAAGAACATCTTCGGGGAGGTGGGAGAAATCTCTGGACAGGACTACATCAAGGAGGTCAACAAGGCTGGAGATGGAATCTGGGTGGTGTTGCACCTCTACAAGCAGGGGTAGGTGCTCAGTCGTGTTTCCCACACAGTCTTCTCCTGCATCAACAAGCATTAAGGCTGCAACATAATTCAGATGAAATTTAAACTGGTTTGTTTGTGTTGTGAATCGTTTCAGTTCAGAAAAATCACTCCCTTATTAACGCTCACTACTTCCACCCAAAAGCACATGAACAGTTTGGTTGTTTTTCACATCGGTTTTATTTGAAAATGTTGTTTTAAACCTGCTCTAATGAGATTTCATCACAAAGAAGGGAACTGAAATGTAATTTGTTAAACTAAAAGTGATATTTAAGTAGATGTAAAATAAGTTAGTTTGGCTGCTGCAGTTTATTTAATGTGAATCGATTTCTTAAAATTAGTCCTGTTTGACTTTACAACATATACAAATCCTGAAAAAACAGTGTTCATGTTTATGTTGAAAGACTTCAATCTTGTTAAAAGGATTCAGATCAAGGCTGAAATGTTTATGAACCAAATTTAAACAGCAGAAAATACTAGTTTGTTTACAGGAAGGAAAGGGCGTGTCAGCCTAAATAAAAGGTTTGATTGGAGTGTAAAGGTGAACTGTGATGTATTTCCCCTCCCAGCATCCCTCTGTGCACCCTCATCAACCAGCACCTGAGCACTCTGGCCAGGAAGTTCCCTCAGACCAAGTTCCTGAAGTCCATCTCCACCACCTGCATCCCCAACTACCCCGACCGGAATCTGCCCACCATCTTCGTGTACTTTGAGGGGGAGATGAAGGCCCAGTTCATCGGTCCTCTGGTGTTTGGGGGCATGAACCTCAAAGTTGAAGGTAACGCCTGACTTGAAGACTCAGACACAATGAAATCATGAGGTTTATAATTATTGAGCACTTTGGTTAAAGAATCCCTTCCATTAAAAACGTTTTTTCTGAGGTTTCTGTTGAATATTTTAGCTCCACAGGTGTTCTTACCTTCATAGTGGGTGAAAACAGGTCAACAACTTCTCTTTCAGTTTTAAATTCCCCCAACCAGGCAGGTGGTGATAAAATCAGAGTTTTGTCACGAGTTTTGTATTTGTTTTGTCACAAATCCTTTGCTCGTTAGTACCATGCCTAGCATGCTGCTGGCTAAAAGCTGTTAGCATAAGACGTAGCAAACAGAAAGAGAGCACGTCTGATGTTACCATGCACAGCAGGGCAGGGAACAGTATACCTTGCTCTCATAGGCTAGTTTGTTAGCCAATCAGAGTCCAGCAAATTTGAATAATGAATATTAATGAGTTGCTGCCCAGAACAAGCCGAATTTTGATGCAGACAGATTGAAAGGTCTGTTAATCAGTGTTTCCTGATGTTTTTTTTTAGATATAAAATGTTTCATATTACAGGTTAATACTTCAGAAATAACCACAAAGTCATTTAATTTGTTTGAAATAGCCTCTTTAACATTTTAATGAGTTGTTGATTCAAATTCTGGGCATTTTGGGACATTTTTATTTCTATTTTGAAAAATATTTGCAATTTATTTGATCTTATTTTTTAAGAAAACGTTATTTATTCTTTGTGTGTCTTACAGAGTTGGAATGGAGGTTATCAGAATCTGGGGCTGTGAAGACTGACCTGGAAGAAAACCCTAAGCAACTAATTGAAGACAAGTTAATGTCATCAATCAGAAGTTCGCTTCCTACACGGAAGGACAGGGACTCTGAGGACGAGGACGATTAAAAACAAAAAGATAAGAAGCCTGTAAGACCAGAGGACAACTACACGGAACACTCAGAAGACCCTAAAGAATCTGAGCAGGAACATCATCATCGTTTTAATCATAATGTGCAGAGTCCTGCTCAAAGGCACACGGTCAGCTGAAGGGGATCAAACACTGTATGAACTTATATATCAGTAGATAAAATAACACAAAAGTTCCTATTTGTTAATTAAATGAACATTAAATCTTGTTTACAGAACCAAATTATTCACTTTTTATTACCTGATGATGATTTTACAGAATAAACGTGTCAAAGTTTTAATTAAATGTGAGTCGACATCGTTTCCACAGTTTTTAATGTTCAAATGGTCTTTTTTAAAAAAGTAAATATCACAGATGAAGACTGGTGTTAGTCGTGTCTTGTGTCGCAGAACAACAAGAACAGTTACCACAAACAACAAGACGCATCGCTGGCGCTGCTACGCAGATCTGCCATTTTCTTTACATCTAATTTATTCTCAAATGGTAGTTTGTGTTTGGAGAGACGAGCCAGAGACGTTACATCGCTCCGAATCCGTTGAGTCCTGGTCTGGAGGCGGAGCTGCCAGCTTCTCTTCCTTACAGCTGTAATTTCTTCCTGTGTTGGATTTTTTTCATTTACAACGTCCCCTCCGGCAGATCTCTGATCTTCTGTTTAATTAAGAAGAGAGAAAGAGAAACGTCAGTGAGCAGTCGCTGGTCTCCGAACAGTGATAAAGTTTAAAGTGATTGAAGAGGGCTCCCTTTTAATCACCTGCTGACTGTTTTTACCTGAAAAGAAAAGGTTACGTCTTTGCAGGCAGGAAGGAAAAAAGGTTTCTGTTAAAGTTTGTTCAGGATGTTCAAGAGGAGGGATATAAACTAAACTTCTGATCCTTGTTAGTTTCTGTTGCTCATAATAAACTCATAATTTGAGAAAAAACAGCATGACAGGGGAATTAAACTAGAATGATGCTTTTAAATACTGGATTATTTTACTTCTTCTGGTCTCTAACTCTTATTGGAATGAAGAAGAAAAACAGATTCATGCTCCCTTATTTTTTGTGTCTAAAAATATTCTGAAAGTTGAAGACGTGTGTTTCCATCAGAAAAGCTCTGAAGTTCCTGTTTGTGAGAAGGAACCCTCCTCCATCATCTGGACAGTTTGGTAGGTGTGTGTAAAGGTTCCTCACCAGGAGTAGCACCTTCTTCTTCCTCCTCTGGGACAGTTTAGGTGAAAGTCGCATCAGAGGGTGAACTGAGTGAGACTGAAAGAGAGAAATCACTTGAATATCAGTCTTTGGTTTGATCAGAATAAGACAGTTATAGTTCTGTGTATTAATAATTAGATCTGTTCAACTTCATGTGCTACCAGAAGCTTCCTGCTGCTTCTACATGTCACAGAATTCAGTTCATGTAAAGCAGGTTTTCCCTCAGTGAGAAGGCTTGTAGAATAACATGAACTGCTACAGTATTTTTGACATGACGTGTTTTAAAACAACAACAACCTACTTTGGTCTCGGTCCACGAGCTGTTTATATGTTTGAGATGATTCCTGGTGAGTCAAACAGCTCCTACGTTTAGGCTTCACGGTCAAATATTCATTTTTCTGACATGTTTAGCTGTAATTAATCATTTGATGTTAAAAAACACCTTGACTGAGTACAAATGAGTGGGCGGGACCCACATCTCTAAAAATAAGACATGGCTCCGCCTCAAAACAGGATATTTTGGTAAGCAGAGACTTGTCTATTTTTATATGTTATCAATGCTTTACAAGAAAACACTCAAGTCAGGAGTGTAAAACATGTTTTTAATCCTTTTAACTCTCGTTTTTCATCTTTAAGCAGTTTTTTCTTCTTCTTTTCTGTTTTTCATTTGGAATGAAAAGTCACTGCTCCAGACAGTCATAGTTCAGCTGGTGAAAACTCTCATTTCCTGCAGGGAGAATTAAAACGACAACACTATTGATGCTCACTTCTTGTTGCACAGCTCCAACAGAGTTTCGTGCTTTGGAGTAATGAAACAGAAACTGGAAGAAACACAGAAAATTAACGGTGAGCTTCAGCATCACAACCGTTCACGTTAAAATCAGCACAATGGAATGGAAACCTACTCTTTTGAAGATGTTCTGGACCTGCTCCTGTAGACAAACACATTGTCAGATTAATAACAGAAGTAATATAAATACAGTCTCATTAATATAATATCATCCTGTTAACTGCAAGATTTCTCTTTAAATCAAATATTTCTGTTATAACACCAACATTCTCAAACTCTAATAATAAAGTTAAAGGTTTAAATAGGTCTATTTTATTGCAGCATTACAAAGAAACTCTAATGACAGTAAACTGTTCTGCATCTTGAGTCTCTTGTTTTGCCATGTGGGACTCAAACAGCGCCACACGGTACCGCTGGTCTGTCTGTCTGTCTGTGAATTGATCCAGCAACACGAACCTCTGCGTACAGCAGGATTTATTTATCTAGTCACATGTCACTTCGGAAACATTTAACTCCTGATCTGAAATAAACCACATCAAAATGATGAACAGCAGTTTCTGCTGTTGCTTTTATCACAACTGGAGCTCAAACAGCGCCGATGTAATTCAGTCCATCAGACACATTTTATTATTCCTCACTCAATAATTGTAGGATTCTTGTTTTGATGTTTCAAGATTATTCTTTATGTTTTGATGTGTAATGAGAGAAGCTGCTGGTCTTTTCCTTCAAACCTTAACAGAACTGTTTAAAAATCGTTGAGATGCCTGCTCACCTCATTCTGGTCCCTCCACAGCACGTTGCTTAAATCATCACTCTGGACACCTCGCACCTGCGGAAAAATAACACACTTCATTAAAACTCAACACTTATGGTTTTTCCTGAATGATGTTTTTCCAGAAGGATTATAAGAAACAGGTAATTCTGTTTGGATACCACAATGAGATAATCCATAACTTTTATTAAGACTAACTGCTGTTTACACCGAGCTGTTGTTTCTGCTACACATCAGTAAGATGTATATCTCCAATAATTGTCCTTTCAACTGATAATAATCACACAATGCTTTCAGACCAGAGGGAGCTGATCAGTGTTTAAATTAATAAGAAAATCCCAAAAGCTGTAGTGGTTCAAACACACAGACAGATAAAGAAAATGTTAGAAAGTTGGGATTCTTCCAACCTTTCGTTGTGCTCTGCCATCCTCCCATTGATCGAAATAACTGCCACCTGCGTGAAGATCACACATAAATGTCAATAATAACAGTTTCAAAAATCCGACTAACCCTGTGATGCCAAATTGGATCATATCTGAAACACTTATTTGTGCATTTTAAAGGCTCTACCTCCCTAACAGGATTAGTATTTTCAGCAAAAGCCTCTGATCCAATCCAACACGTCTTCTGCTCTCTGCTAGAGGATTAAAGTAATACATGCAGAAGCGCCAATTTTATTCTGCTATCAAACAATTACACAGTAAAATGTGTTTTTATCACATAATTATTGTTTAATTTCTACCTAATAAGCAGTTTATTTTTTAGAACTTATAACACATAATTCAGTAAAAAGTGAATATTGTTTATTACTATTTATTGATTTATTTGTGGCCTGTGAAGTTTTTGTGAATAATTTAGTTCATATTTTTTTGTGATTTTATGCAGGTGATTTATCTCTTACATTCAAACAACATCTCCAGTCCAAACCAAACCAGATGAGTTGAGTTTTATAAAAAATCAGACTCAAATAACAAAAACAAGCTCAAAATCCGCTAAAAATGTTATTTTTCCTTGTATTTGTCAACAACTTCAAGAGCATCATGCCTGCAGAAACATTTCAGTCATATATCCGATTTAAGGCAATTGTTTTTGGTATGTATATTTAACTCTGTTTAATAGATTTCTAAATTTTAAAAAATAATATTCTGTATTGATGTTCCCTTTGAAAACAGACTGAAATAACTTACCTGTGCAGTAAATGAGGAAATATGACCTTTAGTTAATGACCTGTTAGTAAATAAGACTTTCACTTCAGTGTTTTTGTTTGTTTTTAGAAACCATCTCTCCTCTTTGCTTTGCATATCATAAATAATTTATAAAAACATCTTTCACTGCAATGATCCATTAAATTTGCAGCACTTTGGTCTTGCTGATATATTGATTTCCATTAAACTTGTTTTCCTCTTGTCGTTTGAAAAAAACCTCCAATTTAGTAAAAAAAAATAATAGATCCATTATACAAGAAAAAAGTTAGAGGATTTTTAAAAATCACGGATATTTATTATTGTAAACTGATATATGAACAAGTCTGGGGAGGTTGTTAGACTTATTATCTCTAATCAACACTTCAGTGTGAGCTGGAACAGAACAGGATATTTTTTGGATTCTGAAGAAATTCATTTTCATTCTTGCCCGAAAAATCCCAGAACATTTATGTAAAATAAAATTTCGGATCATTTCAGTCAAATTCACGCTGAAATCATCAATTTTACACATTTTATACTGTGATGAGATAAAGAAATCCAAACTTTCAACTTACCTGTCGTGTTCAAACATGCAAAAATCCCGAATAAACACAAAAGAAAAAGTTGTGGCACCGTTTTCATCGTCATGTTTGCAGTTGTTTCCTGTTCCTTCCTTGTTTTGGACTCTTTGAAGACGCTTGTTCTGCAGGTTCGGTTCGGTTCGCTGTGCTCTGCTCTCTCCCTCAGCCCGCAGCACTTTAAAACACTTTACAGGCTGTCAGACATTCTCACCGCTGACCAATCACACACCGATCCGATCATGATGAGCAACTCCTCACTCACTCGCACGCACGCACACGCGCACACGAACATCTTACCAGTGCTGGTAATCACTGGGAACACTGGTCCCGTGAAAACAGCTGCGTGGTTCTACGTCAGAATCACGCAGGAGTTTGAAGGTCTGTTGGATAGATAGATAGATAGATAGATAGATAGATAGATAGATAGATAGATAGATAGATAGATAGATAGATAGATAGATAGATAGATAGATAGATAGATAGATAGATAGATAGATAGATAGATAGATAGATAGATAGATAGATAGATAGATAGATAGATTCTTTGTCACATCCCTGTGTTACACTTCTCCTGCTTCTCCGCTCAAATCCTTGAAAAACCAGACCAAAGTAATAAAGTTTAATGTTTATGTTCAACATTATGTTTAACATTTATGTTCATACATCATGTGTTTGAATATGCAACAAGTGGGCTTTAAAATATGTTTATTTGCTTATTTAAAATGTTTTATGAATATTTCTTTAATAACAGCTCCGTTTCTGCTGCCTGTGCAGTTTTGCATATTAATTTATTCCAAACTTGTCCCTTCCAGCCTCATGTGTGTCTGTTAAATATATATATTTCAACATCCCACACCAGAGCAAACAGTTTGTGATACACATGCTGTTTTTTGATGGTAAACAACATGTAGAGGGACCATAACCTGCAAAAGATTTTCATTGGCATCACAAGCCTGATGACCAAAAAATTATTTTGTTAATACAATTTAATATAATTTAAATTACTAACAATATTTTATAGAACCAAAGACAAACTGTGTGAAAGAACCTGGTTGCATGTAGATGATTTTAAAATCTCTGCAGGTGTGAAAGTCCAGTTAGATGTGCATGAATTCAAACAGACATCAGCATCAATGTGAGTCAGGTCTGAGTGCAGCTGGGTTCAGTGATCCAGGGTTCGCTCCACACTCACTGATCACATGGAGATTTGTTCAGATGCATTCATAAATCAGAACTTCTACATGGTGAAGAGGGAGAAAAGATGCCACTTCCTGTCGTATCTTCACACGGAGATGGAAACACATCATCAACAAGCTTTTATCATCAGCAGGTACAGTAAAAGTGTCTCCATCCCTGTGACTGACAGGTTCCATGTGATTCCTCCTTCATCACGGCCGCTGTACGCTGCAGTAGATGAATCATTTAAACATATAACCATGTTGTTTTTCTGGAGTACAAGCGCAGGAGTATGTGTAACAGACTATACCAAATAAATCTGATTCTGGTTGTTTTGGAAGGACACTTCCAAACATTTACTAGAGTCGTCACTGTATGATGTGAGTGCACGTGGAACAGGTTTGTCAGAGCTGCACATGCCCCGAACACGATGGAGAACCAGACTTTTGCTTCAGGTTACTTATTTGAATATCACTGATGTGTCTCGTCTCTCATTTGGGTAGAAGATGGTTCTTTTTAAGTTGATTCAGACTGAGAAACAACAATATGCAGAATATGCAGGAGCTGCTGTAGATTATAAAAGGACACAAGTGGTCTTCTGTTCCAGTATATGTGTGATTTATTTAAAATCTTCATGGTGTTTTGTTGAAACTAATTTGTGTTTTCATAACACAAGGAGATAACTTGCTATTATTAATATTATTTTTGGACAGCGAGAAAATTAAAGCTCAATCTCCGGTGTTGTGATTTTCTCCCCTTAAGTTAGAAGAAAACCAGGATCTCTACATGAAAACACGTCTGACACTGTGCCACATGGAAACTCTTCAGGTCAGTCTAATATGTTTGATAATGAAACATATCCACTTTCCACATATAAATCATCCTTCTAGCTTCTGCACTGTAGTAAAGTTTCTGCAAACCTTGTCTTTCATTTATTAGAAATCTGATATTTTACCAAAATAATTCTCCTTCCACGTCGTAAGTCTTTACGGCTCTTTGGATTTATTATTTTGCAAATGAAATGTTGTGAACTTTCCCTGAAAATGTGCTCTTTTGAAGTCCAAGGTCTTATACGTTCATTCCTACTTTACTTTCTTGTTACAAAGTGGATTTTTTATGATGTGTCTTACACTCTGCTTTGGGACAACCACATCCTCTTGTGTGTTTAGGATTTCTTTCTCTCGTGGCAACATAAATAATCTTAAAATCCCACTCCAATAAATACACAAAAACAAAACAGAGCAACTTAAAGCAGCTTAAATAAATCTGCTTAAAACAGATGGATAAAGACTCGAACCATCAATAATTTCTTTATGTTTTCCTCCCAAGCAGCCAAATTTAATTGTAACTGTAAGTGAAATTTTTACAAGTAAATGTTTCAATTGCAGAATAAAATCCCTTCTGTCCTTCACACTTCTCTGTCTGGTTAATCAAGTAACATTACCTGATTTGTTTTTACACTTCTCTGGGTTAAACGGCGCTTTATCTAAACGCTGAACTGTAAACAGTCTATTGATTAACACCTCCAAATATTAAACATGACTATTTTGTCTTTAGGGAATTAATATAAACTTCAGACTTTTAAAGAGTTCCTTCCATTAAAAACAGGTTTTTCTGAGGTTTCTGTTGAATATTTTAGCTCCACAGGTGTTCTTACCTTCATAGTGGGTGAAAACAGGTCAACAACTTCTCTTTCAGTTTTTATCTCTCAAACTACGCAGGTGGTGATAAAACCAGAGTTCTCCTGAGTTCTAACGGCCTGTATCTGTTTCATCACAACTCCTTTGTTCGTTAGTATTCATCAGCTCCTGCAGTTGAAACCACGCCTAGCATGCTGCTGGCTAAAAGCTGTTAGCATAAGACATAGCAAACAGGAAGAGAGAACGTCTGACTTTGCCATGCGCAGCGGGGCAGGAAACAGTATACCTTGCTCTCATAGGTTAGTTTGTTAGCCAATCAGAGTCCAGCAAATTCGAATAATGAATATGAACAAGCTGCTGCTCGAGGCCTGACGGAAGGAGCTGGAACCACCTGAATTTTAATGCAGACAGATTGAAAGGTCTGTTAATCAGTGTTTCCTGATGTTTTTTAAATATAAAATGTTTCATATTACTGGTTAATACTTAAGAAATAACCACAAAGTCCTGAAATTTGTATGAAATGGACTCTTTAAGGACACTGTAATTAAGTCTTGAAGAAACTGAATCTTGATCCAAGATCTCCAGCTACCTGTAGACCTTCATGCAATCTACCCTCATTAAAAATATTTAAAAATTAATTGAAAATAATGTGTGATCAATGCAACAGAGCAATCAACTGTGCAGCCCACTGGTGAAAGTTTCTAATGATCTTCTCATGTCCTCAGACAGTGGACTTGTGTCTTTACTTGTCCTGTTAGATCTCAGTGCTGCATTTGATACTATAAGATCCTATTAAAGAAGCTTGAATAAGAGATCAGGATTCAGGGAACTAAACTGGTTTACATTAGATTTATCTAACAGATTCCAGGGTTAGAAGCAACACGACATCCCAACAACATCCTCAGACAAAAACAGGTTCATTTAAAGGACAAAACAGACAAACTCTGAGTGGTTTAAGTATTTCAGTGAAGGGAGGAGAGTTCAGACCATTAGAAAGGAGAAACTCAACAACAGCTACACGAATCTAATCCCCTGATGTTTCATTACAATTCATACTGGCAGTCATGTGACTAAAACTTCTCACCTGCAAAGCAGTTTAACAAAGACCATGAGGAGGAGAGGTGATGTGAGCCACAGTCTAAAGACAGGAAACTCTGCACTCTTCCTTTAAACTGAAGATAGTTCTAAGTTACAAGAAAAAAAGTCCTGTTATCTTTTTAACCTATTACAACAAACTCAATTAACCATTTCAGTTTTTACACTCTTTCCATTCCTGTGTTGGCAGTTTGGACCCAGAACAAAACCCAAAATGACCCTAAATTCAAGGGATGAGCCAGTGTTGTGTTGATAAATAAAAACTTGAAAAATCAACACATGCATAGAATCTTTGAACATTTTGTTGCCAGCAGTCAAAATTTATTCTAATTACTTTCATTGGATTTTTAAAAATAAATGAAATCTAACAGAGTCTGACAGACAATAAACTAGATTTTACCCCAACAAGTTGATTTTCTAAGAACTGTTATTGAATGAGACATTTCTCTGCTCATGTTTCAGATCTTTGATGGATTTGTTTCCTTATTTCTCTAATAAAAGTAGACAAATTTTAGGCCCTTTTATTCAAAAGATAATTAGTGGAAAATCAACCCCAGTTAAAAGAAAATTACAGGAGAATCTGTCTGTCTGCTTGGAAGCAAAATATAAAGAAGTTAGAGGTGGCTTAATATTTATACTGAATACTGAAATCCTTAAATCTGCATTCAAATCAGACTGTTTAATGTTTATATTTTAATACTTTATGTAAATGTTACAATATACGTATGTCTGTCTTATTGTAGAATTAAAATAGTCATTCGATGCTGCATGTAGATGTTTTATTTAGCTGATCAGATCACAGACCTTCTGTCAGGTGTTGTTTTGTTCATGTTTTCATGTTGGAGGATTAACTGCTCTGATCAGGTGGACCAGAAGAACCCGTTGTGTTCACATTTTCTATGAAACTGAGATCTGATTTGCATCTGAAACTCCCTTTGACTGAATTAAAATGACCCCACATTGTCACACTGTTTCATTGTGATGGTTAATTAGGTTTTTTTTTACCCGACCCAAATATTACCTACACTTTAACTTTTAGAAGTAATCAGAAGTTGTTTCCAACACACCAAACTCAAACTGTTTGAGTTGTTTTATTTGTATTTATATCATGTGAATTTGTTCCTTCTAGTTATCCTAGTGAAGCTGGTGGACAGCGTCCATGTTGTCTCTTCAGGACTTATCTGTCAGCCTCTGAAGATGCTTAACAAATGATCATCAACTTAGATCTTCACTTAACTATGACTCTTCACTGCTGCTCCACGTCTTTCTCCTCCTGGACAGACTGGATCTGCCCTCCATTGAATTAAAAAATCTGAAAGTCAGTAAAGCCTCTTTATAATATATCATTAACAATATTAACACGGCTGCACAGTAGCACAGTTAGCAGCGCTGTCCCCTTGTAGTGAGAATGTCCTGTCTGGGTCCTTTCTGCATGGAGTTTGTATGTTCTCCTCATCAATATATGGGTTTTCTTTGGGGACTATTGGTCTCAGAGTGTATGTGGGAATGATTGTCTCAGTGTGACCTTGTGATGGACTAGCGACCCGTCCAGGTGTAACCCACATCTGGAGATAAACACCATTCTAAAACCCTGATCAGAAACAAGTTTAAGTTTATTTATTTATAAAGTTCCAGTTCATAACAAAGTCATTTCAAGGCACTTTACAAAAATATCAACCAATTAATAATAAAACATTTCCTATATAAGGAACCAGCTGACTGGGTTGAATTGTTAATTCAGCTCAATCCTCCATCCTGAGCAGCACGATTGGAGACAGTGGAAAGGAACGATTTCCTTTTAATAGGAAGAAACCTCTAACAGAACCAGAACCAGAACCAGAACCCGGCTCAGGATGGCCGACTGGGGTCTGAGCTGACAGGAAAGAGACAAACACTGATGGATTTGGGCCAGTCGTCATGTCTATAGAAAGATAAACAGTTAATGACAGCAGTAACAATCAATACAAACATGGAGAGTAAAGAGAGACAGCAGAGTGAAGACATGTGGACAGTATGTCCTCCAGCAGTCTAAACCTATAGCAGCGTAGCTAAAGGGATGGATCAGGACAACCCAAGCTAACCCTGACTATAGGATTGTGTAAAAAGGAAAGTCATGCATCAAGTAAACAAAGTAAGAATAAAAAATAGATGATGATAGAAATATATTTTCTTAACTTCTCTTGTTGACTAGAACAATATCAGTTCTATCAGATTTACAACCTTTCTAACATTTCACCTCGTTTGCCAAAGTGTAAACACTTTTAAACTTTCAGTCAGATGCAAAATTGTAGAATTATTCTAGACAATCTTGATTCAAATTCTCTTCAACAAAGTCACTCAAAAACACAAGAACCCAGATATGAATATGCTGCGACCATGTTCCTCACACGCCTCAGAGGATCCAGATTCACAGGATGACAAACCACAATGACCATGCCACAGATGTTTTGTGCAAACTTCGAGGAACTATCTTCTAAGTGTAATGCCACTTGTGTTTTACTCACCAAGCCCCTTCAAACCCCCCTTCTGTGTGGTTGTAGTGGCATCATCCAGAGTAAATGAGTCTGGAAAGCAACATGTCTGAGTCTTTTTATGTCGTCATTAAACAGCAGCTCAGGCTGAATCATATGTACAAACCAGAAAAACAGCTAAACTTTACAAAAGCTAAACAAAAATACAAAAAGAATATGATTTACAAAATGATATGGCTTTTCATAGATAATGTTTTCTGATTTTGTGTTTGCTGGATCGCAGTTTGTTTGTTGTTTAGTTTCTCTTGTGTTCATATATATTTAAAACCTTCCAAGCTTCATATTAAATATTATATAGCAGCACATCTGTTGTGTGTTGCGCTGCTCATGTGAGGTGACTTGTGTGACAGTAATGACTGTCAGCGTCTCATAAACAATATCAAAACATTACTCAACAAAAATCTCTCATTAGTTTCCGAGATGCCCTGGATGATCTCCCTGCAGTCACATCACCTCACATATGGTACAGATGATTGAAGTCATGCTAGGAAACAGTCCTGCAGTGTGGTGGTTTCCAGAACAGCTTTTAACACTGATTGGTTAGTTGCAGCATCTGTCTCATCACTATAAATGCACTCAGATGTTCAGATGCTGAGATGTCCTGAGGCGGTCCTGGTCTAATCCACTGATCCGGAGCAGAGTGATGTGACCCCGGCAGGCCACGTGTTGAAGTGTCCTTTAGAGAAGATACTGAACCACAAGAAGTTTCCCCTGTACAGATTACATCCCACTGCTTCTGATGGATCAAATGCAGCTGGTAAATTTTTCTTTATTATCAAATCAATAGCTGCTTGACTCATAGATGACTTCAGCTGACACCTCCAAGCTTTTCGTTAGAAAATTCTGGTTTGAGTGTGAGACAGAGGTTAAACTAAAGCTCTGACTGGTTTCACATCTGATTCCATGGAAAAATAAAAGTCTGGATTGAGCCAAAAATAACAAAGAGAATCAACAGATGCACATTCTCCTCACCGATATGAGGTCAAAAGAAACCAGAAGGGGAACTCTTACCACCAAAAGGATCCTGAAAATATAAGTAAAACCCTCCAGCTTGATCTGATTAAGAAGAAATAATGTCAAAATATTCTGGAAGCGAGTGAGAGTGATTGTTTGAGAACCTTATAGAACACAACAACATTATAAGAAAGTAAAATATATGTATATTACAGTAATCTCCTGCAGCCTGTTAGAACTCAGAGTTTGTGTTCCTGCCATGTGAACTTGCATCTTTAATCTTTAAACTGAGTTATCGTCTTCTTTGTGTTGTCGCAAAGCTGAATTATTATCTGTCTATCTGAAATAAACAAAACATCCAGATCTCCTTCAGAGTTTAACTTAAACAGAAACAAAGGATTATAGGCTGTTTTTGCAAGACATTAATGAGCGCAGCCAACATTGTTCTGTCTTTGAGACTCATTGATGTTCCTCCTCTTATTAACTCCATAACTCAGCTTTGCCTGGCGACCGACCTCACCTTTAAAATGACCCTCTGTGACACATCACACACGGTCGATGGGGCTCAAGTGCTGCTCAGGGAAAACAAGATGCATTCAGTTCAAAGGACACCATTCAACACTGGAATCACATTATTATTATTATGATTGTTATTTTTGTTGAAGGGACGCCACAGCTGGGGAGTTGGTTTGACAACACCAATCATAATAGTACCTTTTTACCAAAAGGTTCTGATTTCATTCACATAAACATAAGCACTTTGCTATTAAAGGTCAGAACAATTCTGTTTAATTAAGCTGCAGGTGGTGCAGGATAGAAACCTTAAAGGGTTCAGGCTGTATAATCAAAGAAGAAGAAAATCCTCTTTATTTATCTTAAAACAGTTTCTCATTCAGATGTAACTCACTAAGGTGGTTTTGGATGAAAACATTCTAAATTAATTTAGGGTTAAATTATTATCATCTAATTAAAACATACAATCATCTGAGTGTCTGTATGTGAATAAGCTTATCATCATTATTCTGTTCTAACAGGGTAGCAGACTGTTCAGCGTGTCTCAGCATCCTGTCAGCTCTGTAGTGGGAAGCAGATATCATCCATTAACACACGGTGACCAATGCAGTTCAGTTAGTGTGAGTCACGGAACAGCAACACCCTCCGCTGGTGAAACAAAGGTGTAAATAAGGAATCTGCATGAAGCAGTTCGAAGAAAGAAACAACAAGGAGTGAAATAAGATGTTTTTTATATGATCATTTCTCACACAGTGTGAATCCAGGCACTGCAGGATGTTGATGAAAGTGTAACTGATGCTGGATTATAATTCTGAACTTTTTAAAAGTGAGAATTTTCAACTCTATTGCTGTTTGAGACTGCTAATATTATTTTTTCCAAAGAAATAAGAAATCAAGGCGCTCATTAAATAAATCTCCCGTTTGTAAAATATTTTAAGTGTCATTTCAGACTGGTGTCCTTCTTCAGATTAACAAACTGTAAAAATCCGGAGTTGCCATTTTTAAATATCCAAATATGAAACAAACGACATTTTTAAATAACATAAACAAGTACTATTCTGAAAAATCTGAAAAGTTTCAGGTATATTAAAAATGCACAAAAAAACAACAAATATCCAAGCAACATTTTAAAACACAATTTGATGCATCTGGATTATTTAATTCATTGGATCATATTATAGAAAAGACATAAATTCAGTTCATTTATTTATAGAGCTGCAGTTCATAATAAAAGTAATTTCAAGGCACTTTACAGAGACATCGATTCCAGATATAAAGTCATGAAAACATTTCAATGCGTTGTAATCAGATACAGTAAGTTATGACATGTCAGCTCCACCTCTAAGTTAATAAGTGATCTAGAGCATCAGGGATTCAAACAACACTAGACGCATCTATGATGACTAGCAGAACCAATAATAATAATAAACTGTGCACAAGATGTGCATGTGACGGCAAAGTCAGTCATTTACTGGCTTGTTCCTGTTCAGGTTCATGAGGAACTGGTACCTTTCTCCCGGGTATATCCTGCACCCTCCATCACAGAGACAATCATTCTTACACACACTCAGGACCAATTTAGAGTTATTAATTAACCTTGTGCATATTTTTGGTTTATGGGGGAAGACAGAGTCCCTGGAGAAAACCTACACATGCACAGGGAGAACATGTGAACTCCATGAAGAAAAGTCTGGCTGGTTTCAAACCCAGCACCATCTTGTTGCAAGGCAGCAGTGCTACCCACTGCACCACTGTGCAGCCCTGACTACAAAACAAGTTTTTCATTATCAGTTGTTCTTATTCTTTTGTTAGTTAATCTGTTCTTTCATTCAAGTGGAGGTTTTCAGTTTGGCATGCTTGTTTGCAGGAGATCATAAAATCTCCATCTTGTGTTGCATGATTTGTACGATCAATAAGCAAATCATCAGAGCCCACTGAGGTGAGCAGTTAAAGGTTACACAGAAACACAACACTGGCTCATGTGATTAAGCTCCTCACTCACTGCCTCAATAAAAGCTCTTTCACAAAGGAGGATGAAGTGAAACAAAAAAACGGGTGAAAGATCCAAAGAAAGTAAAAATCCTCAGTTTGTAGAACTTTTACTCAGCTGGAGGAACATGTCAGACTGAGTTATATAATCATTTTCTCTAAGTTTGGATGTGTAACAGGAAAAGTTACAATTGCTTGCAAGTGTCTGTTCTGCAAGATACAAACAACTCTGAGAGTTTTATAAGTTGACTGCATGAAAAAAAAAAGATATTCTGCTCTGGTAATGTACTCAGGCTGCACAGTGGAGCAGCGGGTAGTGCTGTTGTCTTGCAACAAGAAGGTCCTGGGTTCAAACCTGAGATGAGACCTTTCTGGTGGTTTGCATGTACTCCCAGTACATGTGTGGGTTTTCTCCAGCTTAATGCACCAAAAACATGCATGAGGTTAACTGGAAGCTCTTAATTGTCCCTCAGTATGGGTGTGGTTGTTTGTCTATGTGGCCCTGTGGTGGACCTGTCTAGGTGTAGCCCCGCCTCTCACTCAATACCTGCTGGAGACAGACACCAGCTCCCTGTTCCTCTGAATAGGAATAAGTGGGACAGAGTACATTTCAATGCAGTGGGGATTTTTTTTCCACAAGTTAGTCATTTAAAACAGTTCTCATCCATCTCCTGGTTTTAAGAGGAGGACCTGTCTTTCTCTGAGTTCCAGTAGGTAAAGTGGATTCCTCTCCCCGGTTCCTCCTGGGGATACATCTCCATTTATTTCTAACCCTAAGGGCTTCCTGAGGACACCTCTTTGAAAGGGGTCTAGGACAGGGTTCGGCAACTCCAGCCCTGAGGGCCGCTGTCCTGGATGTTCAACACACCAGATTCAAATCATCAGCAAGTCCTGCAAAAGCCTGTTCATGTTCCTATGAAGCACAAAAACATCTAAAACATTTTATGAGGGCGGCCCTCAGGGGTAAAAGTTGCACCCCCTGGCCTATGGTGATATTTCTTCTTGAGGCCAAGTTTTAGAAGGGCCCAGTAGAGTCCAGCTGACCAGCCTCCAGTCAGCCTGACCTCACTTCAAATACAACTGCATGGGTTGATTTTGTGATCCGTAAAAATGACACTACAATTCGTAGGCGACCCGTATCTGCAACCCTAACCTTAACCGTTCTGCTTTTTAATGTGAAGTATTCGGCTTTACAGTGTGTCCATGTGTATCTTTACATTTTAAAGCTAACCGTTGTAATGAAATAAGACATATTGCTGTAGAATTTGTGTTTTGTTTAGCTGGACAGAGCGAAACCTCGTATTAGTCAGCTCCTCTGGGAAGGTGTGCGCCTGTCCTGTAGGTACTACGTCTCTGTGGAACCTGGAAAACGCTCTTTTGGAGCTTTCAAAATCGACCTTTGTGGTCGTATAATTGTGCGAACGTGTTGCTCCAGTAGAACCTGATCCTGATGTTGACCAGCCTCAACTGTTTAAATCTGACACTTGTGAAGTTCTCGTGTTTCAGCCTGAACTTTGGGTCTATCCACATAACAATGGGTGTTGTTTTCTGAGGGATTTTACAAAGTCAGTCTTGTGGCCCTCGGACACCAGAACAAGACAAACAAAACTTTAATTGGCTTGAAAAAATATATTTTGTAACTCCTTCATTGTTCGTTCTAATGTAACATTATCTCAGTCACTTTTAGAAATTAAAACTTTGTGGATCTAATGACTAATAATACAAGTTGTATCAAACTGGAAAACATGTTACACAGTCCTGCACAAATACATACTGACTGCACATTATGATAATATACAAGTTCATTTTCTGGTAAAATATCTGGCAAATGGTGGATTGATAGACAAGATACGCTGGTGAAAGAGGTGACTGCTCATCAGGCTGCAGTGATAAAGATGAATGACTCTGATGAGGAAGAGGAGAAGAATCAAAACACCAAGCAAAAAATAAAAAAGCTGAACAGCTTGAAATGAATTCCAGATCACATCCAGGTATCAAATCCTGCCTAATGAAGCTCACCTGGCAAGGCAAGTTGAAGGTGTTGCCTCTGTGACACACACCTGAAATGAAGGTGTAGGTGTTGACAGCCATTGATCGGTACTGTTGATTGGTGGCACACAGCAGGAGCATTAGCTGTGATGTGTGACCAGCCCACGCCAGATTCAAGTGGGTCACACTCAGCTGCAGCGGTGTTAATGGGTCAATCTGAGCTGGATCATATTTGCTGTAACAACAGAAATAACAGAAGAATAACTTTTTCCACCGGCTGTGTTTCTCTAAAATGTTTTAGCATAAATTTCAAAATAAGAGCACCAGTGTGCAGACATGATAGAAACATTTGACATGAAAATCATGTCGTATTGTATTATAAATCTATTTGTTGGGATGATGGGAGTTCATGACACTCAGATCCAGAGTGAAACTTTCACAATAAGAGTATTCCTGTTTTTATGTGAAACTTGCTGAGTTCTGTGGTAATAAACACTGGATTACATGGAAGTAGGCACAGTTTAACCAGCATGAGGTGGCAGGTCAATGTACAGCACATTCCACTGCAGCATCAATAAAATATCAGATCTTAACTCAAAAGGAGTAAACGCTCCTGTTGTCAAATGTAAAGAAAACACTTTTCCTCCTCGTGATATTCTGAAAACTAGAGTCACTCCTGAGGGGCAGATTTACGTTCCCTCTTGCTTTAGTCATGTTTGAGTGCAGCTTTTACTGCCTACATGGCCCCACCAGCTGAAAGCATCAGCATGAGATATGGATTCTGTTCCTGGTTGTGATCCACCTGGATGTGAGTCATGGTACAACAGTATAACGTCACCGTGTGTTTTCTAAACGGTGACAACACATTCTGAGAATCCGCAGTGCTGTGGGTGTTTTAGGGATTTTACTGGCTCTGTTGTTGACATGCCACATAGGAAATCTCTGTAAAAACACCAGTACCATTATCACAGAGTCAAACTGAACTCTGAAGACAAACTGAATACTCACAAACAAAACAGGAGAGTAATCAGACAGGTGAAGCACATCAAAAAAATTCACCTGTTACTTAAAAAAAATACCTGTAACTTTGAAATTGATACACTGCCAACAAATTAAACTAATAAAATCATTTTTTTAATTAGGAACAATTTTGACTTGAACTTAAAACAACTTCTCTCATGACATATTCTTTTGACTTGACTGACAAAAGTCAATTTTCTGATATAAAAATGTGTTTAAAATTAAGATATTCAAATTTTAAATGATCTAGTCATCATGGGAAATATGCATTTTTTAAACAAATATAAAACAGGAAAAAGTTGTGATTATTGAGCATCTAAACAGTGTCTTCAAACGTCAGACTGCCATCTGGTGGAACTCTGCTCACGTCAGGTCATTCAGGGAAATTCAGAGGAAAATCTAACCTGAAGAAATCCCAAAGAACAGACTGAAACTAAATTAGACATGGAATAAAAGATACAAAGAGATAAAGATAAAGAAGCTGTGATCAAATAATATACACAAAATACTAGTAAATCAAATATCAGAAGAAAACCAGAAAAAAAGAAACTAAATCACAGAATTCAAACTCCAGATACTCAAGAAGTGGAACATGAACAAGCAAGGAAACTGAAGCAAAGAAAACTGCATAAATTAAAACTCAGGTGAAGCTGAAATAAGAACAAACATACAGGAAATCAAACAACAAAACCCTTTTTCAGCTAAAGGTGAAAAATTAAGATTCTTTTGATAAATAAAGTAGATAAAAATCAACACGTGCAACAGGAAGAGTTGATAGCTGTTTGTAAATGATAGTTTGTTAAATAAAGTTATTATTCATCATCTTTATTCTGTCAGAGAGAAAACATGTGTGCGATGATTTTAAATACTGAGTTCACAGCTTGTGTTTTCCAAACTCAGAAATTCTTCTTTTTTTCTAATTTACACCCTGATGAGAGGAACATATTTAAATGATTTGAGAATCAAATGAACCATCAGGTTGGAGTCATGAAGCTGTGCATGAGTGTTTCTGTCACGGTGAATTCAATCTTCCTTTAAGATAAACAGAAAGATATTAAATCATCTTGTTTCATCATATTATTGAAGTGTCAGGCAGAATAAGCCTGAGCTTCAGTCTAAACCTTTACACTCTGTTTGTTTAGGTGCAGAATTTACATTTATTTGTAAGAATACATAACAATTCATTAATGCATGAATTTATCTGCAATATATTTTTATTATTTTTGGACCAAAATAAAAAAAAACAATAAATGAAAAAAGATGTTTTAAACATCAAAGGGATTTTTGTTGGGCATTTTAAGTTACAAACAATTTAAAACACTTTTTTTTCTAATAAAAGTGACAAAACAGCACAAATACTTGTTTAAGTGTGAGGTCAGGTAAGGTCAAGAATCTGATCTGAGGAAGGATCATTACATTGTGATAATGGTTATTGTGAGTCTTAGGGGAACTAATTCAAGCCAATGTAATGTCCTCTGAAGTGACTTCATGTGAATGTGCATGTATATCCAGAAACATGGGCGCCATGGCAACCACAACATCCCTCGCTCTGCCCTCCCCCCTGTGCGCTGCATGTGTGAGGGCCAGCAGGAGGAGCCTTCACGTGTTTCTGATAACCACTTTCATTCTGCCCTCCCACTGCCTCCACACACACTGACTTTAACAACCTGGAAGACAGGTGCTGTAGGTGTGTGTGTTCTGTTATGTACTCACAGTCAGCAGTCCTGGCGCATGTGTTTTACTGAACGGTATCGGGGCCACGTGATGGTGATGAGAGGTGCCGTGCAGCTCAGCGGAGACAAACGATATGAGGCAGTTATACAACTGTTCCTGCTGTTTGATATTAGAAGCAGAAAAGAACTGCTTGATGGATGAACAAACAATCAGAGAAGTTCAAACAAAAACCCGGAAACTCTGAAAGCTCTTTGCAAATGTGGCATAAAAATACAGCCTGAACTTTTAGATACAAACAGTTCTTTAGTTGAACAGTGAAGGTGATCTGTTCAAGTCAGTGCTGCAGTTACACAGAGGTTCAGACATTTTTTTTAAATCTCAGTAGCTTAAATAGTGTTCCCAAAATAACATAAACAACATATCAGATATTTTACTATTTCATAGAAAATATTGGCTCACTTTGAATTTGAGACCAGCTGCTGGAGTTTTGATAGAGGAATAATGTCTCGTTCATGAATGATGCAGGATTCTAGCAGCTCAAGAGTCCTGGTCTCATGTGGTTACATGATGTTCCAGATGTTTTCTGTTGGTGAAACATCTGGACTGCAGGCAGGTCAGTTCAGCACCTTGACTCTTCTCCTATAAGACCCTGCTGTTGTGATGAATGAATGTGATTTAACATTGTCTTCCTGAACTGTGCATGATCTTCCCTGTTGTCTATGGAAGCAGATGTTGCTCTGAAACCTCTCCCAAACCACCAGCATATCATTACAGGGTGGCCTCAAGTTTCTCCACATTTCGTTTTTTTTTTCATTATCTGTTTCTTTTATTTCTCTTATTTCCACTTTCATGTAATTTCTTACTTCTACTTCAGATATAAAATACTTGTATATCTTCAAGCTCTCGATTTGTCGGATATTTTGTGATCAGTTTTTTAATGTGAACCCCACTCAGGACAAAGCAGCACTGAAAATGGACACTACATCATAAAACAATAGAAACACACTCTGTTCTGGTGACAGACAGCGCATCAGTGTTGGTTACATGACCATCTATCAGGACAGAAGAACAACCTGGCACATGTTTCTGCTTGGCCAACCCATGCGGTGAACACAATCAGACCAACATGCACACCATGCACATGAGTCAGTTTGTGTCTATAGATGATTTGAGTCTCTATTACACTCCAGTAGAACAGAGCCTGCCAACCCTGGTTCTCAAGACTCACTGTCCTGCAGGTATTAGATGTTTTACTGCTGTATCACATCTGATTCATTGATCCATCTTCTTCTGCTCATGCAAAGTAGAAGTTCTCATCTCCCTGGCAACATTCTCCAGCTCCTCCTTCTACAGGATGCAAAGGTGCTCCTTGGCCAGAGAGGATAGACAATCACTCCAGTAAGTTCTGGATCTGCTGCAGGGTCTCCTCACCAGTGAGATGTAATTCTTATGACAGTGAGGAACAGTGGCTCCACTTGAGGTTCCCCCAGATGGTGAAGCTCTGTACCTCAGGTCTGGGGTCGGGGCTGCTCACGTCATTACTGGGATGACTTTAAGTCTCATCAATCTTTTTGCAACCAGCATCAGTAAGTTATGTGTAACTTTCTTTTATTGAAATAAATATGATCACAAAACCCAATAAACAACACAATAAAATAATTTTTAGTGAATACACTGATAAATATTTCTTTCTTACTAGTTAAGTTTACTAAAACTCTTTGCTTTAGATTTCATCCTCTTTCTGCTTGACTTTTACATTTGAGAAACATTTGTGTCTAACTTGAAGGCTCAGATTGGAACATGGTCCATAAACCTGTGTAAGTCAAATTTGTGTCAAAATGAAACCAAATGTCACACTTGAATTTGATCTAAAAAAAGTATTTCAATGGTCAAAAATGCTTTAAATATACCTTGTACATAAAGCAGCCACCACACAGCCATTGGCGCCACCTACTGGATGGAAACAAAAACTACAGATATTTTAACTGAACTTTTCATAGAGACTTTGTGATGATGCAGGCAAATAATTTAAAAGATTGCTTCATTTCAACTGAAAAACATATTCAATTAAAATTATTAAAATAATTCTTTGTTAACCAAATTTCCAACAAACACACACTTTTTATTTACTATGTTTTTGGTTACATGACCACGTCGAGCCCACAGTTCTTGAGTATATAGGACAACTGTGGTTAAACAATGCTTCAGGAAATGAGTCACAGTGTCTCCTGGGATCCTTATACAACTTGGTAGTTATTAAACTTGCAGAATAAGAAGATTTACATAGGAGATACACACTGACAAATACACAACCTCAGAGCTGCACTGTAGTGGTTGCATAATTTTATTGCATAATTATGTGACATGTATCGTTTTATGAGAGCAAAATTACAATTATAAAAGCTCACAATTTATACCTTTATGACTGAGCAACACCCCAACAACAAGTTCTTTGTATTTTATAACACTGCTGTTATTGAACCATGTCTCAATAATTAATAATCCACCTGATGTATGTACATTTATGTAAATAATTGAGATCTCTGCATAAATGAGATATAAAGTAAATAAATGAACATTGATGCCCCCAAAATAAATGTTTAAATGAACAAGAGCATAAAAGCAAAAAAAGCTCTCAAAGCCACAAATATGTAAGAAATCAGAAACGATGGTACAGTCTGAAGTTATCTGCCCAAAGTCAGTTTATTTATAACATAAAAGAACAATTTATTTATTATACTATGTTTACACATCATAGCCATTTGATTCATGCACAAATGTTGCATGTATTTCACTGAGGCATCTGGTTGGTGCATCTGTAAAATTGCTGAAAGGATTTCATCGCTGCTTTATTTTTTTATGTATAGGAATACACTGTAACTATATGCAATATATGCATTTTAATCTTGTATAAGTTGACACAACTTGTTAACAAAAATATGGCAAAACTTGTCCCAACTCACCAAACTGACCCTAAGTTTACATGCCATTATTTACATTTGTGCTTATTTTATAAACTAAGGCATATGGTACAAACTGTAGACTGTTCAGGTAAATTTGTATAACAGGAAGTATAAGGACAAGGAAGGTTCAGAAATCTCAAATGTATTATTTAACATGTATATGCATGTAAAGTCCTTTCTTTGGTGTGGGTTTTGTAGTTTTAGAGCAATTGCAGTCCCTGGTTTTTCTGTCAGTATCTACTTTAGTGTGAAAACTTTCTGAATTGGGTCACATCTGTTGTGAGAAGAAGTAGTATTGCAAAACTTTTGGGTTAAACTCAATTTTTCTCAGTGAGCTGTCATCACTTTCATTCCAAGAGCATAACTGAAACGCTCCTTATATAAAACGTTACATAAAACAAGGGCTCATTCCAAAACTCGTCGACTGCATGTCTTTTAGATACAAAGGACTTCTTTTTTTTATCCCAAACACGATGTTTCTCCTAATTTATCAAAAGTATAATGTTGTAACATGACGTGTGACGCCTCACAAGTATAAATAATTGAACTTGCGCAGCTGAAACAGTCGTTCCATGCTACCTGAAGACAGGTTATACAATATCATTATGTTATATAAGTGAGCCACATAAAGAGCCAATAGAAACTCGTGTCCGTGGTCACGTGGGGCTTTGCGCTCGCTTTGGTAAACTGTACATGAAATCCAAAGAAGCTTTAGTTAGCTAGCAGCTGAGATGACGCTCTCCGGCGAAGACTTTGTTTTATTTTTTGTTGTTGTTCTCTCGTTTTTCTAGAAGAAAGCCGTTACAAACGGATTTGTTAACGAGAAAGGATTTGGGCACATTCTGTCTAGAAGAGTTCGTTTGTGGAGTTCGGAGAAAGGAGCTGTCGGTGTTAGCCAACTTACTAACGTTAGCTGTCCCCGGTTTCAGTTCTCCACTGGCTGTTATATAAAAACAAGAGGCGGTCGGCTGCGGAGCTTCTGGGTCTGTAGAGAATACATGTTTCATATATACTGTTAAATATCTCCCATCCAGGATGTGAGTAATGAGAAGTCTTAATGCTAAATGGAAAATCAGATTTTCGCTTTGAGGATTTTACCCGGATGAGCTCAAAGAAACTGAACCCACATCATCAAGTTTGGAGTGTTGTTTATAGACTGGAATCAAATGGGGACTAAATGGTTCTTGACTAGCCGAAGGTTCAGAGGCTGTGTACTCTGTTCACCATGTTAATGCTCAGGTGTGTGATTGTTGACCTTTTTCGCTTATCACGTAGCAGTAATGGCTCACAGGTGTCCCGGTTTCTGGTCTTTAGATAGGAAACAGATCCAACCTACTTCCAATGGCCGACACTACTAATCTCTTACAATCGAAGCTCTAGTTTACATGTTAGAAATATGAATTTAGAAATTGTGTCACACGGTTTTTGAACCATCTGTCACCTCTGGGAGAAGATGGAGACTGAAGTCCAGTCTCAGCCGGGTGAGCTGTTCCTTCACCCGCTGTCCGACTCCGGGGCTGCTGGGCTCTGCCCCGAAATGTTGGAGGTGGCAGAGGAGGCCAACCGGGCAGGGGACTTTAATCTGGCCGTGGAGATCTACAGTTCCCAGCTGGCAGACCTCCAACAACCGGACAGGGGTTTGTGTCTAAGGAAGGCCGACTCTCTGGCCCGCGCCGGGCGGATTTCTGAGGCACTGGAGTCGTACTGCCTCGCGGCCAGTTTGGGCAAACTGCGTCCGGAGGAGCTACCGGTTCTGGTAGAAACTATCGCCCGATCTCTCCGTTTGAAAGAACTGGGTGTCCCAGTGTCATCAAACGGGCAAGATGGGACTCAAAACAACGGGGAGTGTGAAGAAGACGAAACCCTGGACTTGTTTTCATGTCGCCTCTGCAAATGTTTGCTCCATGAACCCACAACCGTAGACTGTGGACACACTTTCTGCAAACGCTGCTTGGAAGAAGACTCTGTGAAAGATTGTACAAACTGCAAGCAGAAGTTGAGCAGAAACGACCTGCTGTCGAATAACCGAAGAATCAATGTTGTTCTCAGTGGCCTTTTGGACAAAATGTTTCCAGTAGAGAGTAAAGCCAGGAAACTCTGGGTGGAAGGAGAGCTTTTATGGAGACAACATAACCTCCCGGAAGCCTTGGAGAAGTACAGTGCAGCAGTGGATCAAGGTAAGGGTCTTTATTTTAAAATCTCATGTACTTTTTGACGTGTTTTTATATGACAGGGTGCAAGTAAAACTGGAATGACCTACTTTCTTCTAACTTCATCGTGTCACCGATAAGCGGCGCCACTTGGAGCCTTTGGTTATATGATGCTCTGACCTTCATTACCTAAGTAGCACATGCCTCATCTTTTGCTTTACAGACCCTCATTCATACCCAATATTCTATCCAGTTTGAGGTCGAGGGGTGTTTCATCAGAACCTCGATGGGAAACAATGTTAACAACGTTTTCTGAACATAAACACCAGTTTACTCATTTCATTTATCTAATTGCATCAGCTTTTATTCAAGCAATAAACCCTGATTTCTTCATATTCTTCATTCAATATTAGAAGAAAAATATTTTCATAACCTGTAAACAATTTATTTGAATAAACTTAAGTGTATTTTCACAATTGCTGGTATTTTTGTAACTTTTGTCAGGGACAGTCTGTATGCCTGAAGCTGCAAAGCCAAAATACAGAATGTTCTGTTATGTTGATACATTACATAAAGAGTGCCAGCACGCTTCATTTCACAGGCTGGGGCAAGATTCATGTTGCACAAGTAAGCTCACCCTGTCACACGATCACATCTGGCTGAAATCTAAATCACAATAACATGTAGATTCTATAGTATTTTTTAGCGTGAGATCAGACCTCAAGCAAATTGAAAACATGCTGTTGACAAATGCTTACAAATATTTCCCTCAGTGTATCAATATTGATTCATGCCGTCTGGGCTGCAGAAGGACGCGCTGCAGTCACAGTGTTGTCACTGCCAGCCAGTGTTTTCCCAATAAAGACAGCAGGAGGCCTTCTGGTGTCCTTGATGCAGCAAGAGTCTAACAGTCGTAAACAGAAATGTAGATCATACCCAAGCTGGACCTTTTTAGGACAGTTCTTCTTCTTCGATAGTCAGTTTAGATATTTTGTAATTGGGAAATAAATCAGAATTAACATCTTGTAATTAAACACATTTTCCTATAAGAAATAAAGAAAAATAATTTATTTCAGGGAAAAGAAAAATCATCTGTAAACTTTTGTACAAATACTGAGGTGACATTACCTGTAACTGCTTTCTCCCTTTTTTCCAAACGTTTTAACAACCTTTTTGGCCCAATCTGTAATGTTTCTGCAGTGAGTTAGCAGGACATACTCCCCTCTTATTGGTCATTTCTCCAGTGAGTCAGCTCAGCTGTTTCATACACTGATCAGGTGTAATGTGACCCTCTGTGTTGCCCTGTTGAAAAGGAAACTCTTTTCTCCCAGAGGGGTTCAAATCCCAGCTGTGTCTAAATGGGATTTGTTGTCAGATGTGTAGTAAACAGATCCTCATGCTGGTGGTTTCATCCTCATCCTCTCTGAAACAACCGACCTGACTGAGATCAGAACTGATGCTGCGGTTAAAACATTTCCATTTGTGCTGTGTGTTGGGATGTATTAAAAGAAACCTTCAAATGTTAAACATCAATTAAACATTTATTTTTAATTTGATGCACTTGGACTAGTTTTACAGCCATTTAAGAGAATTTACGCTTTTTAAATAAACTCAAGTATTCAAATGTTCAAAAACGTCTTTTGTTGGAAAGAGGAACATTTTTCTATTTTTATCCAGCCCCACGGCACAAACCATCAGATGTTATTACACGTGTGAGTCATCAAACCAACCGGGTCAGTTACCAGATGTGCACCATCATGGTTATGTAGGGTTCCGAGTTGCCGTGGCAACGGAATCCACAAGGAAAAAGTGACAATCAATGTAAAACACAAAAAAGTGCTTTGAGAAATTTCACCACGTGACGATGTCATTACAAGTTTCACCTGCTCTTTAGACATTGGTGACAGAATGTATTAAAAGCCCCGCACCTATTGTAACTTAATGATAACGCAGTGATATTGTCATCCCCAATACACTCCCATATTAATTTGATTATGTTTGTCAGCTCTCACACACTCTCTCCACCTCAGTGACAGGAGAATACACCTCTCTGATTGGCTGAGGCTTTCTTACTCATCTCCAGGAACTTTCTAGTTTAGATGTTTATTCTCTTTGGAAGATTAAAGACCGTTTTCAGCATATTTTCATCCATTTGAGGGATTTTTCCCAGATGAAACACATAACAGAGTAGTATCATGTTCTAACTGATCTTTTAACTGCTATATAATACAGATAAGACTTTGTGAAAGAAAAAAGATGTGCTCTAACATAAATTAAGTCTTTCTTCCATCATTAATGCTCTGAGTGCGGACTGCTGTGTTTTCCTGTGACTCATGTTCTGAAGTATTTGGGAGGTAGACGCTGAGCTTTCTGTTACATACAGGCTCACGATGCTGTTTTCATAAAAACACTGGAGGTTTTCTGGAGAGAAACTTTGTTCACACACAGTGAGAAACAAGTTCACTGTACGAGGAAGGAGCATCGGAGTGGACAGCAGAGGATACTGGACAACCTACATGCATTTGAAAATATTCACTTTATTATAAGTGAATGAAAATATATCCAACACATTCACTACATCCTTACAGCATAACACCCTTTGCTTCTGTTGCTCCAGACTTTTTGCTAAGAAGTGCTGTAGCATGTATTTAAATTCAACCTCTCAGGAAAGTTTCCAGTGTTTGTGTGAAAACCATTTCACTGTACGGATGTATAGGATCATCATTTTGTAGTTGTTAAGAATCTTAGAATAGGTTTTAGCTTTCATTTTATATTCGAGATGGAAATAATGGGAAATACGTGCATATTCATTCACTGTGGCACCAGTACTTATCTCAGGAATTCATTCTCCTTCAGGTGGGATAAGCAGATCAAGTGAAGCTTAAAACTGGAGGTCATGTAAATTCAACCCTATATGGCTGTTCTGGATATTTCTCCACATATCAATATTGATTCATGCCATCTGTGTTGTGAGAACTCTGAAAGGTTGAGGTGCAGTCACATTGTTGTCACAGCCAGCTAGTGTTTTCCCTTATGCTGTCTGTGCTGTGGCATCATCCTAACAGTCTGTATTACCACCGTGCACCATTTACAGTAACTTCCTCATCTTCAACGTCTATCCGTGGAACTTATTACAGAACAAAAGCACAGGTGTTACAAACAAAACTAAGAGTTCAGGGAAAATTAAATAAAGAAGTTACTTATTTGAATATTCATTGATATATTCTGTTTTTTGCGTGAGAATTAAAACAGTGTACCTGAGGAAGCATGTGATGTACGCAGTCGATGGGAACAGAATACATAACAGAATGAATTGCTGGTAAACAGCAGTGAGTCACAACACGTTCAACTGTAAACAATCAGATTTCCATCGAGCAGTGAATGCATCTTAGACTTCATTTCTTTGTTTTTTTTGTTTTACTATAAACAGCCCAGACGGAGACGTCAGATTTCTATCCCCAGTTGTTTGCTTATAATCACACTCCAAACACAGTCACGTGTACAAAAGCTAATAAATTCATGTGGGGACTGGAAATCCATGAAAGTACTTGAATTGTAGTTTATGAACTGGAAAACCTTCAAAATCCATATGTGTAAGTTCTTGACAGTGACAGTTTTCATATGAGCAATAAAATGAAAGCAGGAATAAAAAATGTGGATAAAAGGTTACAGGTGTACTTAAAGAAACTGATGTGATGACTGTAAAGTGTTTTATTTGTAATCTGATCTTGTCGATGTCACGTTCCATCAGCACAACACAGTGTCATAATTATATGACTCAGTACAGAGTGTTCTAATACCAGAATGCTGTCATTCTGCACGTATTGTTGCCCTACTTCTACGGGAGCGTCTAACTCCAGGCCTCCTGTTTTAGATGTTTCCCTGCTTTAACACACCTGTCTCAGATCATTAACAGGGTTTCAGTCAGGTGTGTTGAAGGAGGTAAACATTTAAAACATGTAGGATAGGGGCCCTCAAGGCCTGGAGTTGGACACCCCTGTATAAGACCTAAAAAGAAAAGAAAAACCATTAACACTCAGCTGACTTGTCTGTTTGTTCCTGTCAACTGCAGCGCCCTCTTCAGGCAACCTGCTGTGCCAGCGGGCTGAACTGCACATGGAGATGAGGAACTTCAGTCACGCCGTGCAAGACGCCAGCAAGCTCTGTAGATTAAAACCCCTCTGGACAAAGGCAAGACTCACATTTTCATTCAGGCAATTGATTAGTGACAAACGATGAATTAGAACAAAAGAGATGTGATTTAATTTGTCTTTTTGATACTGAACTAAAACTTTAGATTGTTATTGATGCATCCTTATGTATTTGTTTTGGTAAAAAGATTAGAGTGATACACTTGTTTTTAATCTTTTTATCTTTTCATAATGTTTTGGGTGCAGGTTTGTTTTGCAGTAAACAAACAAACAAATCTGTACAGATTTAGTTCTTAACATCCAAGGTGAACTTAGATGCTCACAATGATTCATATCATGTGGTTTGGGCCAAAGTCTAAAGTCTCAAATTGTTCATGCTTTTACATGATACATGGATCAAGGAAACAAGTAACATTAAAAATTTCAAACTGTTTTTGTTATTTAATGTTTCTTTTTAAAAATGATTGGGTGATTTTTCATATATGTTAAATTACAGCGACTGTTAACGAGAATTTGCTGGACAGTTGATCACACCAGAATCTTTTCTGTTTTCAGGCTCATTGTCTAAAAGCCACTGCTTTGAGTAAATCTGGCCGGAATGACGAGGCCTTGCAGGAGTACTTCCTGTGTGTGGCGCTAAAGCCCGACTGGACCAAGGTGAAGCTGGAGGCTCAGAAGGTAAGAGAGATGCCACTCTTGTTTTTTTTTTATTGCTTTAACCTGTTTTGAAGCTTTGATTTTTATTTTTTAAGACACTTTTTTAAATTGAAATTTTAAAGGCTTCCACACTGTCGGGTGTTGACATGTGAGTCTTACAACTTATTGATGAGATGAGGAGGAGAATTTAGTCATTAGTTACTGATCTATGGCTGTGTACACACAGAATCCATGTTTACCTTTATCTGTGGATACAAGCTGCAGATGTCAATCAAGCCCCTTGTTTTGTTGTTTTTCAGGTGCTCTGTGAGGTGTTTTCATCTGTGTTTGAGAATGAGGATATACCAACGCCACTGCACCCCCTGCAGGGAGGGCTGGCCACTCGTCTGATCAAACCCCCCGCCTTGCTCAGATCCCTGAGACCCCTGATGCAGAAACCAGGCTGCTCCTCTCAGGTTACTGCACACAAACATACACAACTCCACCTTCTGAGGTCATAGCTTTGAATAAGAAACAACTTTATTTCTGCCTTTTTAGCAACAGTTACTCATCACCTTATTTAGGACTGTTTCATTTGATTGTATAATAAGATTTATCTTAATTTTTTATTGTCTGTAACGAGTGCGACAAGTGTGTGTTATTCTGAGCATCATTGGAAACTTGATGTAAAGCGAGACCTTGTTTTACATAGTGAGTCTTTTCAAAGTCATTTTGTTAGATTTTGGTACATAAGAACATTCCGGTGTTTTTTATTATTTAGACTTAAAATAATCTTCAGTAATCCACCTCATCCAACATGTTTACTTTTCTGTTTGCAGGATTCGGAATTCAGTGTATCTAAAAGTGCTCCAGAGGAGGATCTGAGCTCCAGATTTTCTCCTCTTTCTCCTGGGAAATCAGAGCCTGCTGCAGGAGAAGGAAGCTCCAAGAGTCTAGCTGATGTTTTGGCTGCGCTGCCAGCGCCCCCTGGTTGTCTAAAACGGAAGCACAACAACGATGAGAGTTCAGGGAACTTCAGCCCTCCCTCCAAACTCGCCAGACCTGGTGAGAAAATCTGGCTTATTTACTGAAAAAGGATTTATAGAGCAAAAATGTCCTAATGCTGCAATAAAGTGTGATCAGAACATGTTGCTCTCTAGAACAAACACTGAACCTGTTTGTCTTATTTTCCTTTGATTTGTTCTGGGTTCCTGTTAACAGACTGTTTGGATAATCGTGTGTTTTACAGATGACAAAACCGAATTTCTGAACTTCTGTAGCATCATTTAAAAACCAGTGTAGCTTCAAATTAGTGTGATTTCTTTTAGTTCCAAGAGTTAAATCTAAACTTGCAGATGAAGGGATTAGGTGAACATCCTTCCCGTTGTGTCGAACACACTGATGTTGCAAATGTGCACGTTCCATGTCACACAGAATCACGTGGTGATGTAATGATTTTTTGTGCAGATGAGGTGGATGTTGTTCAGACAGCTGCAGTTTCTGGAGGGAGGGTGGTTCCTGCTGAGCTGCTGGACAGCGGAGACCTGGAGTGCTCCCTCTGCATGAGGTCAATACACACACTTATGTTTGAGTACACACACACACAACAGTAATTGTAGTTTAGACTAATATTAGGAGCAACATATCTGTGTTTTGTTTATTTATTATTTATTTATTTTATCTTCAGATTATTTTACGAGCCTGTAGCCACGCCCTGTGGACACACCTTCTGTCTCAAATGTCTGGAGCGCTGCCTGGACCACAACCCTAACTGTCCTCTGTGCAAAGAGAATCTGTCTGAGGTACGAGCATCATTAAAGTACTAAATATGGGACTACAGCTTCATCAAAAGCAGCTCTTCCTGATGGTAAAATTGTCTGTTTCACTTTGTTACAGTATCTTGCTACCAGAGGTTACAATAAGACCTTCCTAATGGAGGAAGTCCTACAGCGTTACCTTGGAGACGAACTGGCTGAGAGGAAGAAAATCCATGAAGAAGAGATGAAGGAGTTGTCAAAGTTAGTTTTACACACACACACACACACACACACACACACACACACACACACACACCCACAAGTGTGTTTTGGTATCCTTATGGGGACCGTCCATTGACTTCCATTAATTTTAGTAACTAGATTTATACCTAACCCAAACCCTTTTCCTAACCTTAACCATTACTGATCTATAACTAACCCTAAGACTAACTAAAACTCTATTCACACCATACCTATAAACCTAACCCCTAACCCTAAAAAGGGGAGTCCCCCTCATGGGGACCAGGCTTCGGTCCCCACAAGAACCCTCGGACCCCAGAAAGATAGTAAAAGTCAGGAAACGGGTCCTCAGGAGGTCAGAAATACAAGCCCACACACACACACACACACACACACACACACACACAAGTGTGTTTTGGTATCCTTATGGGGACCGTCCATTGACTTCCATTAATTTTAGTAACTAGATTTATACCTAACCCAAACCCTTTTACTAACCTTAACCATTACTGATCTATAACTAACCCTAAGACTAACTAAAACTCTATTCACACCATACCTATAAACCTAACCCCTAACCCTAAAAAGGGGAGTCCCCCTCATGGGGACCAGGCTTCGGTCCCCACAAGAACCCTCGGACCCCAGAAAGATAGTAAAAGTCAGGAAACGGGTCCTCAGGAGGTCAGAAATACAAGCCCACACACACACACACACACACACACACACACACACACACACACACACACACACACACACCCACAAGTGTGTTTTGGTATCCTTATGGGGACCGTCCATTGACTTCCATTGATTTTAGTAACTAGATTTATACCTAACCCAAACCCTTTTACTAACCTTAACCATTACTGATCTATAACTAACCCTAAGACTAACTAAAACTCTATTCACACCATACCTATAAACCTAACCCCTAACCCTAAAAAGGGGAGTCCCCCTCATGGGGACCAGGCTTCGGTCCCCACAAGAACCCTCGGACCCCAGAAAGATAGTAAAAGTCAGGAAACGGGTCCTCAGGAGGTCAGAAATACAAGCCCACACACACACACACACACACACACACACACACACACACACACACACACACACACACGGGGGTTGAGTTGTGTGTTCCTGAATTGCAACAAGGCTGTTTTTGAGCTCAGTTCACACTGTAGATCCATGTTTGTTTTTAGAATTTAATCTTTGAGCTGAAGTTTATACATGTGAATCATGTGTTAGAAAAACGTGTAAACATGCATCTGGAAAGTAAAACTACAAAAATCATCACCTGGAAACAATTAGAGTTTTTATTTTTAACTCTGGAAACCGTCCCGTTCCTTTCCATTAAGGGCGGGACTTAACTTCTTGTTTAGTTCCTGATCTAACTTCCACATGACGTTCTAGTGTCATGTTATTATATACTGTGTGTTGATTGGCTCTGCGTGCTCCAGAGTTTAAACATTTCCTTTGCTCTGTATTTTCTGTGAGGGTTGTTGAAGCTGTTTGAAGGACTCAGAGCTGCATAAGGGTTTATAAAAATCCACCTGCTTACAAGTATCTTTAGTTTGTGCAGCTTTTGGACACAAACAAAATCACCAGTTAACAATCTGTCCACTGTTGTTTGTAGTTTGAACCAGGAGATGCCGATCTTTGTGTGCACCATGGCATTCCCCACCATCCCCTGCCCACTGCATGTGTTTGAACCACGCTACCGCCTCATGATTCGACGCGCAATGGAGACGGGGACGAAACAGTTTGGCATGTGCATAGCAGATGAGCTTTTAGGCTTTGCTGACTTTGGCTGCATGCTGCAGGTAAGTCCAAACAAAATCCTTCATGCTTTAGTTCCTTTCAGCATTTCTGTTCAGATTCAGTCAGTTCATCAGATAAACTGTTGCAGGTGAGAGATGTGAAGTTCTTCCCTGATGGACGTTCGGTGGTTGACACTATCGGTGTGTCACGGTTTAAAGTCCTCAGCCATGGACAGCGAGACGGCTACAACACTGCTAAGATAGAGTACCTGGTGGACAGGAAGGTGAGCTCAGTGTGTTGTTCCTTCTAACTGCGATTCTGTCGAGATTTCTTTTACAGATTGTCTAAATGCCGCCAGCTTTTCTTCATTTCCTGTTATTGACTGATTGAAAACATCTTCCTAAATGCAGGTTGAAGGGGAGGAGCTGACGGAGCTTCTGAAGCTGCATGACTCTGTGTATGAGCAGGCCAACAGCTGGTTCACGTCACTCAAAGACAACATGAAGAGTCAAATACTCAGCCACTTTGGACATCTTCCCAGCAAAGACCTGGACCCGCAGGTCTGAACATGGCTGCTTGTTTTAAACATGGTTTTCCCACCTTCATTACAACTTAAAGGCCAATAATATGAAACATTTTTTATAAAACACAAGTTTAATTTTAAATATTAAGTTTAAATATTGAAAACGTATCATTTTTCGACAGGCAAGTCCTGATGGTCCAGCCTGGTGTTGGTGGCTTCTTGCTGTCCTTCCGCTGGAGAATCGGGCTCAGCTCACCATCCTGGCCATGACCTCCTTCAAAGACCGCCTCATTGCTATCCGAAGGGTCCTCATCTTCGTCACACGCAAGAGGCCTCGGTGATGGACCTGAGAGCTTCTCCAGCATCTATGCAGTTCAGAAAGTCGGCTCGTCCTCTCTCAGCGATTCAGTCACTATCTTATACTCGTGTTTACTTGTTCCACTTCTTGGTTCACTCTAAGATCATCCTGAACACTTTCCTGTGACATGTAGCCTTTCAGAGCACATCGCTCCAGTGATAGCATCAGGTGGTCACGGTGCAGGTATGAGGCTCTTCCTGGACCTCCTCCGAGCACCTTCACCCCTGACTGAGTAGCCTCCCACAGCTTGTCCTCATGAAGCTCCGCGTGGAAGCAGTCAGGTCCCCGTGGGACACTTTGGAGGGATTTGCCTTTGAATCTAATTTGAAGGAACCAAATATTTGTCCTCTGGGTTTGTACGGCTGGTTCAGGTGGAATACTTAGTGTGTAGGATTTAACAGAACGGTCCATCACGGAGCTGTGAAGGTCTCCAGTCTCGGCTTTGACAGCTGAGCTGAAATGATCAGCAGAAACACTTTGCATGATAAATACACAGAAATGAATGTATTGAGTTGGTTGTTTAAGGATTTTGGGGTTTAACCTTGCCTTACTACATTAGCATTGGTGAGATCAGAACTGTCTCACTTAAATACTCCTGATTGAGCCCAGACTCTGCCGACAGGTGTGCACTCAGAAAGAAATGGTCTGAAGTTCATGCTAACAGCCCACATTGTGTAAAACAAGTGCCGCTTTGCAGCAGCTTGTTGCACCCTAATTCAAAAGAGATTAAGAGTAAGAACTAGAACAAACAAGCTGAAATTTTGCACAAACTTATTGCATTGGAGTGAATGCTGTTGGAGATAATCCAGATTTAATCTGGAACTTTTATGTCCTATTGTAGCAAATCTCTGGTCCAAATTACTGATGTAGGTTTGGGTTCTTCTGTTTGTGTCTCTGCTCTGCCCTCAGCTGTGTACAGTGAAATGTCATCTGAGTGATTTATGTGTAAATCATTGTGTCTCTGAGGCCTTTTTAATGTTTTATTTAAGGAACGTTTGATCGTCTCATTTCACTGTCTTATTATAAACATGCACACTATATTAATGCAATCCATGTGCAGTGGAGTTTCTTTGTAAACAATGACACATTCTCATTAAAACATGTATCCTTTAACACCAGACAGCTTTTCCCTCAATATGTTTATTTATTTACTGTTTTTTGAAAAATATTATGACCTCACATAACACTCCATCTGGGTTAATTTAATGACATTTTTGAGAGGTAAGTTTTAGGTTTTATTTTTCCTAAAATGACAAACACTAAACAGAAAAGTCTCTTTTTGGTCAATTTTATACAACACTATAAAAGATTGAACACAGATGAGTTTTATTTTTTTCTGAAGCTTCGATTAAAAAGAAATAAAATTCATGACATTATTAGAGGTGAAGATTTTGATCAGTTCCAAGTGAAATCTGACAGGAAATGCTGCCTAAAGCCAAAACTATCTGCATCTTCATCTTGGTTCAATTGGGAAATTTGCTGGAAGGTTTCAGTAGTTAAACTACCGGAGCACCCAGAACTCATCCAAGAGGGACTATTTAATCTGATAAAATCCACAGCTGGATTAACAGCAGGATGTGGAACATTCTTTCTGTTTACCTGTCGGCCTGGTTCTGTTCGTCCAGGCTTTCTGGTTTCCGCCTAGTTTGAAGCTCTTCCGCCATTAAAGAATGAACTTGTTCACTTTGTCATGATGAAAACAGGAATCTTAGACTGTGTAATCAATGTAGGTCTTAAAAATTCAGGACAGCTGATTATTAAATGAATTGAACAAAACCAAAATTGAAAAACTGAAAACAAATTTTGTTCACAGAACACCTTGGAGGGAGGGATGGGAAAATATGAAGGTTTAAAAAGCAGTTTTTATTGTAAAAATCCAACTGGATTAAGTGCTAACACGCTGCTGTAGCTAAAAAGAAATGTGTTCTTCATACATTAGTGCTTAAACTGATGCTAATTGGTTGTTAATGACACCTGAGTTTGCAGCATTCACCTGGATTCTTTCTGTCCCTTCAGATGTTAGAGACTCCTCTGCAGCCACGCTACGTGGGAGTGGTTTCACCACTGCTGCATCTCCCTGGTATATTGTAAAGGGAGATCATGTTTTTTATTGCAAATAAAGACATAAAATCTGTCTTGTGTGTTTTGTGGTTGTTTCTCGTTATTTCATTGAAGATGAGAGAACGCAGCAAAGTGACATGAACCCTTAACATCATCTTACAATGAATCAGTTTCATGATGTTACATCATGAAAGAAGGATATTTAAGTAGAAGCATGTGATGGTGAACTCATGGAAACAAAAGCCGACCTTGACTGTGACCTTGAGGATCAATCCCAGCTGGACTACAACATCTCATGTTTACTTCCAAACTGTTCCTGTTCATCTTTTAGTTTGTTTTTTAAAGATATTGTCATTTTCAAATCCATATACAGTGGGGCAAAAAAGTATTTAGTCAGCCACCAATTGTGTAAGTTCTCCCACTTAAAAAGATCAGAGAGGCCTGTAATTTTCATCATAGGTATACCTCAACTATGAGAGACAAAATGAGGAAAAAAAAATCCAGAAAATCACATTGTCTGATTTTTAAAGAATTTATTTGCAAATTATGGTGGAAAATAAGTATTTGGTCAATAACAAAAGTTAATCTCAATACTTTGTTATATAGCCTTTGTTGGCAATGACAGAGGTCAAACGTTTTCTGTAAGTCTTCACAAGGTTTTCACACACTGTTGCTGGTATTTTGGCCCATTCCTCCATGCAGATCTCCTCTAGAGCAGTGATGTTTTGGGGCTGACGCTGGGCAACACGGACTTTCAACTCCCTCCAGAGATTTTCTATGGGGTTGAGATCTGGAGACTGGCTAGGCCACTCCAGGACCTTGAAATGCTTCTTACGAAGCCACTCCTTCGTTGCCCGGGCGGTGTGTTTGGGATCATTGTCATGCTGAAAGACCCAGCCACGTCTCATTTTCAATGCCCTTGCTGATGGAAGGAGGTTTTCACTCAAAATCTTACGATACATGGCCCCATTCATTCTTTCCTTTACACAGATCAGTCGTCCTGGTCCCCTTGCAGAAAAACAGCCCCAAAGCATGATGTTTCCACCCCCATGCTTTACAGTAGGTATGGTGTTCTTTGGATCCAACTCAGCATTCTTTCCCCTCCAAACACGACAAGTTGAGTTTCTACCAAAAAGTTCTATTTTGGTTTCATCTGACCATATGATGTTCTCCCAATCCTCTTCTGGATCATCCAAATGCTCTCTAGCAAACCGCAGACGGGCCTGGACGTGTCCTGGCTTCAGCAGGGGGACACGTCTGGCACTGCAGGATTTGAGTCCAAGGCGGCGTAGTGTGTTACTGATGGTAGCCTTTGTTACTTTGGTCCCAGCTCTCTGCAGGTCATTCACTAGGTCCCTCCGTGTGGTTCTGGGATTTTTGCTCACCGTTCTTGTGATCATTTTGACCCCACGGGGTGAGATCTTGCGTGGAGCCCCAGATCGAGGGAGATTATCAGTGGTCTTGTATGTCTTCCATTTTCTAATAATTGCTCCCACAGTTGATTTCTTCACACCAAGCTGCTTACCTATTGCAGATTCAGTCTTCCCAGCCTGGTGAAGGTCTACAATTTTGTTTCTGGTGTCCTTTGACAGCTCTTTGGTCTTGGCCATAGTGGAGTTTGGAGCGTGACTGTTTGAGGTTGTGGACAGGTGTCTTTTATACTGATAACGAGTTCACACAGGTGCCATTAATACAGGTAACGAGTGGAGGACCGAGGAGCCTCTTAAAGAAGTTACAGGTCTGTGAAAGCCAGAAATCTTACTTGTTTGTAGGTGACCAAATACTTATTTTCCACCATAATTTGCAAATAAATTCTTTAAAAATCAGACAATGTGATTTTCTGGATTTTTTTTTCCTCATTTTGTCTCTCATAGTTGAGGTATACCTATGATGAAAATTACAGGCCTCTCTGATCTTTTTAAGTGGGAGAACTTACACAATTGGTGGCTGACTAAATACTTTTTTGCCCCACTGTATATGGATTTGAAAATGACAATATCTTTAAAAAACAAACTAAAAGATGAACAGGAACAGTTTGGAAGTAAACATGAGATGTTGTAGTCCAGCTGGGATTGATCCTCAAGGTCACAGTCAAGGTCGGCTTTTGTTTCCATGAGTTCACCATCACATGCTTCTACTTAAATATCCTTCTTTCATGATGTAACATCATGAAACTGATTCATTGTAAGATGATGTTAAGGGTTCATGTCACTTTGCTGCGTTCTCTCATCTTCAATGAAATAACGAGAAACAACCACAAAACACACAAGACAGATTTTATGTCTTTATTTGCAATAAAAAACATGATCTCCCTTTACAATATACCAGGGAGATGCAGCAGTGGTGAAACCACTCCCACGTAGCGTGGCTGCAGAGGAGTCTCTAACATCTGAAGGGACAGAAAGAATCCAGGTGAATGCTGCAAACTCAGGTGTCATTAACAACCAATTAGCATCAGTTTAAGCACTAATGTATGAAGAACACATTTCTTTTTAGCTACAGCAGCGTGTTAGCACTTAATCCAGTTGGATTTTTACAATAAAAACTGCTTTTTAAACCTTCATATTTTCCCATCCCTCCCTCCAAGGTGTTCTG
>SSNP01000027.1:4210485-4215485 GCA_006937955.1 Pachypanchax playfairii
GATAGATAGATAGGTAGATAGATAGGTAGATAGATAGATAGATAGATAGATAGATAGATAGATAGATAGATAGATAGATAGATAGATAGATAGATAGATAAATAGATAGATAGATAGATAGATAGATAGATAGATAGATAGATAGATAGATAGATAGATAGATAGATAGATAGATAGATGAATAGATAGATAGATAGATAGATAGATAGATAGATAGATAGATAGATAGATAGATAGATAGATAGATAGATAGATAGATGAATAGATAGATAGATAGATAGATAGATAGATAGATAGATAGATAGATAGATAGATAGATAGATAGATAGATAGATAGATGAATAGATAGATAGATAGATAGATAGATAGATAGATAGATAGATAGATAGATAGATAGATAGATAGATAGATAGATAGATAGATAGATAGATAGATAGATAGATAGATAGATAGATAGATAGATAGATAGATAGATAGATAGATAGATAGATAGATAGATAGAGAGATAGATAGATAGATAGATAGATAGATAGATAGATAGATAGATAGATAGATAGATAGATGAATAGATAGAGAATATGTTGTTAAATTTCTACAGGAATTCAGTCACTTTGTCATAAAATAACCCTTTAATCAACTTTTCATGTTAAATTAAAACAAACTCAGAGATTTGAAGTTATAAATCACTCAGTTTTTATTAAGACATAAGTAATTATGAGTCACTGTTAAAATAAGACCAGGTTTGTGTGGCTTGACCTCCAAGTTTGTGACAAATGATCACAGCAGGAAGCTCTTTTATTGTGAAAGATTTCAAAAGGTCCTGCTATCAACATTTATTTGAAAAAATGTATTGCAAAATATCAGTTACACTGTCCTGTACTCATTATCAACTAACCATCAAACAGGAAGTGTCTTTAAATCTAAGAGTCATTGTCTCACAAAACAGGAAGTGACAGAGTCTGACAGGCAAAATCTAATCTTACTCAAATGGCTGATGTATTACAAAATTCTGATACTGAACACAGATGAAAACAGGAAGTTGGTGTAACTAACCCATGCATCCCAGAGTTTAAACACATGGTTGTGTTTCATATATATTCTGTACTAAATGCATTTTAGAGTATTAAAGGGACTTACTGGACTGCCATAGACCTGTTCCAGGTGTGTCCAGGTGTAAACCCATGTATGTAAATACAGGGTGCCATTTTTAAAGTTTCACAGTCAAATATTAACATCAGTTGTGCAGCAGCTTCAGATGTGATACTTCCACTGAACTCTATCAGGACCATATTTTATCAGCTTTAGATAAATAATTGATAATGTTCACACCTGAGCAGTTATTCCATATTTAACAATCAGTTACTCAGATTATAAATGTCATGTTTCATTTTAATTTTTTATTTAACCTTTATTTTACCAGGAAAATCCCATTGAGATTAAAAACCTCTTTTCAAGGGAGTCCAAGAGGCAGCAAAACGTTTCAATTAAAACAATTTACAATTAAAATATAAAATACTGCTGTTCTCTTTCAGTTATTCACACCTTAGTCTTAGTATTGTTTTATTTCTGTTAGTTTTACAGGTTGTTTCAGTGGTTTTGTGTTGGAGTCACTGTTTTTCATTCCCCTCTATCTGACTGCTCACTCCTATCAGCTCTCATCACGTTCACCTGCTGCCACCTCAGTCAACCTTTCCTGCTTCACCTGTCTGCTCCTCTTTAAAGGCTGTAGACGAGCAGACAGGAGTCACCAGTCAAATACTTTTACACTTTTAAACCAGCACCCTTCCTGTTTCCAGTCTGTCTGCCTGTTTGTATTGGATTACCTGTCTTACTGACCCCAGACTGTGTCTGCCCTTGTTGGATTCCTGGCTTGGTTGTTTGCATCGCCTGGTTCCAAACTTGTTATGGACTTTGCCTGCACCAGCCCCTGAGACCCCTTTAGTCTTCACTCATAAAGATGTGTTTTTATTACCAGCTTCACCTGCAAAAATAAAGAACTGTTTGACCTGCTTCGATGTCTCCCTCTCTGATTGCATCTGAATTCAGCCTTTTAACAAACAACAACAAGCTCATCTTGATACTATAGATCATAAGATCCTATTAAAGAGGCTTGAATATGATATTGGGATTCAGGGAACTGCATTAAACTGGTTTGAATCATATTTAACTGAAAGATTCCAGTTTGTTCATGTAAATAATGAATCTTCTTCATGTACCAGAGTCAGTCATGGAGTTCCTCAGGGTTCAGTACTTGGACCAATCCTCTTTACTATGTTACCACTTGGTAAAATTATTAGACAACATGGTATAAAATTTCATTTTTATGCTGATGATACTCAGTTATATCCATCAATGAAGCCTGATGAGACCAACCAGCTGCAGAGATTACAAGCTTGTCTTAATGATGTAAAATCTTGGAGGACACTTAATTTTTTGCTTTTAAACTGAGACAAGACAGAGGTTGTGACTTTTGGGCCTGAGAATCTTATAGGAACAAGTTGTGTAGTCAGTTGTCTACTTTGGAGGGAATTAATTTGGCCTCCAACAAGAAGGTAAAGAACCTGGGTGTTATCTTGACCAGGACATGTCCTTTAGCGCTCACATAAAGCATGTTACCATGACGACCTACTTCCACCTGCGTAACGTTGATAAAATTAGGAGCATTTTGAATTAAAGTGATGCAGAAACATTAGTTCATGTATTTATTACTTCTAGACTTGATTACTGTAATTCATTATTATCAGGATATTCTAATAGTGCTGTTAAAGGCCTCCAGCTGATCCAAAATACTGCTGCCAGAGTTCTGATGAGAGTTAGAAGGAGAGATCATATTTCTCCTGTTTTAGCATCACTTCATTGGCTCCTTTGGTTCCTTTTTACACAATCCTTTAGTCAGGGTTAGCGTGGGTTCTCCTGATCCATCCCTTTAGTTATGCTGCTATAGGTTTAGACTGCTGGAGGACATACTGTCCACATGTCTTCACTCTGCTGTCTCTCTTTACTCTCCATGTTTGTATTGATTGTTACTGCTGTCATTAACTGTTTATCTGTTTATCTTTCTATAGACATGATGACTGGCCAAAATCCATCAGTGTTTGTCTCTTTCCTGTCAGCTCAGACCCCAGTCGGCATCCTGAGCCGGGTTCTGGTTCTGGTTCTGGTTCTGCTAGAGGTTTCTTCCTGTTAAAAGGGACTCGTTCCTTTCCTCCAATCGTGCTGCTCAGGATGGAGGATTGAGCTGAATTAACAATTCAACCCAATCAGCTGGTTCCTTATATAGGAAATGTTTTATTATTAATTAGTTGATATTTTTGTAAAGTGCCTTGAAATGACTTTGTTATGAACTGGAACTTTATAAATAAATAAATTTGAATAAATAAAATCTAAATCTTTTAAACTGAGACAGACAAGGGTCCAGGTTTTGGACCTTAGGAACCAACTGTGTAGTCAGTCCTTTACTTTAGGTGCTTTAATTTGTCCCCCAACAACAATGTAAAGAACCTGGTGCATCTCTGACCAGTACATGTTCCTTTAGCTCTCATATAAAACATGTTACCATGACGACCTTCTTCCACCTGTGAAACATTGATTTAATTAGGAGCGTTCTGACCGGAAGTGATGAAGAAACGTTAGTCCATCGATTTATTACTTCTGGACTTGATTATTGTAATTCTTTATTATTTGTTTACTATTTACAATTTAATGGAATTTGTCATTGAAACAGTTTTGAAGTGAATTGGACTTGTTTTTTCTGGAAAGTGCTTTTAAATGACTCCATCTTGTTAAAGGTGTTGATGTTCACCACCTTCCTGCGTGTCCTAATTCACCTCAGATATGATCACAATGTTACTCAATACTGATTTAGAAATGCTTTATCAACAGGAAACACTTGGAGAAGTTAATTTTGATGTTTCACTGTGAAGCACAAAGATGCTCACAGTCGTCACGTAATGAACTTTGTTTCACATCATCCTGCTGAAAGATGCAACACGTTAACAGGAACATGGTTCCGTGTTCTTTGTCCCGTGTTGACTCACATGTTGTCCATCCATCTTCAGAAGCCACTTTGATCCCCTTCAGGGTCACGAGGAGCAGGAGCTGATCTCATACAGTCATCATCACACCTGGACAGATCTCATGTCTGTCACACTCACACCTGGACAGATCATCTGTCTGTCACACTCACACCTGGACAGATCACCTGTCTGTCATACTCACATCTGGACAGATCTCCTGTCTGTCACACTCACACCTGGACAGATCACCTGTCTGTCATACTCACACCTGGACAGATCTCCTGTCTGTCACACTCACACCTGGACAGATCACCTGTCTGTCACACTCACACCTGGACAGATCACCTGTCTGTCACACTCACACCTGGACAGATCACCTGTCTGTCACACTCACACCTGGACAGATCTCCTGTCTGTCATACTCACACCTGGACAGATCTCCTGTCTGTCATACTCACACCTGGACAGATCTCCTGTCTGTCACACTCACACCTGGACAGATCTCCTGTCTGTCACACTCACACCTGGACAGATCTCCTGTCTGTCACACTCACACCTGGACAGATCTCCTGTCTGTCACACTCACACCTGGACAGATCTCCTGTCTGTCACACTCACACCTGGACAGATCACCTGTCTGTCATACTCACACCTGGACAGATCTCCTGTCTGTCACACTCACACCTGGACAGATCTCCTGTCTGTCACACTCACACCTGGACAGATCTCCTGTCTGTCACACTCACACCTGGACAGATCTCCTGTCTGTCATACTCACACCTGGACAGATCTCCTGTCTGTCACACTCACACCTGGACAGATCACCTGTCTGTCACACTCACACCTGGACAGATCTCCTGTCTGTCATACTCACACCTGGACAGATCTCCTGTCTGTCACACTCACACCTGGACAGATCACCTGTCTGTCATACTCACACCTGGACAGATCTCCTGTCTGTCACACTCACACCTGGACAGATCT